>JARQOD010000002.1:256834006-256874683 GCA_033576555.1 Oophaga sylvatica
AAATTTAACCCCCCAAATTGTTGTGCAATTTTTCCTGAGTATTCGATACCCAATATGTGGGGGTAAACCACTGTTTTGGGCACACGTCGGGGCCGGGAAATTTAAAGAGAGCACTGTTTGACTTTTTGAACGCAAAATTTGCAGCAATCAATGGTGGCACCATGTCACGATGGAGACCCCCTGATGTGCCTAAAAAAGGGGAAAAATCCCTCAATTCTAACTCCAACCCTAACCCCAACACACCCTAACCCCAACCCTAACCCCTACACACCCCTAACCCTAATCCAAACCCTAACCATTTTTTAGAACCCTCTTGTTTGGTTTTGTTTCAGTTTGCGGGTCACATGACCTTTTTTCCCTATTTAGTATGGCTCCCCCCCTTCTGGCTTTGCTGGACTTCATTGTATTACCCTACTTTTAAGCTAGCCGGTGTTTTAGGTGCCTTTCTCAGTCAGTTTTTGCTTGATCTTAGGATCTCTAAGTATTTTGTTTTCTGTTTAATTATCCCTGCTACAATTCCTGTTAGGAGGTGTCCACCTTTTCTCCCAGTCCCTAGATCTTGTAGGGATTCCTTCCCGCAACTATAGGTCTTCGTTCAGACTAGCTGAGGACTTTAGCGGGTCTGGTCGCAGGATCAGGTTCCCGTTACATTGTAGGGATCCAGCTTATTTTCTATTGTGGGGAAAAAATTCCCATTTTCCTAGGCTTGTACAGATCAAACAACCAAAACCCTAACCCCCAACCCCCCCCAACCCAACCCCAACTCTAACCAAAACCCCAAACCCACAACCCAACCCTAACCCCAACCCCAACCCCAAAACACCCCTAACACTTACCCCTAACTCAAACCCCTAACCAAAAACCTAACCCTAATCCCACCCAATTTCCCAACCCTAATCCAAAAATCAACCCCAAACCCAAATTTTCCAACACAACTCTAACCCTAACCCAAATTCTAAACCGTAACCTAATTCAACCCCCTAATCAACCCCTAAGGCAAACCCTAACCTTTTCTAACTCTAACCCAAAGGCAGGTTCATATTGCTTTCTTGGGTCTTCGTTCAGACACGAGGACTTTAGCGGGTCTGGCCAGGATCGGGTTCCCCCTTTTCTCGTAGGGACCAGCTTAATTCTATTGTAGGGGAAAGAATTCCCATCTTTCCTTAGTGCTTGTAGCAGATCATAACAGTAAGTCCAGCCAAGAAAAAAAAATCTCTAAGGAAAGATTTTCTGTTTCCATCATGGTGTCGGTTCAGGATTTGGCTCAACGCCTGCAGGGACTTTCTCTGGAGGTGGCTGAGATCCAGCAACACGTGAGTAGTTGTTCTGGAGCACATTTCGTGGAGCCAAAGGTACGATTGCCTGATTTATTTTTTGGTGAACAACAAGATTTTTTTTTTTTAAAAATGCTTGCTTGTTGCATTTCCGTTTGAGACCCAGATCCTCTGATGATGAATCACAGCGCATAGGGTTCATAATGTCACTTTTGCGCAAAGAACCTCAGGACTGGGCCTTTTCTCTGCAGCCTAGTGAACCATGCTTTAGATCAGAGGATAGTTTTTTTTCTGCTTTGGGGTTATTGTATGACGATCCTGATCGTGTTTCATCAGCTGAGACAGAATTGAGACGTTTGAGACAGGGATCAGGTAATGTGGAAAAATATTGTACTCACTTCCGAAGGTGGTCCACTCAGGTGGGGTGGAACGATTCAGCTTTGAAAAGTTTATTTCTTGCAGGGTTAAGTGAAAGGGTTAAAGATTTGCTGATTGCTTATCCTATACCTGTTAACTTGCAAGAGGCTATGCAATTAGCCATACTGGTGGATAGGAGACTGCGTGCAAGGGTTAATGAGAGTAAATCTGCCTTGTCAGCTCCAAGTCTGGAGAGGGACTGTACTGACATTGGAGAGCCGATGGAAATTGGAGCAATGGCACCTCACTCTCGGGAAAAAGACCGTAGATTTTCTGTAGGTTTGTGTTTCTATTGTGGCAAGTCTGAGCATTTTATTAAGAACTGTGTGCTTCGTATGAACAAAGAAAAAAAAAAATTAGGTCAGTTTCGCCCATATAGCTTGTTTAAACAATAAAGGTGTCTTTCTTTCTGCTACCACTGCTGTTGAGGAGGAATTAATGGAGTTTCGGGTATTTGTGGATTGTGGTTCAACTCTCAATGTGATTGATGGGAAATTTTTGGAAGAACTAAAATTAAAACCCAAACTTCTGTCTTCTCCTATTAATGTCGTTTCTGTGGATGGCTCTCCCTTGAAAAATGTTACTCACCATATCTGTGAATTTCCTCTTACTATTAATAGTGTTCATCAAGAGAATTTGGATTTGGTAGTTTTGAATAATTTGCCCTCACCGGTGATTTTGGGGTTACCTTGGTTAAAATTGCACAATCCGGTACTGGATTGGTCTACCAATGAAATTAAGTCCTGGAGTCCTAATTGTTATGACAAGTGTTGTAACGGGCGTATTGCTGCTGTAGTTAAGGGGGAGTTACCTGTACCTATTCAGGATTTTTGGAAAGTTTTTTCTGATAAGGAATCGCAGGTATTGCCTCCTCATAGTGATTATGATTGTGCAATTGAATTTGTCCCTGGAGCGACTCTTCCTAAAAGTCGTTTATTTAATCTTACCATTCCTGAGAGAAAGGCTTTGGAGGAATACATACAGACAAGCTTGGCCGCCGGTCACATTAGGCCTTCCAAGTCTCCTTTGGCGGTTGGATTTTTTTTTGTTAAAAAAAAGGACGGCGGTTTACGGCCTTGTCTAGACTTTCGTGAGATTAATAAGATTACTGTACGCAATCCTTACCCACTGCCATTGATTCCTGATTTGTTTAACCAGTTAGTGGGGGCCAAGTGGTTCTCAAAAATTGATCTTCGGGGGGCATACAATTTGTTGCGCATGAAGGAGGGTGACGAATGGAAGACTGCGTTTAACACTCCACTGGGTCATTTTGAGAATCTAGTTATGCCTTTTGGGCTTTCCAGTGCTCCGGCATTTTTTCAGAATCTTATTAATGACATCCTTAGACCTTTGATCGGCAGAAGTGTGGTTGTGTATTTGGATGACATTTTGATTTATTCACCGGATTTGGAGTCTCATTGTTGGAGTGTGAATGAAGTATTACAGTTACTGAGTGATAATTCACTTTTTGCCAAGCTAGAAAAATGTGAGTTCGCTGTACAGAGACTTAGTTTTTTGGGCTACATTATCTCCAGCAAAGGTTTTGAGATGGACCCGGTGAAAGTGCAAGCTGTGCAGGATTGGCCTAGACCTATTGGTGTGAAATCAATACAGAGGTTTTTGGGGTTCGCCAATTATTATAGAAAATTCATAAAAAATTTTCTGTGATTGCCAAACCTCTGACCGATCTCACCAGGAAAGGTGCTGATGCGGTTCAGTGGACTACTGAGGCCATTGAGGCTTTTGTGTTGCTAAAGGAGAGGTTCAGCTCTGCTCCCATCCTTACGCAGCCTGATGTGACTAAACCATTTTTGGTTGAGGTTGATGCTTCTTCTGTGGGGGTCGGCGCGGTGTTGTCTCAGGAAAAGTCGGATGGAGTACATCCCTGTGCTTTTTTTTCAAAGAAATTTTCTGAGTCTGAACTAAATTATGATATCGGTAATCGGGAATTGTTGGCAATTAAACTCGCATTTGAACACTGGCATCATTTTTTGGAGGGAGCGGAATTTCCCGTTCAAGTCTTCACAGATCATAAAAATCTGGTCTACCTTGATGCTGCCAAACGCTTGAATGCCCGTCAGGCTAGGTGGGCACTGTTTTTCTCGCGGTTTAATTTTACCGTTACTTACATCCCAGGTACTAAAAATGTTAAAGCTGATGCTTTGTCTCGCAGCTTTTCTCCTATGGTGGGTACTGAGGAGGAGGAAAGCATTTTGCAAGAGGGGGTTATTTCTGTTTTGGACTCTGTGTTGGAAGATGAGATTCTTAAAGCACAGGAGAATGCCCCATCTAACACGCCGCATGGAGGTTGTTTGTGCCTGGTACCCTGAGGAGAGATTTGTTTGTTGAATGTCATGACTCTCGGTTGGCAGGTCATCCTGGAATCTCTGAGACCAAGAGACTTGTGGGCGCAGCTTTTGGTGGCCTGGATGGCAGAAGGAAGTCATTAAGTGGGTGTGTCAATGCACTGTGTGTGCTAGATCTAAGTCTTCTCATACTCCTGCTGCGGGTTGCTTTGCCCTCTGGAGGTCCCTAGTGCACCTTGTACACATTTGGCTATGGACTTTATTACTGACCTTCCCCCCTCTGAGGGTTTCACTGTCATCTGGGTGGTCGTGGACTGTTTTAGCAAGATGTGTCACTTGGTTCCTTTCATCAAACTGCCCTGCGCTAAGACTCTCGCTAAGGCCTTTGTCAAGGAAATTGTCAGACTACATGGCGTTCCTACTGACATTGTTTCTGATAGGGGACCTCAGTTTGTGGCTCGTTTTTGGCGCGCCTTTTGTGACAGGTTGGGAGTTCATTTGTCGTTTTCATCCAGATATCATCCTGAGTCTAATGGCAGACAGAAAGGAAAAACCAGAATGTTGAGCAGTTCTTGCGTTGTTTTGTGACCTGATAATCAAGAGGGGTGGTCTGAGTTTCTGACACTTGCTGAGTTTGCTCTTAACAACCATACATCCGCTTCTGCTGGTTGTTCGCCTTTTTTTTGTTGTACTGGGAGACATCGTCGTTTGGGTCATTTTCCAAGTTGGGATCGGCTGTACCTGAAGAGGAGAATTTTTCTGGTGTTTTGGAGAGAGTTTGGACTGATGTGCGTGGTAATCTTCAGGAGGCTAACAAAAGATCCAAAGTGTATTTTGATAGAAAACGACAATAGGTTTTGTTTGCTATTGGTGACATGGTTTGGTTGTCCTCTAAGAATCTGCGCTTGAGGATTCATCTAAGAAATTGGGTCCCAAGTTTGTAGGGCCCTTTAAGGTGCTTCAGGTTATTAACCAATCGGCTGTTAGGTTGGAGGTTCCTACCTCCTGGAAGATTAATCCGGTGTTTCATGTTTCTCTCTTGAAAAAAGCTGAGGTCTCAGATGGAGACGTCTCGGCCACTGTTCCCCTGGTGGTGGAGGACGGGCAATATGAGATTTCCCGCATCCTAAATTCTAGATGGTATAGAGGGAGTTTGCAGTACCTCGTCGCTTGGAAGGGTTATGGACCCGAGGATAACTCATGGGTGAGGGCGGATGATGTTTCTGCGTCTAGACTTGTCAGAGCGTTTCACAAGAGGTTTCCGGATAAACCTAAGTCCTAGGGGATCCGGAGGATCCTCTTAGAAGGGAGGGTACTGTTAGAACCCTCTTGTTTGGTTTTGTTTCAGTTTGCTGGTCACATGACCTTTTTTCCCTATTTAGTCTGGCTCCGCCCTTCTGGCTTTGCTGGACTTCATTGTATTATCTACTCTTAAGCTAGCCGGGTGCTTAGGTGCCTTTCTCAGTCAGTTTTGCTTGATCTTAGGATCTCTAAGTATTTTGTTTTCTGTTTAATTATCCCTGCTACAATTTCTGTTAGGAGGTGTCCACCTTTTCTCCCAGTCCCTAGATCTTGTAGGGATTCCTTCCTCGCAACTATAGGTCTTCGTTCAGACTAGCTGAGGACTTTAGCGGGTCTGGTCGCAGGATCAGGTTCCCCGTTACATTGTAGGGATCCCGCTTAGTTCTATTGTAGGGAAAGAATTCCCATCTTTCCTTAGTGCTTGTAGCAGATCATAACAACCATAACCCTAACCCCAACACCCCCCTAACCCTAATCCCAACTCTAACCATAACCCTAACCACAAGCCTAACCCTAATCCCAACCCTAACCCAAAACACCCCTAACACTTATCCTAACTCTAACCCTAACCACAAACCTAACCCTAATCCCAACCCTAATTCCAACCCTAATCCTAAATCCAACCCTAACCCTAATTCCAACGCTAACTCTAACCCTAACCCAAATTCTAACCGTAACCCTAATTCTAACCCTAATGCTAACCCTAAGGCTAACCCTAACCTTAGTTCTAACTCTAACCCTAAGGCTAGGTTCATATTGCGTTTTACCAGCTAGTTCAACACATAGTGTTGACGGGCTGGTAACGGTATAGCATAACGCAATCGCGTTATGCTATACCCGCTAGCGCAGATGAATCAGCAGATGATTCATCTATGCTAGCGGTGACGGAGCCCAGACGCTGCAGCCCACGTCCGAGGCTCCGTCACTGAATGGCGGCACTTCGCAAACGCATGCCGCTTTACGGCATGTGTCGCGATGCGCCCGACAATGGGAGTGAAGGGCAGCGTTAGCGGACTGCCATAATGCAATATGAACCAGCCTAACCCTAACGCTAAGCCTAACCCTAAGGCCCCGTGCACACATTGCGGATTCACTTGCCGATTTTTCCGTGCGGATTTTGCTAAATCCGCAGGTAAAATTACCTGCGTTTTACCTGCGGATTTAGCGCGGATTAAGGACCTGTGCACACGTTGTGGATTTACTGCGGTTTTTGTGCGGATTTGCCCTGCGGTTTCACACCTATAATGGAATAGGTGTGAAAATGCTGCGGAATCCGCACAAAGAATTGACATGCTGCGGATTTAAAACCGCACCAAATCTGCGCGGAAAAATCCGCAGCATGTGCACAGTGTTTTTTTTTACCATTTATTTACATTGTACTGTACATGGTTTCCGGATCTTCTGCGGATCCGCAGCGCCAAATCCGCTGCGGATCCAAAGCAAAATCCGCAACGTGTGCACAGGAAAAAAGAAAAAATTTCTTTATTTTATTATTTGTCCCTACCTATGGGGGTGATAAATGGGGCGTTTATTTACTGTTTTTTTTTTTTTGATCACTGTGAGAGAGTATCACAGTGATCAAAATAATTTATTTTTACACTGTGGCGCACTGCGCATGTGCCCGCATTTTCCAAGATGGCGGCACCCATGAAGAATCCCGGACCGACGCCGGGATGGTCCTAGGGACATCGGAGGACCGGGAGAGGTGAGTAGGGGGGGTTGGAAAGTAAGGGGGGGGATCGGAAGGTGGGGGCAGCGGAGGCAAGGAGGAGGGGAGCAGATAGTGACGGCGGCGACCGATCGCCGCCATTTATCGGTGGCGGCGGCCGATTGCCCCCGTCACTCGGTGTGGGGGGGTCAGATCTCGGTGTCCAGCCATGGCCGATGATGCTATTGCAGCATCGGCCATGGCTGGATTGTAATATTTCACCAAATTTTATTGGTGAAATATTACAAATCGGTCTGATTGGCTGTTTCACTTTTAACAGCCAATCAGAGCGATCGTAGTCACGTGGGGGTTAAGCCCCCCCACTGTGGTGATGCACAAAGGGTCTTGTGCCTGCGGGTCGGGTGACCTTTCAGTGACCCCGGTCACCCGACCAGCAGGAACATGATTTATAGCATGACGCCTACTTAGGCGTCATGGGTCGGGATGCCACTGGTTTTCATGACGCCTACATAGGCGTCATTGGTTGGGAAGGGGTTAAGATGTAGCAGAGCTAGCAGCTACCTCATTAGGTTTGCACAATGTTCACATTTCCCTTTGCAGAAAATGTACATGAAAATTCAGTACATAGAAGGGATATGTATATATGCATAGAATGATGTACTTATTAAGTTCTGCTATCACGAAGTTGTTAAGAGTTAACAAAGCAGCCCTGCTTTACATATATTTTTCCATAAGGTCACATGGTTAGACCACATGACTGGGTCCTGAGCTTAGCACTGAGGGAGAAGGAGACATTTTGTGTGTAGAGTCTGTTGACTAGAAAAACTGAAAGAGCAGTTAGGAAACGGGCAGAACTCCTGTAAAAGAGAAACCACAGCCTCAACTTCAGATAACTGTGTGATCAGGACTGCGCATATAAGTAGAAGATGGGACTCAGGAATCACTGAGCCATTGTTATATCTGCATTACTATACTGGAGAGTAACTGTGATTGCTGCATTGGAATTGAATTTATGTTAAGCCATTGTTTATCTGGATGTACCTGTGTATTCATGCAACAAGTAAAGTTTATCAATAGCTTCTCTTGCCTCCCTGTTTTCTGGACTATTTGGAGTGCACCACATTACATCGCACTACCAGGAAACTTAGGTTAATTAAGTGCACCGTGGCACACAAACTTTGTTTTCTTTTATTTTTATCCATGCTATAGTGAAGTGATACCATTCGCACACCACATGGTGCGTGTCCTATGGCATAGTAGTGCATCATGGCATTATATACACAGTTATTTTTCTGAAATCTAGCGATAGATCTGCTTTAAGACTGTCATAAAATAGTAAACATCTTACCTTTACAGGACTTTTTAGGATTGTCATTTGGTTTAACTGCTATCAAGTATCTGGTCTCTGCATCTAAAATTAGATAAACATTAAAATATATTAAAACAGTCGCTCAGAGGAAGTAATCAGTCAGTCACTCAAAATCTAACATCTTAAAAGTTCAAAAGTTTAAGATGCATTGTGTTAATACATTTATAGACAACCTAATGGTGCTTAAGGGCTATTTCATTTTAAGATGTCAAAGACAATTACAACTTCTTCATGAAAATGAATGGGGGTTGTCATAGCATTACACTTGTTGCTAGCATCAATCAATATAGTAATATCTTAAGTAAAAAGCTGATTTTGCAGAAGTAAGGTTTTTATATAAAGTACAACTATTAAAAAAACAAGCTACAGAAACAAGTACAAGTGAAGTCATTGATGTTGCATTACTACTTACTACACAAATTACTTATGCTGAAATTTACTATTACTGTGTCTCGGAAATATTTTCTTTAACTGATATTAAGTGGAAAAACATCTTCAATGATAACAGAAACATGAAATTATAGCTGCTATGTACAAAAAAAAGTGTATTCAAGCCAATAAATCAAAATTAATCATCAGTAGCCAGTACAATTAAGTGCTCGAAGCTAACATACCATTCTCCCAAACCAAGCATTAGCATTTTCTATGAAGTAGAGCCAATAACAGATAAAACCACTTTGCATGAATTATCAGAAACGTTGCAAGTATTTCTGAGGTTTTCAAACATGTTTATTACATGTCCATTTCCTGTAATTTAGGATTTTTGCTGATTTAATCTTATGACAAGTTTACATATTAGCAAATTATGAAAATAGAAAATGCTTTTGAAAACGTATTTTGCTCTAACCGTTTACATCTCTTGTATGATGTGAATGAAGAGACAATAAAGTCTGCGCCAATGTGTGGAAAGTACTTCTGCATGGAACACACTTGTTTTATTGTACTGATGGCATCAAGAGAGCAGATAGATTGAATTTGGACACTAATAAACAAATCACTTCCACTTGTGTAGGCATTATTTGTGCCAATTTATATCCATTATATTAATGCTGATAATGCAATTCCCTGTGAAAGGGTTTATACTGCCTACAACCCTGAGCTTTATTTTATTAGAGTGCTCCAGCTATGAAACATATCACACATCAAAAAATGATTACAGTGATAATTTTCTACTAGGAGTCCGTGCAAAATCATTCTGATCTGAACCTGTCGGCTTATTGCAATGGTTGCATAGAATCATATACAATGCCTTGCGAACGTATTCGGCCCCCTGGAACTTTTCTACCTTTTCCCACATATCATGCTTCAAACATAAAGATACCAAATGTTAATTTTTTGGTGAAGAATCAACAACAATTGGGACACAATTGTGAAGTTGAACAAAATTTATTGGTTATTTTAAATTTTTGTGGAAATACAAAAACTGAAAAGTGGGGCGTGCAATATTATTCGGCCCCTTTAACTTAATACTTTGTTGCGCCACATTTTGCTGCGATAACAGCTACAAGTCGCTTGGGGTATGTCTCTATCAGTTTTGTATATTGAGAGACTGAAATTCTTGCCCATTCTTCCTTGGCAAACAGCCCGAGCTCAGTGAGGCTGGATGGAGATCATTTGTGAACAGCAGTTTTCAGCTCTTTCCACAAATTCTCGATTGGATTCAGGTCTGGACTTTGACTTGGCCATTCTAACACCTGGATACGTTTATTTGTGAACCATTCCATTGTAGATTTTGCTTTATGTATGGGATCATTGTCTTGTTGGAAGACAAATCTACGTCCCAGTCTCAGGTCTTGTGAAGACTCCAACAGGTTTTCTTCAAGAATGGTCCTGTATTTGGCTCCATCCATCTTCCCGTCAATTTTAACCATCTTCCCTGTCCCTGCTGAAGAAAAGCAGGCCCAAGCCATGGTGCTGTCACCACCATGTTTGACAGTGGGGATGGTGTGTTCAGAGTGATGAGCTGTGTTGCCTTTACGCCCAACATATCGTTTGGCATTGTTGCCAAAAAGTTCGATTTTGGTTTCATCTGACAAGAGCACCTTCTTCCACATGTTTGGTGTGTCTCCCAGGTGGCTTGTTGCAAACTTTAAATGACATTTTTTATGGATATCTTTGAGAAATAGCTTTCTTCTTGCCACTCTTCCATAAACGCCAGTGTACGACTGATTTTTGTCCTATGGACAGACTGTCCCACCTCAACTGTAGATCTCTGCAGTTCATCCAGAGTGATCATGGGCCTCTTGGCTGCACCTCTGATCAGTCTTCTCTTGTTTGAGATGAAAGTTTAGAGGGATGGCCGGGTCTTGGTAGATTTGCAGTGGTATGATACTCCTTCCATTTCAGTATGATCGCTTGCACAGTGCTCCTTAGGATGTTTAAAGTTTTGGAAATCTTTTTGTATCCAAATTTGGCTTTAAACTTCTCCACAACAGTATCATGGACCTGCCTGTTGTGTTCGTTGGTCTTCATGATACTCTCTGTGCTTCAAACAGAACCCTGAGGCTATCACAGAGCAGGTGCATTTATACGGAGACTTGATTACATACAGGTGGATAATATTTATCATCAGTAGTCATTTAGGACAACATTGGATCATTCAGAGATCCACAATGAACTTCTGGAGTGAGTTTGCTGCACTGAAAGTAAAGGGGCCGAATAATATTGCACGCCCCACTTTTCAGTTTTTGCATTTCCACAAAAATTTAAAATAACCAATAAATTTCGTTCAACTTCACAATTGTGTCCCACTTGTTGATTCTTCACCAAAAATTTACATTTGGTATCTTTATGTTTGAAGCACGATATGTGGGAAAAGGTTGAAAATTTCCAGGGGTCCAAATACTTTCGCAAGGCACTGTAACTGTATAGTTTTACATCATTGTAATTACACCAACTTCAAAGATATAAAATGCATTCTTTTTATATTTTTATGTAAAACTTGTTGCTTATTTACACTCTTTAAATGCATTGCAACCGACATGGTAGATAAATGTCGGCGCTTTCATGGCTTTGTGCAGGGTCGATGTTTCTCTATGGTTGGTGTTTTTTTCTAATCAGGACCCTCACGTATAACGCAGGGATTTCGCTGCAGATTGCTTGCAGTGACCTCTGACCTCATCGAGACCTGATTGATTTAGGTCTTGATGACATCAGAGTCATGCCAGCTAATGAGAGCAATCACTGGAAAAGTTAGCTGTAGTAACTATTAAAGTTGAGCGAAACAGGTCGGTCAGATTCAAAAGTCGCCGACTTTTGCCAAGGTTGAGTTTTGTTGGCCGAAACACGACCATAGCGTGCAGTCGGCCATGTGGTCGCCGAACCGAGCGCCAAAGTCGATTTTCCCAGAATGCTTTCAGGCGCCTTTTTCAGCCAATGAGCAAGGACGCACTCTGTGGGCAACGAGATGACATGGGCAGCGTCCACCACCATCTTAGAGAAGGGCATTGCAGTGATTGGCTTTCTTTGGGGGGCGTCATAGTGTCTATAAAAGCCCTGACCGCCGAACTCCATTTTACTTCTGCTGATCTTAACAGTAGGGAGAGGTTGCTGTTTATCAGTAGGGAGAGAGTTAGGGCTGGAAAGAGAAGTTCTTATGTGCTTGTGCTGATAACAATTGTGCTGTACAGTTAGTGCGCAGTGACAGGGGAGGATTTTCTTGTGTGCAGCAGTGCTGGTTATTAGGCTTGCCTGATAGCTATATTGCTGTGTGTACACTGCTGTGCAGAGTGCAGACTGCTTTTTACACATCACTAATACTTTTATTCTTTTTTTCTGCACAGTTACCAAGCGTTTATTTTTTCCCACACCGTATAGAGCTGTACGCTCCTCACACACGACAAATACATGCTGACTATCTGTGTGTGACTCCGGAAATATATACGGAGATTGAAATTTTCCCGTACACCGTATACACCTGTCCGCTTCTGATACAGTACCGTATATCTGCTCTTTGTATTTTGGTCAAATCCAGACTGAGTGAGCGTCTCCGGAAATATTCGGAGATTGAAATTTTCCTGTACACCGTATACACCTGTCTGCTTCTGATACAGTACCGTATATCTGCTCTTTGTATTACGGTCAAATCCAGACTGAGTGAGCGCGGACGTGGGCGGGGGGGGCAGCTGGTACTGATGGTGGTGGTGGGGTGCATCTGCTGGTAGTGCCAAAAGCACAATAGCACCTAAAGCAGGAGGTGTTGAGCTTGTGTCATTGTCTAGCTCCAGAAGGCCTGAAAGGATCCCTTTTCTGGGAGTTGGTAAATCGCTTTTAAAGCTGGAGTATTAGGAACAGGTTTTGGCTTACATTGTCGAAACAGCCTCCAGCTCTATCGCCTCCTCTTCTGAAGTTTCAAAAAATGCAAACACTGAGTCATCAGTGCAGGCTCCTGGTCAGAAACAATACCTTTCCTTGTGTCCTTCAACCCCACCAAAAGTGAAGGATGCAGCAGGCCACACTTCAGATTACTCCCTGGAGCTCTTTTCACATACCATGCCTGGGTTATCAAGTGAAATACTGAATTCCCCAGTCCAAGATGAATATGACATGGAGTGCACTGATGCACAGCCACTGCTATATGATTCTGCTGGTACATTCACCTGGAGCACTGCATTGCCCTCACAGTCTACTGAGGTAGATTCTGACCCTGATGAAACTCAGGTGCCCCTTCCTGCATACTATACTACCTTACACGGTGACACAGAGGAAGGTGCAGATGAAATTGAAGAGGAGTTGATGGATGACCCAGTTGTTGACCCGGATTGGTATCCATTGGGGGAAGAGGGTGCCTCTGGCAATAGCTCAGAAGAGAGAAGGATCCACAGCAGGCATCGGCATCACAGCAGCGGTTATCTGGCAGGCCCGTAGCAGTCCAAAAACGTGTTAAAAAGCAAAAAGAGTTGCAGGACAGCTTGATCAGACAGTCAAATTAGCACAGCTGCAAGCCCTGAAAATTTATCCCATAGTAGGAAGAGTGCAGTGTGGCACTTTTTTGACCACAATCCTATTGATAAGGCAAAGGTTAGCTGTAAGAAGTACGGAAGAACCTTTAGCCAAGGGAAAAATCTCTGAAAATTGAATACCAGTTACATGCTTAGACATTTAAACACCATGCACTTGCAAGCGTGGACGGACTACAAAACCTCACTGTCTTTGAACGCCTACATTGCCAAACTGATCTCATTAGAGATGATGCCCTTCCGTTTGGTTAAAAGCGCAGCATTCCGAGAGCTCATGGCCTACGCTGTCCCACACCATGACCTACCCAGTTAGCACTTCTTTTCTAGAAAAGCCATCCCTGCCCTCCACCTGCATGTGAAAGACCGCATTGTCCATGCACTCAAACAATCAGTGAGTGGAAAGGTGCACCTCACAACAGATGCATGGGCCAGTAGGCATGGCCAGGGCCGTTATGTATCCATCACTGTGCACTGGGTTAATGTGGTGATGCAGGGTCCACAGGGGACAGCGGCGGTGGGACAGTGCTGCCTAGCCCACGGTATAGGCAACAGTTGGCTGTAGGCATTCGACCCTCCTCCTCCTCCTCCTCCCAGAAGCAAAAGCTCGTCAACAGAGCACTCCATCAGCAGCTGCCAGTGTTGCACATGAGGTGTCCTACTATCGAACAGCTCGTGGTAAGCGTCAGCAGGCTGTTTTAAAGATGATGTCCTTTGGCAAAAACAGACACACCGCGGAGGTACTGGCCGACTACTTGCAGCGAGAAACTGAGTCATGGCTGGGAAGTCTACATCTTGAGCCAGGCAAGATAGTCAGTGATAACGGCCGTAATTTTGTGGCGGCCATAGCCCTGGCAAAACTCAGACACATACCTTGCCTGGCTCACACATTGAACCTGGTGGTGCAGTGCTTCATAAATAATTATCCCGAGTTACCAGCCCTGCTCAATAAGGTGCGAAGACTGTGCTCGCACATCCGTGGCTTGCCCGTAGATTCCAGTCATATGCAGAGGCTGCAGTGATCGCTCCTCCTCCCCAAGCACCGCCTAATCATAGACGTTGCAACAAGGTGGAACTCCACCATGCACATGGTTGAGAGGCTGTGCGAACAGAGGCAGGCTGTAATGCATTTGTGGGAGGATACACGGGCAGGCAGTTTGAGGGAGACATGGAGTTGTCGGGTGTGCAGTGGTCAAAGCTGAAAGACCTCGGTAAAGTCCTTCAGTGTTTTGAGGAATGCACACGGCTGGTAAGCGCAGATGACGCCATCATAAGCATGAGCATCCCACTTATGCGTCTGCTCATGCAAACTTTGACGCACATTAAGGATCAGGCGTCTGCAGCGGGGAGGTAGAGGAGGAGGAGGGAAGCCTTGATGACAGTCAGCCATTTTCTTCTCAGGGAACTGTCCTGGAAGAGGTGGAGGAAGAAGTGAAGAGGAGGAGGATGAGGGGGATGATTATTTTGGGAGGAGGATGCTTCTCAGGGGTCAAGAGAAAATGTTGGCTTGCTAAGGTCAGGTACAGGGTTTGTGCGTGACTGGAGGGATGTGGATCTGTCAGAAAGTGCTCCTTCACCCACCACTGGCAGTGCATCATTGACACTTGGAAGATTGACCCACATGTGTGATTATGTCTTGCGGATCCTAAAAAGGGACCGCCGCATTGCCAAAATGATGAAGGATGACGACTACTGGTTGGCCAGCATCATCGATCCACGCTATAAAGGCAAATTACAGAACATCATGCCACAGGAGAACCTAGAGCCAATATTGACGAACAAACAAGCAACTCTGGTAAACCATTTGATAGAGGCATTCCCAGCACACAGCAGCGGTGCAGGTTCTTCCATGAGCAGTACTGGGCCACATGGAAGAGGTGTTTGTGGTGCACACAGTCAAAGTGGAGTTGGAGACAGGGGTTTCATGACCATGTTGTGGTCTGATTTCTCGAATACTGCTCACACGACTGGTAATACTCAATCGATTGCAACAGACAGGAGACAGCAGTTGTCAAGTATGGTTCAAAATTACCTCTCCTCCCCTATCGATATTCTCCCTCACAGTTCGTTCCCCTTTGACTACTGGGCCTGCAAACTGGACACCTGGCCTGAATTGGCACAATATGCCTTGCAGGAGCTCGCTTGCCCTGCTGGTAGTGTGGCTATCAGAAAGACTCTTCAGTGCTGCTGGATCAATCATGACAGAAAAAAGGACCCGCTGTCGACCCAAAATGTAGGTGATCTCACCTTCATTAAAATGAACCATGCCTGGGTTTCAAAGGATTTTGTACCACCTTCCCCTGATGACACATAGGTTGCCAGCAAAATGGCTCGCTTTGTCCTCCTCTTTCTCCAACTTCTCCAATTCCTCCATTTGCAGCTGCTGAACGTCCAGCCTACACCTGTCACGTCGCCTATGGACTCAGGGGCTGGTGTTCCAGCCTCGGCCGCTAGGAGGCGCCGGACTCCTTCGGCTGGTTTTTGCCGGGGATAGGAGGGCTATATCCTCATTTGGTTCCCCTCCTTTGACGCCGGTCTCTGTCGCTGAGCATCGCCGTGATTCTCCTGTGGGTGATGATGGTGACAGAGAAGGGGTCCCTGCGCAGGCATCTGGTGGGCGCAGGCTTCGCTCTTCTGTCAGAGGTGAAGTGGTTGGTGCCAGTCGTGCATCCCCATCTGGCCTGGTTCTGGGGACGGTCCGGATGAGGTCATCAGGCGGTGAGCCTGTGAGAGATAGCCATGCCCTTCAAATACTTTGGAGCCTGTCCTGCAGGCCGCCAGATATAGTCTCGGTTTCCCCAGTGTGCTAGTTTGTTTTTGCTATTGTATCTCTGACCCTTGCCTGGATTTCTGACTCTTCTACTGCCTGCCGATTTTGTACCTTTGCTGCCCGCCTGGTTTTGACTTTAACTTTAGCCTGAATTTCTGACCCTTCTACTGCCTGCCAATTTTGTACCTTTACTGCTCTCCCGGTTTTGACCTTGACTCCTGACTATTCTTTCTGTCCAGTTTTCTATTCCCTTCCTAGCGTCCTTCCTGCCCCGGTCCACTGCTCTTATAGGCAGCTACCCCCTGGGCTTCGCTGTAATTCCAGATCCCTGTATAGGGGTAAAGGTCTCGGGGTTTCTCGGGGTGCTGTCTTACCTGCAGTACAGACTTTCAGCGTGTGGACGCCACAACACCTCAACATATGCCAGTTTTTCCACCTCCCTAACTGGGCTGTACCCCCCTGGGCTGGTGTCAGCACCTGGCACACCCGGGCAAGTGCCGGTGCCCTGAGCAGGTGGGGTGGCCCACTCGTGGGCGACGGCACTGGCACAGGGCCCGTCATAGTACGCCGGTGTCTCGACGGTGGGGGGGCCCACTCACCATCAGAGACACCGACGTACTATGAGGGGCCCTGTGCCAGTGCCGTCGCCCACGAGTGGGCCCCCCTGCTTGGTCAGGGCCCCAGCACTTGCAATACTTACCTGTCCCTGCTCCACCGCTGTGACATCTTCCGAGTTTCCTGACAGTGACATTCAGGTCAGAGAGCGCGATGACGTCACGTCTGTGCGCCCTCTGCGTGAACAGTCCAAGTGCAGAGAGCTGGAAGATGGCGACGCTGAGGAGTCCAGAGTACAGCAGTACCCACCGAGGAGAGGAATTTCATTTTTGTTTATGTTTGGAGCAATATATGGGAGCATTATACACTGGAGAATTATATATGGGGACCATCATACACTTGAGCATAATAGATAGGACCCATTATACACTGGAGCATTATATATGGGGCCCATCATACAGTGGAGCTTTATAAATGGGGCCCATCATACACTGGATCATCATATACGGGGCCCATTATACACTGGAACATCATATATGGGGCCCATTATATACTGGAGCATCACATGGAGCCCATTATATATGGAGCATTATATATGAGGACCATTATATTTGGAGCATTATATGGGGCTCATCATACACTGGAGCATCATATATGGGGCCCATCATATACTAGAGCATCATATGGGGTTAATTATTTATGGGGCATCATATAGGGCCCATTTATATATGGAGCATCATATGGAGCACATATGGCGCCTATTCTGTATGGAGCATGGTTGCCAAGCTTAAGTAATAAGAATTGATGTCGTTGGCATTGAAATGGGCACTGTAGGTGTGTTTACTGTCCTCCACTCACTGCCGACTTTTCTTCCCCATTGACTTGGATTGGGGTCGGGTTTTCGACCCTGACTCGACTTTTTCTGATAGTCTGCCGACTTCGTTCGACTCGATTTTTGGGAAAGTCGGATGGTCCGAAACAAGACTCGACCCTCCCAGAGCCAACATCGCTCATCTCTAGTAACTATCTTTCCCAGGTGATTTGACTCATGAAACGCTGCCAGCGAGAGATTAGAGGAGAAACAGTGTGACAAGTGCTGCTGATAACACCTGTGTCAGTCAGTGATTTTGTCATATAGTAATAAAAAACATATAAAGCAAAAGGTTAAAGTTAGGGTTTAGGCTTAGGCTTAAAGTTAGGGTTGGGATTAAAGTTATGGTTAGGCTGGAGTCACACTAGCATATGGAATCCGATGCTAGAGCATCAGATGCAATATGCGAATGACCCTCGGCTCCTGCTCTGCAGCGAGAGGGAGCTGAGTGTCATGCTACTGTGCTCCAATCCTCTCCCACAGAGAGAATCGGAGCACAGCTGCAGAGCAGGCTGAGAAATAAATTTCTCCATCTCCTACGCTGCCGGCGTCGGCATATATCGCACCGCACTTGAATCATATACGAGTGATATGAATTGTATAAATTATTTGGGTGCGAGAGAGCCTGGCCGAGTCTCGGTGCCAATCGCAGCATGCTGCGCAGCTTCGATTGTTCTTGCATGCTGATTCAGCATGAGAAAATAATCACAAATGTGAGCTGCCCCATAGAGTAACACTGGGCCGAGTGCTATGCTATGTATTAACACATTGCACTCTGCCGTATTGTACAGTAGTGTGACTCCGGCCTTAGGCATAAAGTCAGGGTTAGGCTTGATCGCAATAGTTTTACCAATAATTTATTAGTAGTCACGTCAATTAGTCACATGAATTAGTAATGTCAATTAGTTTAATTATATAGCAAAGTTAATTATATAGTATACTATTGTAACATTTCCAGGGGATATAGCTCTAGGATCGCTGTCTGGGTAGACAGAGTGACACGAAAACAGTTCATTCAGACAGCAGTTCTGATGAAAACTGGCCGCAACCAGCTTTATTAAAGTCCACAGCAAACAGATAAAAATAAAGCATAAACAGAAAACCTGGGCTTGTCTAGCCACTAATTACACATAGATCGATTGCCCTGTCTATCCGGGTCCCGGCTCTACCAGCCTGACCCAAAACAACACATATGATATATGTTACCAGTATGGAGTTTCACAGATACTCCTCCTTGTGTCAATGTCCAGACTTGAGAGAGATCCACTCCTATTCAGCCGCTATTCGCACGGATTCTCACTGAGACTACTCCTGTGTCCGGGTACTTCCTGCACCCAGACTGAGATAGCTCAAACTCCTGGAGACTGCTTCTTGTGCCTGGACTCCCTGTCCAGACTAAGCCAGCTCCCACTCCTGAAAACTGCTTCTTGTGCCGGGACACCTTCCTGTGTCCAGACTAAGCCAGCTCCCACTCCTGGAGACTGCTTCTTGTGCCGGGACACCTTCCTGTGTCCAGACTAAGCCAGCTCTCTGACTGTGTTCCAACACACCTACTTCTGGTCTCCTAATTAACACCTGAGTGATTTCAGGCCTGAGCTGCAAGTGTGTACTGAATGTAAGGTGTAGTGACCTTTCTCTACCACTAGGTCTACAAAGCCACACACCTCCCTTATACCAGTCAGTAAAGTAGCTAGGTGAAATATACACCCCATTCAATACACATACTCTCACTGTCTCACACTATATACATAATTTGATAGGATCGTAGTTTGTACTAAAACATAATGAATACTGTTGAGTGTTATATTAGTTCAGGAAGTATAAATTTATATACATTGATAAAAACTATAAAAAGTAATAAAATGGTACATCAGTCTTATGCTGCAGAGGAGACATATGCCCTTTTATGTTCTGACAGTGAAGAAAGTCTAATGTCAATTGGCGATGAGAATTTCAAGGGCTTTAATTGCAGAGACAGTGATAGCTTAGAAATGAGCAGTGATTCTGAGGGGCAAGCCCCACAAGAGGGGCAATAGCGCTACTAAAGAAAAGGCTCCAAATCAGGAAAGAATGCCTAGTGCAAGCTCTGTCCCTAGTACTAGTGAATTGGCACATGCTAATGTACAAGGGGCATTGCCACTTGATGTAGCATTTTCCAGATGATAGGCTTTGGATTCAGCTACTCCATTCATCCTTGATTTTAATGCCATTCCTGGTATAAATGTGGTGGTGGAAATTTCTGGACCATTTAATTTTTTAAATTTGTTTAAGACAGATAGCTTGCTAGAACACATTGTCCTGCAAACAAATTTATAGGCTTCCCAATTTATCAGTCATAATCCACGATCTTATTATGCTACATCAAATTTTTGGATGCCAATTAATCTTCTAGAAATGAAATTTTTTTTACTATTTACATTTACCATGGGGCTTGTTAAAAAAGACAAGCATTCGGTCCTACTAGTCCAACTCCTCCTGTTTTCTGTTGTTTTTGACCCAATATGAAAATGCTCATGAGATTTTGAAATTTTAACGACAGACATGAAGACTGCACCTCCAGCAATTTATTCCATCTAAGAGGGCAAGGTTCAGAATAAAACTCTATAAAATGTTCGAGTTCAACGGGATATACATCAGCTTTTCACATTTATGAACAGAAAGATAGCCAACTAAATCCATCAGAATGCCCTACTTATCTGGCGATATAAGGAAAAAACGTTTCAGAGTTTATAAGTCAATTTTTGCAAGAAGGCTACAACATAGAGCTTGTGGGACCATTCGTAAAAAACGTTAGGGGTTTCCTCAATCGTTGGTCAACAAAAAGTTCTAAAAAGGGCAGTCAGCGACTGTATGCAGTGGACGCAATGGAGAGCTGCTTGACTTTAACTATAAGGATAAGAAAGATATTTCTATCCTCAGCTCGATCCACAAAGATGCCACAAGGGCAATTGTAGAACTAGGATTCACTACTATAGAGCAAAAGCCTGTATCAGTCATTGATTACAACAAATACATGGGGTGTATATCTTGCAGACCAGGCTCTACAGCCATATCAGGTACCAAGAAAATCATATACCTGGTATAAAAAGTTAGTCATTTATTTGTTTCAGGTAGCCACATATAATTCTTTCGTGTTAAACATAAAAGCAGGAAATTCAGATACTTTTCTTGATTATCAGGAAAAGGTAATTGAAAATCTTGTTTTTAAAACTGTTGGCCCCACTCATCCATTAGAATCTTAAGATGTTAAAAGACTCACTGAGCAACATTTTATTGCATTCATTCCAGCAACAGAAACGAGAAAGAAACCCCAGAGAAGATTTTGTGTATGCACCATGAGGTATGATACGCTATTATTGCCCATAATGCCTAACATTACAGCCTTTTTCCTCACTGACAGTTTTAAAATCTTCCATGCAGAACCACATTTTTAAACTGTATTAATTTATTCCATTTTGTCATTCAAGCATTTGGTTTATTTAGTGAATGACACGTTCAAGTAGAGCTCACTTAATAATTTCCGGGGGGAAGATGTCTCCAGAGACCAGAGACACAAGCTGGGCACAATATATTGGGCACTACAATGGCATATTAGCAATTTTTGCTTTAAAATTTCCTCTGCATGCTTGTTTCTGGAAATTATCCATGGAGTGAAAATGGTCACTACACCGATAGATGAATTCCCAGAGGGATGTAATTTCCAAAATGGGGTAACTTCAGGTCTGGATTCTGCTGTTCTTAGTGACTCTGAAAAGCGCTGGAACATCAGAATACCCCCTGAAGTGATCCCATTTTGGAAATTACACCCTTCTGGGAATTCATCTATGGGTGTAGTAAGCATTTACATATTTACCTATTTTCCCATGTAAAAATGTATAATATGGGGATAAAACAACATTTAGTGGTAAAAATGTAATTATTTTTTCTTCACCACTCAACGGTATAAAATTTTATTGAACAGCTGTGGTGTCAGTATGCTCACTCACTCAATATTTTAAAATTCTGTAAGGCACCTGTGGCATCAAGATGGTCATCATACCAGCAGATGGATTCCACAAGGGTTAGTTTCCAAAATGGGGTCACTTGTGGGAGGTTCCCATTATTTAGGCACCTCAGGGGCTCTCCAAACGCAACATGGCAGTGCTCCTTCCTTTCTGAACCCTGTCGTGCTCCCAGACAGTAGTTTCCACCACATAGGGGGTATCAGCATACTCAAGAGAAATTGCACAACAATTTTTGCAGTCCATTTTTTCTTGCTACTTTTGTGAAAATAGACAATTTGGAGCTAAAATAGCATTTTTGTGGGAAAAATGCTTTTTTTATTTTCACGGCTTAACATTATAAAATTCTGTGAAACCCCTTGAGGTTCAAGGTGCTCACCACACATTTAGATACATCCCTTGAGGTGTCTAGTTTCTAATAAGTTGGCACTTGTGGGGGTTTTCACTGTTTAGGCACACTAGGGGCTCTCCAAACGTTCCAAACATGACATCTGCTATTGATTTCAGACAATTTTTCATTCCAAAAGTCAAGTGGTGCTCCTTCCCTTCCGAGCCTTGCTATGCTCCCAGACAGTAGATTTCCACCATATATGGGGTATCAGCATGCTCAGAAGAAATTGCACAACATTTTTGGGGTCTATTTTTTTCTTGCTACCCTTGGGAAAATGCAAAATTTGTGGCTAAAGTAACATTTTTGTGGGAAAAAGTAAAACTTTCATTTTTTCCTGAAGGGTTAATAAACTTCTTGAATGTAGTTTTCAGCAGTTTGAGGGGGCAGTTTTTAGAATGAGGTCAGATTTGGGTGTTTTCTGTCATATAGGCCCCTCAAAGTCACTTAAAATTTTCCTAACAAAAAAAATTTTTTTTTCAAAAATTTATGCTGACATAAAATAGACATATGGAAAATGTTATTTATGAACTATTTTGTGTGACATAACTCTCTGGTTTAAGGATATAAAAATTTGAAAATTGAGACATTTTTAAAATTGTTGCCAAACTTCCAATAATTTCATAAATGCAAGTTATATCGAACAAATTTTATCACTATCATGAAGTACAATATGTCACAAAAAACATCTCAGAATCACTGGAATCTGTTAAAGGGTTCCAGAGTTATTACCTCATAAAGTGACAGTGGTCAGAATTGAAAAAAGTGGCCTGGTCACAAAGGTGAAAAACAGGCTCTGACATGAAAGGGTTAATCAGGAAGCAATAGAAATAATTATATATACTGTTAGAATATCTACCAGAATGCTCAGACAGAACATTGGAAAAAATTAGATAACGTTAGATTTTTTTAGGCTGCACCCAGGCCTGGTTTGCCAACAAGAATTCATCTCGTATTCTGGACAACTTATTAAAGAATCACAGGCAGCAAATGTTGCTAATTAGAAAAACATAATGAATGGTAAGTAACAATTTTAAGTTATACATGCCTGTAGCTAAATACCGTATTTAATATGAACTCATTCTCACCATTTACTATGTATGGTCATTGTGACTGTAAAGATCATAATCCCATTTTCCACACTGTCCAGCAGTTTCCAGATGTTTTACAACTCTTATCTAAACAGTTTTGAACTATTAGAAATTCAGAGAAATGTTTGCATTAACCCATTCCAGACAAGTGATGTAAAACCTATGTTGTAGGTCAGGTTCCCATGTATGGAGTTGGCTCAGGAGCTAAAGCCACACAGTACAATGAGGATGCTGGCTGTTTTATGTAGTTGACATCTTCCTGTAACAGCATCAGCCGGAGCGATCTCATATTGCAGATGTTTAAGCACCCCTGCTAAACTTTTTAAATTTGTATGTGCATGTAGCATAGTATAGCCAGCTTGTTTTATGCTCTATGCCTTGTTCTGATAATCCATAAGTTTACATTGTAAAAGAGTCTTGCAGATCGCAATTTGACCCGGCCAGTTTGCAGAGAGGTGACGTCACAGAGAAAAACGGCACTAGACACCAGAGAAAGCAGGGGTAGGTGAGTATATTAATACACTCCCACTACACTACATGCATATATACAAAAACAGTTACTGGAAGTGCTTCATTAAATGCCATCATCGGTTTCAGACAGTGGCATTTAAATAGCACCATTGCCGATGCATGCATATAATGGCTATATTCAATGTGAAGCTTGGTATTGACATATATGTTACCTGGAGAATCCTACTGACAAGGTCATTTTACAGCACAATGAATGTCCTATAAAAAAAAATCCCCAAAATAATTGCAAAATTGCGTTTTTTTTCCACTTAGAATTTTTTTTTCCATTTTCCAGTACATTGAATGGTAAAATGAATGGTGTCATTTAAAATTGCAACTCGTCCCACAAAAAACAAGCCTTCATTTGGCAAATGGAGAAAATAGCTCATTTGGAAGGAAAATATTAACCAGAAAGAAGTCCAGCAAAAGAAGCATCTAATAAAATTTTTAAAAATAGTTTTTTTTCATGTTACAGTCAGGTTTTGTTAAAAAAGAAATACATTGACTCTAGATATGACTACCTAACAACACAGGCCCTTCAGCAGCACAGATTAATTGGTGTTTATACATTTGGCAATGATAAGTAAACTAGATGAAGAAACATATCAAAAGGCTGTACAGTTTAAAAGAAAAAGGCCTTTTATAAACATGGCCAGCTCCTAGAGCAACTTTTCCTTTTGCATGTATTCCAACTCCCTAAACGGCATATTCCACATGAGTGCAAGCAGAAGAGCGTGTGTAATGGAAATTGAGCTAAAATAAAGCAAATGCATTGGCATGTTATAATTATGCTAAACACATTTACAATAAAATGAACTGGAGAGATTTACTAAGGCCTTTTCTTCTACTATATTTTCATACAAAATGGTGCTTCATGGAAATGTGGGATAAGTCTGTGAAAACGGGTGACTGTCTCTCTATAAATATCCATACCACTGTTTGCAGATATTCATTTTTAACCAGATATTCAAATTGCACATCATAAGTAAATATGGCTGGGAACTATAATGTAATGCAGTTCCCCCACAAGAAGTGCAGAGAAAGTTGATTAGGGTTGAATACTCCTAAGACATGCAAACACAGAACAGGGAGTGGAGTAGCAATAAACAACCAGATAAAATAAAAGCCATAATTTTATTGAAAAACACTTTTAAAACGTATAGAACATTAACAAAAAAAGAGGAGGAATGAAAAGAAAGGGGCCCATCAATATAAAGTATCATACATGGGAGCATAAATCAACAAATAATCATATTATCAAGTAACATCAACAGGTGCATAAATGATGAATAGCAAGTTTGTTTGATACCAGTTTATCTAATCAATATCATGAATTGTGCAAATTAGCATTAAGTCAAGAAAAAGAAACATAAGAAACATCAGAGACAGCAACCATAAGTGCATCAATATCAATAGAAGCTGCAGGTTAACGATGTAATGTAAAACTTGGTATGCAAAGAAGGGAATACCCCACACTGTCCTGACGTGTGTTTCGCTTTCATTTTCTAAAGGGAGGGGCTTACAAAATAATCTCCGACCAGGATATATATATATATAAAACCCCACTGATGGAACCAATTGAGCGGCGCATGGTCAGATCAGGCTGCGCCATGTTGGTAAAGCCATCATTGCTTTGCACGTATGTCGGGTATAATATGACCCTGTGACGTAATACTGTACCCGATATTCATTTTTGAAGTATAAATAATTTAAAATGCAGAAAAAAAAATTAAAGTTTTTAGAGAGGAAATAGAGAACTAAATTGGAGGTTAAAAATCACTGATTGTACTGAATCTACAGTAACCTGCTGATCAAGTGACATATCGCTGGAATCAGGTTCTCTGCTTATACATAAAATTGTTCTCAGATTAAAAGCACAAACTTGGTGGCAGATTTCCTTTAAAGGTGATAGATATTAGAAAATATTATGGTGTCACTTAGATGCTTGACTTAAATAGTGTCCTAGACTTCCAGAGACAATCAGATGGAGGTTGTCAGATTGATCCAAACATTTTGGAACTTGCCAGTGGTGTTGAACCAAACTCATCAATGCAGACCAACTGAGCATCATTTTGTTCTGTTTTTCACTGGTAAGAAAATAGATTAAAACAACTAAAAGAACAATTTCCTCTTTTCTACAGAGCACTCTTGAAAGTCATATATCTATGTACAGTGTAAGAAGAGATATGTATAAGAAGCTGTGATTTATTAAAATAGTTTGAAAACAAAGTTTAATTTCTCCTTAAAAATGAACAATAAATTAAGGCACTATTGACGTACTCTAAAATGTGCCTTAAGTATAGTTTTTCCTGTGAAAACATATGTGATGCGTAAAAAACACATGTTGAGCAGTGATACAGGATTCTTTGCAATAGAGAGCAGTAAAATGCAGGTGGACATATTTCTCTCCACTGTAAACTTATACAGAGACAGATGCCCTTTTCATTTCTTTATGATCAGAGATCTTTTTTTTTAGACTCCCAGTAGCTCAGCCATCCATTTGTGTATTAACCCCCACACTTATTTAATCAGTAAGGTATGAAAATGTTTTATGTTTGCCCCCTACATAAGTGTTCATTTATCTAATGTGAATCTGCAGCAGTTGTAATGGAAAATTTTGACTTTAATGCGTTCGTTTTCAGGTGTATATTAAATAAGTCATAAAGTTTAGTAGAATTCTCTGACCATTCATTTGGCCACAATACAGGCATATTTTGATTCTATATTATACTTTGCCCAAATCACAAAAATGTAACTGAACTGAAGTTATATCACTATAGTGTTCTAACAGGATTGGCATTTAGTTCGCAGAGGTCAGAAGAAGGAGGCTAATCTACAAGAACAGGGCATAATAATTCATTTTTCTATTCCGCATAGTTTCTATGACAAGGGTCAATGTATGAGGAAATTATTATAACTTTTTAATAGAATTATATATTGTGTTTCTAAGAAGGCCACCACACTTTCCTATTTTCTATGTATCCTTTGATGGCTCCCATTTCTTGCTTAAATAATTTGGCCACTTTAACTTATATTAACAAATACATAGGGGCATGATTTTTCGTCACTTACTAATAAATGTTATATGCAAAAAAGAGGTGGGCAGGCACATCCAATAATAAAAAATCTTCAAGTTTTATTCCAAATACATATCTGATCATATAATCTATTATAATGAATCGCAGTTGCTTCACAATCTAAATAGGTAGACTTCTACCACCATTAATCAAAAATCTACTATGAATTGGAGGTATTTTTTGTTATATATATATATATATATATATACATATATATATGTATATATATATATATATATATACATATTCGAGTATAAGCCAAGGCACCTAATTTTGCCATGGAAAACTGGGTAAGCTTATTGACTCGAGTATAAGCGGGGTATGCATTGTCCCCTCATCCCTGTCCTGGTATGCATGGCTCCCCCGTCCTGTCCTGATATGCATGGCTCCCCCATCCTGTCCTGGTATGCGTGTCTCCCCATCCTGTCTTGGTATGCGTGGCTCCCCCAGCCTGACCAGGTATGCGTGTGGCTCCCCCAGCCTGTCCTGGTATGCGTGGCTCCCCCATCCTGTCTTGGTATGTGTGGCTCCCCCATCCTGTCTTGGTATGCGTGGCTCCCCCGTCCTGTCCTGGTATGTGTGGCTTCCCCGTCCTGTCCTGGTATGCACGGCTCAGACCTCCTGTCCTGGTATGCATGGCTTTTTATCCCCTATACTTGAATAAATGTTCCTATTAAAAAAACAAACAAAAAACATCTTACTCACCTTCCACGCGCCCTTGCAGCATCTCGTTGGTCCTGGTGCCCTCGCATCTCATTGGTTCCAGCGCCCTTGCAGCATCTCGGTCCCAGCGCCGGCAGCTCTTCCTGTGTCGAGCGATCATGTGACCCCGCTCATTAAGGTAATGAATATTCCCTCCATGCCTATGGGATTGGAGAGCCATGCATATTCATTACCTTAAAGAGCGGGCAATGTGATCGCTCGGCACAGAAAGAGCTGCCGGCGCCGGGACCAACGAGATGCTGTGAGGGCGCCGGGACCAAAGAGGTGCTGCGAGGGCACGCAGAAGGGTGAGTAGAATGTCTTCTGTAAGCTGGCGGCTGCGGGTGTCAATGTGCATGCTATAAGAGAAATGAATATTCATTTCTTTTTAGCAGCAGCACAGGCTTTAGCCACAGCCGCCGGCTCCTGCCTCTGTCATCCGCTGCTCCCCTTCACCCGACAGCCTTCTGGGACAATTGAATCAATTATAAGCCGAGGGGGGCGTTTTCAGCATAAAAAAATGTAATGAAAAACTTGGCTTATACATGAGTATATACGGTAATATAGTTGTATTTCCCATATCACTAATGGTCTATGTTTTGTAATTACTAACACATTTCCTTGATGTATATGTTATCTGTTTGTGTTTATATATATACTAGCTGAAGAGCCTAGCGTTGCCCGGGCATAGTAACTAACTGTGGTTAGTTATAACAAATTATAACGATTATCCTCCATCCCATAGTCCAGTGCCTATATACCCATCACACATCCTCCATCCCATAGTCCAGTGCCCATATACCCATTACACATCATCCCATAGTCCCATGCCCATGTACCCATCATACACATCATCCCATAGTCCCGTGCCCATATACCCATCATACATATCCTCCATCCCATAGTCCCATGCCCATATAACTATCATACATATCCTCCATCCCGTAGTCCCATGCCCATATACCCATCATACATATCCTCCATCCCATAGTCCCGTGTCCATATACCCATCATACATATCCTCCATCCTATAGTCCTGTGCCCATATAACATCATACATATCCTCGATCCCTTAGTCCACTGCCCATATACCCATCACACATCCTCCATCCCATAGTCTCATGCCCATATACCCTTCACACATCCTTCATCCCATTATCCAGTGCCCATATACCCATCACATATCCTCCATCACATAGTCCAGTGCCCATATACCCATCATACATATCCTCATCCCATAGTCCAGTGCCCATATGCCCATCACACATCCTCCATCCCATAGTCCCGTGCCCATATACCCATCATACACATCCTCCATCCCATAGTACCGTGTCCAAAAACCCATCATACATATCCTCCATTCTATAGTCCCATGCTCATATGCCCATCATACATATCCTCCATCCCATAGTCCCGTGCCCATATGCCCATCATACATATCCTCCATCCTATAGTCCAGTGCCCATGTACCCATCGTACATATCCTCCATCCCATAATCCCATGCCCATATACCCATCACACATCCTCCATCCCATAGTCCAGTGCCCATATACCCATTACACATCCTCCATCCCATAGTTCTGTGCACATATACCCATCACACATCCTCCATCCCATAGTCCAGTGCCCATATACCCATTATATATCCTCCATCCCATAGTCCAGTGCCCATATACCCATCATACATATCCTCAATCCCATAGTCCAGTGTCCATCTACCCATCACACATCCTCCATCCCATAGTCCAGTGCCCATATACCCATCATACACAGCCTCCATCCCATAGTCCAGTGTCCATATACCCATCATACATATCCTCCATCCCATAGTCCCATGCCCATATACCCATCATACATATCCTCCATCCTATAGTCCAGTGCCCATGTACCCATCAGACATCCTCCATCCCATAGTCCCGTGCCCATATACCCATCATACACATCCTCCATCCCATAGTACCGTGTCCAAAAACCCATCATACATATCCTCCATTCCATAGTCCCATGCTCATATGCCCATCATACATATCCTCCATCCCATAGTCCCGTGCCCATATGCCCATCATACATATCCTCCATCTTATAGTCCAGTGCCCATGTACCCATCGTACATATCCTCCATCCCATAATCCCATGCCCATATACCCATCACACATCCTCCATCCCATAGTCCAGTGCCCATATACCCATTACACATCCTCCATCCCATAGTTCTGTGCACATATACCCATCACACATCCTCCATCCCATAGTCCAGTGCCCATATACCCATTATATATCCTCCATCCCATAGTCCAGTGCCCATATACCCATCATACATATCCTCAATCCCATAGTCCAGTGTCCATCTACCCATCACACATCCTCCATCCCATAGTCCAGTGCCCATATACCCATCATACACAGCCTCCATCCCATAGTCCAGTGTCCATATACCCATCATACATATCCTCCATCCCATAGTCCCATGCCCATATACCCATCATACATATCCTCCATCCTATAGTCCAGTGCCCATATACCCATCACACATCCTCCATCCCATAGTCCCGAGCTGAGTGGCACTGAGCAGGGAGTTCCTGGAGATGTGCTGTTATGTAACCTGGCAGTGCGGCTCTGTGTGCAGCCGCTGATGATGCGATTTTCTACATCGGTAAAAATAGAGAGCAACAGTATAAGAGGAGGGGTGATTCATTTCTGTCATGTGCTCTCTGCTCTTTTCTGGGAGAAGACAATGGCTGGGAGCTTATGTTTCCAGGGATGATAGATTCCCACCTGGTCAGTGTCTGCTGAGGTGTTGTGGAGTGGGAAAACTGTTGCTCATAGCAACCAATCACAGCTCAGCTTCTTTTAAACAGCTCTGGTGAAATGAAAGATGCTTAGTGATTGGGTGAGGCTATGTGGAGTGAGCGTGGCTGATACACACACACATACACGCATACATACACTCATTTATATATAAATATACAGTACAGACCAAAAGTTTGGACACACCTTCTCATTTAAAGATTTTTCTGTATTTTCATAACTATGAAAATTGTTATTTCACACTGAAGGCATCAAAACTAAGAATTAACACATGTGGAATTATATACTTAAAAAAAAAGTGTGAACCAACTGAAAATATGTCTTATATTCTAGGTTCTTCAAAGTAGCCACTTTTTGCGTTGATGACTGCTTTGCACACTCTTGGCATTCTCTTGATGAGCTTCAAGAGGTAGTCGCCAGAAATGGTCTTCCAACAATCTTGAAGGAGTTCCCAGAGATGCTTAGCACTTGTTGGCCCTTTTGCCTTCAATCTGCATTCCAGCTCACCCCAAACCATCTTGATTGGGTTAAGGTCTGGTGACTGTGGAGGCCAGGTCATCTGGCGTAGCACCCCATCACTCTCCTTCTTGGTCAAACAGCCCTTACACTGCCTGGAGGTGTGTTTGGGGTCATTGTCCTGTTGAAAAATAAATAATGGTCCAACTAAACGCAAACCGGATGGAATAGCATGCCGCTGCAAGATGCTGTGGTAGCCATGCTGGTTCAGTATGCCTTCAATTTTGAATAAATCCCCAACAGTGTCACCAGCAAAGCACCCCCACACCATCACACCTCCTCCTCCATGCTTAAAGGTGGGAACCAGACATGTAGAGTCCATCCGTTCACCTTTTCTACATCGCACAAAGACACGATGGTTGGGACCAAAGATCTCAAATTTGGACTCATCAGACCAAAGCACAGATTTCCACTGGTCTAATGTCCATTCTTTGTGTTCTTTAGCCTAAGCAAGTCTCTTCTGCTTGTTGCCTGTCTTTAGCAGTGGTTTCCTAGCCGCTATTTTACCATTAAGGCCTGCTGCACAAAGTCTCCTCTTAACAGTTGTTGTAGAGATGTGTCTGCTGCTAGAACTCTGTGTGGCATTGACCTGGTCTCTAATCTGAGCTTCTGTAAACCTGCGATTTCTGAGGCTGGTGACTCGGATAAACTTATCCTCAGAAGCAGAGGTGACTCTTGGTCTTCCTTTCCTGGGGCGGTCCTCATGTGAGCCAATTTCTTTGTAGCGCTTGATGGTTTTTGCAACTGCACTTGGGGAAACTTTCAAAGTTTTCCCAATTTTTCAGACTGACTGACCTTCATTTCTTAAAGTAATGATGACCACTTGTTTTTCTTTACTTAGCTGCTTTTTTCTTGCCATAATACAAATTCTAACAGTCTATTCAGTAGGACTGTCAGACTTCTGCACAACACAACTGATGGTCCCAACCCCATTTATAAGGCCAGAAATCCCACTTATTTAAACCTGACAGGGCACACCTGTGAAGTGAAAACCATTTCCGGTGACTACCTCTTGAAGTTCATCGAGAGCTCAACAAGAGCCCCCCCACCGTCAGAGACACCGGCGTACTCTGAGGGGCCCTGTGCCAGTAACGTCGCCCACGAGTGGGCACCCCCACCTACTCAGGGCACCGTCACTTGCCCGGGTGCGCCAGGTGCTGACACTGGCCCTGGGGGGGGAAACCCAGTTAGGGAGGTGGAAAAACTGGCATATGTTGAGGTGTAGGCTGGACGTACAGCAGCTGCAAATGGAGGAATTGGAGAAGTCGGAGGAAGAGTAGGACAAAGCGAGCCATTTTGCTGGCAACCTATGTGTCATCAGGGGAAGGTGGGGAAGATGATACAAAATCCTTTGAAACCCAGGCATGGTTCATTTTAATGACGGTGAGATCATCAACATTTTGGGTCGACAGCCGGGTCCTTCTTTCTGTCAGGATTGATCCAGCAGCACTGAAGACTCTTTCTGATAGCACACAGGGCAAGCGAGCTACTGTAAGGCATATTGTGCCAATTCAGGCCAGGTGTCCAGTTTACAGGCCCAGTAGTCAAAGTGTAATGAACTGTCAGGGAGAACATCGATAGGGGAGGAGAGGTAATTTTGAACCATAGTTGACAACTGCTGTCTCCTGTCTGTTGTAATCGATTCAGTATTAACAGTCATGTGAGCGGTACTCGAGAAATCAATCCACAACATGGTCATAAAACCCCAGTCTCCAACGCCACTTCGGCTGTGTGCACCACGAACACCTCTTTCATTTGGCCCAGTACGGCTCGTGGTAGAACCTACACCACTGCTGTGTGCTGGGAATGCCTCTAACAAACGGTTTACCAGAGTTGCTTGTTTGTTCACCAATAATAGCTCTACAATCTCCTGTGGCATGATGTTCTGTAATGTGCCTTTATAGCGTCGATCAAGGATGCTGGCCAACCAGTAGTCATTATCTTTCATCATTTTGTCAATGGTGGGGTCCCTTTTTAGGATCCGCAAGACATAATCACACATGTGGGCCAATGTTCCAGGTGTCAATGATGCACTGCCAGTGGTGGGTGGAGGAGCACTTTCTGCCAAATCCACATCCTCCAGTCACACACAAACCCTGTATCTGAACTTGGCAAGCCAACATTTTCTCTTGCCCCCTGAGAAGCATCCTCCTCCCCCTCATCCTCCTCCTCCTCTTCCTCTACCTCGTCCAGGACAGTTCCCTGAGCAGACAATGGCTGACTGTCATCAAGGATTCCCTCCTCCTCTTCCTCTTCCTCCTCTGCTGCAGACGCCTGATCCTTAATGTGCGTCAAAGTTTGCATGAGCATACGCATAAGCAGGATGCTCATGCTTATGATGGCGTCATCTGCGCTTACCAGCTGTGTGCATTCCTCAAAACACTGAAGGACTTTACAGAGGTCTTTCAGCTTTGACCACTGCACACCCGACAACTCGATGTCTGCCCTCAAACTGCCTGCCCGTGTATCCTCCCACAAATGCATTACAGCCTGCCTCTGTTCGCACAGCCTCTCAACCATGTGCATGGTGGAGTTCCAACTTGTTGCAATGTCTATGATTAGGCGGTGCTTGGGGAGGTGGAACGATCGCTGCAGCCTCTGCATACGACTGGAGTCTACGGGCGAGTAACGGATGTGCGAGCACAGTCTTCGCACCTTATGGAGCAGGGCTGTTAACTCCGGATAATTATTTAGGGAGCACTGCACCACCAGGTTCAAGGTGTGAACCAGGCAAGGTATGTGTCTGAGTTTTGACAGGGCTATGGCAAAATTATGGCCGTTATCACTGACAAGCTTGCCTGGCTCAAGATGTAGACTGCCCAGCCATGACTCTCGCTGCAAGTAGTCGGCCAGTACCTCCGCGGTGTGTCTGTTGTCGCCCAAATACATCATATTTAAAACAGCCTGCTGACGCTTACCACTAGCTGTTCGATAGTGGGACACCTCATGTGCAACACTGGCAGCTGCGGATGGAGTGCTCGTGCGACTGCGCTCTGTCGACGAGCTTTCGCTTCTGGAGGAGGAGGAGGGTCAAATGCCTACAGCCAACTGTTGCCTATACCATGGGCTAGGCAGCACTGTCCCACCGCAGCTGTCCCCTGTAGACCCTGCATCCACCACATTAACCCAGTGCGCAGTGATGGACACGTAACGGCCCTGGCCATGCCTACTGGCCCATGCATCTGTTGTGAGGTGCACCTTTCCACTCACTGATTGTTTGAGTGCATGGACAATGCGGTCTTTCACATGCAGGTGGAGGGCAGGGATAGCTTTTCTAGAAAAGAAGTGCTGACTGGGTAGGTCACAGCGTGGGACAGCGTAGGCCATCAGCTCTCGGAACGCTGCGCTTTCAACCAAACGGAAGGGCATCATCTCTAATGAGATCAGTTTGGCAATGTAGGCATTCAAAGTCAGTGTACACGGATGAGAGGATGAGTACTTTCTTGTCCTACTCATTGTCTGCTAGGGTGAGCTGGACTTTAGAGCTGCATATTGGGGAACTAGCGGTGGACATGACGGACCGAGAGGGGGTTGGTGATGGTGATGGTGGTGGTGGTGGTGGTGGTGATGGCCTAGATTCAGTCTTTCGTTGCAAAAACATTGTGATTCCCTGACTGCTTTGGCCTTGCGATGACACCTCAACATTTCTTGATGGTGGTGTGCTAACCGGTGGGCTTACAGTGGAGGAAGCGATGTAGCATTGCTGGCTACCTTCAGTCGGAGCAGGTGCACATGTGCTACCTGAGGTTTTGTAGTCCATCCACGCTTGAAAGTGCATGGTGCTTAAATGTCTAAGCATGCAACTGGTATTCAAATTTCGGAGATTTTTCCCTCGGCTAAAGTTCCTTCCACACTTCTTACATATAACCTTTGCCTCATCAATAGGATTTTGGTCAAAAAAGTGCCACACTGCACTTTTCCTACTATGGGATACATTTTCAGCGCTTGCACGCTGTGTTAATTTGACCATCTGACCAAGCTGTCCTGCAACTCCTTTTGCTTTTTTAACACGTTTTTGACACTGCTACTGGCCTGACAGATAACCGATGCTGAGATGTCGATGCCTGCTGCGGATCCTTCTCCTCTTCTGAGCTATTGCCAGCGGCACCCTCTTCCACCAAGGGATGCCTATCCGGGTCAACAACTGGGTCATCCATCACCTCCTCTTCAATTTCATCTGCACCTTCCTCTGTGTCACCGTTTAAGGTGGTATAGTATGAGGGAAGGGGCACCTGAGTTTCATCAGGGTTAGATTCAGGCTCAGTAGACTGCGAGGGCAATTTAGTGCTCTGGGTGAATGTACCAGCAGAATCATATAGCATTGGATGTGCATCTGTGCACTCCATGTCAGATTCATCTTGGACTGGGGAATTCAGGACTTGACTTGATAACCCAGGCATGGTATGTGAAAAGAGCTCCATGGAGTAATCTGAAGTGTGGCCTTTCCGCATCCTTCACTTTTGGTGGGGGTGAAGGACACAAGGAAAGGTGTTGTTCCTGATCAGGAGCCTGCACTGACGACTCAGTGCTTGCATTTTTTGAAACTTCAGAAGAGGAGGCGATAGAGTTGGAGGCTGTTTCGGCAATGTAAGCCAAAACCTGACCCTGATGCTCCGGCTTTAAATGTAATGTCAAAAAACTTGGCACTCGAATAGCAAATGATAGGACAAAAATTTTTTTGTTGTTGCTGTGGTTTCTTTTATTTGCATCCGAACCAGATTAAAGTGATGTACATAAACAATTGAACGTTTTCGGCCATATAACATCAGCCTTCATCAGAATATATGTACAGAACTGAAATATATCAAGCAAACAGACATATAAATGTCAGTAAATATACGATGCACAGGTTAAGAACAAAAACAACCAAAATGAATACAGAATATAATAAGTTTGGACATGTAAACTAAAAGTACAAGAGGTATAATGCTTCAAACCGAATATTATCCAGAAGTGCTCAGTGAGTATATGAGAAGATTCAGTTAAGGACAACATATGTAGTGATACATATAGCTGAAGACCGTAAGTGGACATTAGCCAGGTACAAAAATGATATAGTGATCTTATAGTAGTGACGCAGCGATTAGCCACCGGTATAAATAATATCTAGAGAGCAATACCTGAAAATAAAAGCTTTAAAAGCGGTTTACCTACTCCCAGAAAAGGGAGCCTTCCAGGCCTTCTGGAGCCAGACGATGATGCAGGCTCAACACCTCCTGCCTTAGGTGCTATTGTGCTTTCGGAACTACCAGCAGATGCACCACCACTACCATCAGTACCAGCTGGCCCTCCCACCCACGTCCACGGCCTCTTCCACCAAACTTCCTTATGTTTGGGAAAATGTACCAAAAATACCAGCAGATATTTGGTACTGTATCAGAAGCGTACAGCTGTATACAGTATAGGGGTAATTTTAAATCTCTGTATATATTTCCGGAGTAACACACAGACGCTCACAGGCTCAGTATGGATTAGACCAGAATATAAAAAGCAGAAAAAGGGTACTGTATGAGAAGCGCACAGCTGTATACAGTGTTGGGGTAATTTTTAATCTCTGCATATATTTCCGGAGTAACACACAGTCGCTCACTCAGTATGGATTAGACCAGAATATAAAAAACAGAAAAACGCTACTGTATCAGAAGCGTACAGCTGTATACAGTGTTGGGGTAATTTTAAATCTCCGTATATATTTCCGGAGTAACACACAGACGCTCACAGGCTCAGTATGGATTAGACCAGAATATAAAAAGCAGAAAAAGGGTACTGCATCACAAGATACCAGGTGTATATAGTGTTAGGGTAATTTTAAATCTCCGTATATATTTCTGGAGTAACACACAGATGCTCACTCAGTATGGATTACACCAGAATATAAAAAGCAGAAAAACGGTACTGTATGAGTAGCGTACAGCTGTATACAGTGTTGGGGTAATTTTTAATCTCCGTATATATTTCCAGAGTAACACACAGACGCTCACTCAGTATGGATTACACCAGAATATAAAAAACAGAAAAATGGTACTGTATCAGAAGCGTACAGCTGTATACAGTGTTGGGGTAATTTTAAATCTCCGTGTATATTTCCGGAGTAACACACAGACGCTCACTCAGTATGGATTACACCAGAATATAAAAAGCAGAAAAACGGTATATAAAAAGCAGAAAAACGGTACTGTATCAGAAGCGTACAGCTGTATACAGTGTTGGGGTAATTTTAAATCTCCGTATATATTTCCGGAGTAACACACAGACGCTCGCTCAGTATGGATTACACCAGAATATAAAAAGCAGAAAAAGAGTACTGTATCAGAAGCGTACAGCTGTATACAGTGTTGGGGTAATTTTAAATCTCCGTATATATTTCCGGAGTAACACACAGATGCTCACAGGCTCAGTATGGATTAGACCAGAATATATAAAGCAGAAAAAGGGTACTGTATCAGAAGTGTACAGCTGTATACAGTGTTGGGGTAATTTTAAATCTTCGTATATATTTCCGGAGTAACACACAGACGCTCACTCAGTATGGATTACACCAGAATATAAAAAGCAGAAAAACGGTACTGTATCAGAATCGTACAGCTGTATACAGTGTTGGGGTAATTTTAAATCTCCGTATATATTTCCAGAGTAACACAAAGACGCTCACAGGCTCAGTATGGATTAGACCAGAATATAAAAAGCAGAAAAAGGGTACTGTATCAGAAGCATACAGCTGTATACAGTTTTGGGGTAATTTTAAATCTCCGTATATATTTCCGGAGTAACACACAGAAGTTCACAGGCTCAGTATGGATTAGACCAGAATATAAAAGGCAGAAAACGGGTACTGTATCAGAAGATACCAGGTGTATATAGTAGTGGGGTAATATAAATCTCCATATATATATTTCCGGAGTAACACACAGACGCTCACTCAGTATGGATTAGACCAGAATATAAAAAGCAGAAAAATGGTACTGTATCAGAAGCGTACAGCTGTATACAGTGTTGGGGTAATTTTAAATCTCCGTTTATATTTCCGGAGTAACACACAGACGCTCACAGGCTCAGTATGGATTAGACCAGAATATAAAAAGCAGAAAAAGGGTACTGTATCAGAAGATACCAGGTGTATATAGTATAGGGGAAAATTGTAAATCTCTGTATATATTTCCGGAGTCACACACAGACGCTCTCAGGCTCAGTATGGATTAGACCAGAATATAAAAAGCAGAAAAACGGTACTGTATGAGAAGCGTACAGCTGTATACAGTGTAGGGGTAATTGTAAATCTCCATATATATTTCCGGAGTCACAGACAGATGCTCTCTCAGTATGGATTTGACCAGAATACAAAAGGCAGAAAAAACGTACTTTATCAGAAGATACCAGGTGTATATAGTTAAGGGGAAAATTTCAATCTCCGTATAGATTTCCGGAGTCACACACAGATAGTCAGCATGTATTTGTCCATGATACCAGCCGGTACACGGTAGTGTGTGAGAAGTGTACAGCTCTATACAGTGTGGGAAAAAATGAATGCTCGGTAACTGTGCAGAAAAAAAGAATAAAAGTATTAGTGCTGTGTAAAAGCAGTCTGCACAGCAGTGTACACACAGCAATACAGCTAGCAGGCAGCCTACTAACCAGCGCTGCTGCACACAAGAATATCCTTCCCTGTCACTGCACACTAACTGTACAGCACAATTGCTATCAGCACAAGCACAGAAGAACTTCTCTTTCCTGCCCTAACTCTCTCCCTACTGATAAACAGCGTCAGCAACCTCTCCCTACTGTTGAGATTGGCAGAAGTAAAATGGCGGTCGGCGGTCAGGGCTTTTATAGCCACTATGACACCCCCCAAAGCAAGCCAATCACTGCAATGCCCTTCTCTAAGATGGTGGTGGACGCTGCCCATGTCATCTTGTTGCCCACAGTGTACGTCCTTGCTCATTGGCTGAAAAAAGGCGCCTGCAAGCATTATGGGAAAACCGACTTTGGCGCTCGGATCGACGACCGCATGGCCGACTTGACGCTATGGTCGGGTTTCGCTCGGCGAAACTCGACTTTAGCGAAAGTCGGCGACTTATTAATCTGACCGACCTGTTTCGCTCAACTCTAGTTAGCACATGAAATATGGTTTGGTGTCTTTAATGTGGTTGTAACACCTCAGTATTCATGCTCTATGATTAAGGGCACAGTAGGCACCAGAAATGTTCCAGAAATGCGTTTAAGCGGTTCCTGCACCTCATCATCCTTGTATGGATTTTTAAAGATATGTATTTGGAATAAAGCTTGAAGATTTTTTATTATTGGATGTGCCTGTATACCTCTTTTTTTAATTGGATATCTCTGGTTGATCAGCAGTATTGGACTGGCACTCCGGAAAATAAAGACAAGTGTGTCCTAAAATGTGAGTGCAATGGAAATTTTTCTCTTCCATTTTTATGCAATAAACATGGCAATTTAACCAGAATACTGAGGTTTTAGATTAGAAAAACAACTCCATACTGTATAATGGCCACACATGATGCTCCATACTGTATAATGGCCCTACATGATGCTGCATATTGTATAATGTCCTCACATGATGCTCCATACTGGATAAGCGCCACACATGATGCTCCATACTGAATAATGGCCACACCTGATGCTGCATACTGTATAATGGCCACACATGATGCTCCATACTGTATAATGGCCACATATGATGCTCCATACTGTATAATGTCCACACATGATGCTCCATACTGAATAATGGCCACATATGATGCTCCATACTGTATGATGGCCACACATGAAGCTGAATACTGTATAATGGTCACACATGATGCTCCATACTGAATAATGTCCACACATGATGCTCCATACTGAATAATGGCCACATATGATGCTCCATACTGTATGATGGCCACACATGAAGCTGAATACTGTATAATGGTCACACATGATGCTCCATACTGAATAATGTCCACACATGATGCTGCATACTGTATAATGGCCACACATGATGATGCATACTGTATAATGGCCACACATGATGCTCCATACTGAATAATGTCCACACATGATGCTCCATAGTGAATAATGGCCAATATGATGCTCCATACTGAATAATGGCCAAACATGATGCCCCATACTGTACAATGGCCACACATGATGCCCAATACTGTATAATGTCCACACATGATGCTGCATACCGTATAATGTTCACACATGATGCTCCATACTGAATAATGTCCACACATGGTGCTCCATACTGAATAATGGCCATACATGATGCCCCATACTGTATAGTGTCCACACATGATGCTGCATACCGTATAATGTCCACACATGATGCTCCATACTGAATAATGGCCTCACATGATGCTGCATACTGTATAATGGCCACACATGATGCTCCATACTGTATAATGACCACACATGATGCTCCATACTGTATTATGTCCACACATGATGCTCCATACTGTATAATAGCCACACATGATTCTGCATGCAGTATAATGGCCCCATATGATGATGCATACAGTATAATGGTCCCACATGATGATGCACACAGTATAATGTCCCCACATGATGATGCATACAGTATAATGGCCCCACATGATGATGCATACAGTATAATGGCCACACATGATGATGCATACTGTATAATGGCCACACATGATGCTCCATATTGAATAATGTCCACACATGATGCTCCATAGTGAATAATGGCCAATATGATGCTCCATACTGAATAATGGCCAAACATGATGCCCCATACTGTACAATGGCCACACATGATGCCCAATACTGTATAATGTCCACACATGATGCTGCATACCGTATAATGTCCACACATGATGCTCCATACTGAATAATGTCCACACATGGTGCTCCATACTGAATAATGGCCATACATGATGCCCCATACTGTATAGTGTCCACACATGATGCTGCATACCGTATAATGTCCACACATGATGCTCCATACTGAATAATGGCCTCACATGATGCTGCATACTGTATAATGGCCACACATGATGCTCCATACTGTATAATGACCACACATGATGCTCCATACTGTATTATGTCCACACATGATGCTCCATACTGTATAATAGC
>JARQOD010000002.1:256874783-256954717 GCA_033576555.1 Oophaga sylvatica
GCCACTGCGCTTTGCTGCTGCAAAACCTTTGCTGCAACAGTCCTGTTTTCCTGCTACCACAAGTCTCTGCACGCTGCGCTGTCTTGCCGCTTGTCACCTTCGTGACCCCACGAGTCACAGCCAGCCGCTTGTCACCTTCATGACTCCTCCGAGCCACAGCAAACACCTCACACGTGTTCCAAAAAAAAAACAGTTTCTCACTGACCCGTCAGCACAACACAGACTCCTGTCTGTTACACTCTCAGCCAGAGAGATTTTCTGGACACCTCCTCTCAGAGGCATCCAATAGAGCAAATACAGTTTCTCACTGACCCGTCAGCACAACACAGACTCCTGTCTGTCACACTCTTGGCCACAGAGATTTTCCGGACACCTCCTCTCTCATAGAGGCATCTCACAAAGGAAAAAACAGTTTCTCACTGACCCGTCAGTACACCACAGACTCCTGTCTCTTACCTGTTGATCACTCAGGTTTCCGGACACCTCCTCTCTCATAGAGGCATCCCACAAGGACAAAACAATCTCTCACTGACCCGTCAGTACACCACAGACTCCTGTCTGTTACCTGTTGATCACGCAGGTTTCCGGACACCTCCTCTTCATAGAGGCATCCCACAAGGACAAAACAATCTCTCACTGACCCGTCAGTACACCACAGACTCCTGTCTGTTACCTGTTGATCACGCAGGTTTCTGGACACCTCCTCCTCAGAGGCATCCAACAAAAGAAAAAAAAACAGTCTTTCTCTCACGAACAGTTCCCTCTGGTCCCGACCAGCATAACACGGTTTTCAAGACCGTTACCTGTTGGCGTCAACCACACAGGTTCCTGGAGACCTCCTCCTCAGAGGTATCCTATCAGCATGCTTTTTCTCCATTTTCAATGACCCCGGTCAACATAACACAGACTCCTGTCTGTCACCACTGCTTAACAGTTTCTTCAGATACCTCATATCAGAGGCACCCCATAAACATAACCACAGTTTATTCGTGACCACTGGTCACACTCACGGTTTTCACAGACCGTCCGTTCCTCCTCTGGTTTCTGATTCCCAGTCCTGCAACATGTGCTCCTTGGGTCGCTGCCAGCATTCCATCCACCAATTGTAAGGTTTCACTCACTCAGCTGCTTCAGAGGTAAATCAGGACGCACTTTTCTTATCCAAAGTTCATCAGGTTTATTACATCATAAACCTCAAAGCAACATATAGTACAAGTCTTCAGTAAAGCTTCTTAAGATCTCTACAAACACAGATACAGGAAGGCTTCTCCATTCCTACACAGAGACCTCTCTGTAATGTCCCGCCTGGACACATGGTAGTCTGTCCACACTGGCAGACTCCCACACACTCTCTACAGGTGCCAAGCAAACTCCATTACATAGGCGTAACCCCGCCCACAGATGAGGTCAGGATCACATGGTTAGGTCACCTGGTCATGACCTCATCACAGGTCCTTTACCACAACACAAACCATGCTTCCATGCATATCTCAAGGAGCATACACAGTGCCCCCTAGCTGTATCAGGGTCACTACACCACAATATATATAGCAACCCACTGTTGGCCTAGATTTGTGGCACTTGCACCAATAATATAATCCTACGAGAACAAGGAAGCCTATGCCAAGTATACAAAGAAACCTTTATGAAACCAATACGTGCAGAACAAAAATAAAATAAGGGGAATACATGTACAAACAATGCTGTATACATAGGGTGCATAACAAACCATATTCAAAATAGATATCCAAAAAATAAAGGATTATTAAAATCCTGTTTAGTAAGGTATAATTCTAAGACATGTGTCAATTTTAACTGCATAATATACAAAATGGAATTAGACATGAGGTTAGACCAGTAAAAAATATACCGTATTTTTCGGACTATAAAACGAAGTCTGTGTTACTGTTCGAGTACGGCTGCCCGAACGCCGGGTGTTTGTCACGCTGTCATGTGCATGACAGTATGGCAAACACTGCTTCTGATCGGCAGTGAAATCATCCCCGCTGGTCAGAAAGCCGCGGTTCCCATGCTGTCAAGAGACAGCTTGACCACTCAGCTGTGACAAGAGGTATAAAGTTTATCTCTGGTCACTGGTGTCAGGTGATGGGACTACAGCTCCCATCATCTGACACGTGTTGCTGCTAATAACATTGAGAGCAGGTGCGGCTGATGGGTGAATTCATTAACCGGCTCCTGTGTTATAAATAATTTAAAAAAAAGGCTAAGGTTCTCCTGTATTTTTGATAACCAGCCAGTTAAAACTCACAGCTGGAGGCTGCAACCCTCAGCTGTCAGCTTCAGCAAGGCTGATTATCAAGAATAGAGGGGTCCCCACACCATATTTTTTAAATATTTAAATAAATAATTTAAAAATGATGTGGGGTCCCCTTATTTTTGATAACTAGCCTTGAAAAAGCAGACAGCTGCGGGCTGGTATTCTCAGGCTTGTAAGAGGCCATGGATATTGGCCCCCAGCCTAAAATTAGCAGCCCGCAGCTGCCCAAAAAAGGAACATCTATTAGATACCCCAATTTTGGTGCTTTGCCCGGCTCTTCCCACTTGCCCTGTAGCGGTGGCAAGTGGGGTTAATATTTGTGGGGTTGATGTCACCTTTGTATTGTCAGGTGACATCAAGCCCTCTGCTTAGTAATGGAGAGGCATCTATAAGACACCTATCCATTACTAATCCTATATTATATGGTAAATAAAGACAAGCAAGTATAAAATCCTTTATTAGAAATAAAACAGAACACACTTTTACGTTTTTATTTAAAAATAACAGTTATACTGACCTAACACCTAATTTCACTGAAGCCCTTGTTCTCCTGTAATAAAACTAAAATAAAAAACAGCAATATACCATACCTGTCTGTTGTTCTGTCCCACGCCGTAATCCATGTCTAAGGGATAAACAATTTTCAACCTGGACGGTTCCAAGAACATCCAGTGGCAAACACTGGATGTTCGGGTCCCCTATTCAAGTGAATGGGGTCTGAAATCGAGTTCAGGTCTGGGTACTGTTCTGGTACCGTAACCCGAACTTTTGCAACTGTTCGGCCGAGCCCACCGAACCCGAACATCCAGGTGTCCGCCCATCTCTACTCATTATACAATATTTCCCTAAAGTGGTTAAATAAGAATAATTCACTTTATTCCTTTCTATTAAGATGTAATTTTGATATTCAGATGTATCTGGAAAATACTGGATGCAGCAACAAACTGGTATCTTCAAGTAAGACTCTCTTTGTGTCTGGGTGTTTCCATAGCTAGTAGGATTCCTCTTAAGCCTTATTTAGACTTGTGTCTAACACAGGCTGTGATTCATAGACATGCCGTGAGTCTCCTTGACTTGAACTTGAGCGCCTCATATATTCCTATAAGCCTGACAAATTTAGGTCAGGAGACCCGTAGCCAGACCATGCATCATTGACTGTACACACACTGTTACACAGACATTTGATTAAGGCTTTATCTTGTATATAAGATGTATAAAAAAAAACATACCAGACTATTTCTAATCATCTGGTAGTTTTAAGAGGCTTATTTACACAAGAAGGACATTAAAACTCATTATATACAAAATCCATCCAAATTAAATCATCTGGGATATCAACCATAGATGTCTCTGATCTGGGGTCATAACACAATATATTTTTTTGGGGGGTGGAAGGCTGCTTAGGAGTTTTACTTAATGCTTACAAAGTTTCACTATCTCCTTTTTATAACTATAGTATATAGAAGTAAAAAACGCCACTGTAGATTTACTAATTTTGAGTTCTATGTTATTCTTTTCTAATTATTGGGACACCAACTTTCGTGATCCCAGTGCTTTGATGAATCAGATAGAAGTTATACTGTATAGTTGGCATTAAGATTTTTGGTTGCATGCATGGCAGCAAAATATTTCCAAACCACTGTGTGCTCCCAAGGGCAACTAGCAGAATTTAATATTTTATGCAATCCTAATCTGTGAAATGTACTGTAATTGAAAACAGAATCTCAACAACATGTCACAGATGATATCCAAGAAGTTTTCAGCAGCTCTTAAATGCAGCAGATGATAAAATTCTACTGCATGGTAGGATAGAAATTGATAACTATGATTACGTGGCAGGAGGCTCATCCTAAGTACAAATATCTTTTTACTATTATATAGAAGATACATTATATTATTGAACTTAGAGGGCTTTTTAAAAAGCTTTTTATCTTGTTATACGTGCCACAATTATTCACAGATATGTATAAACTGTTTAATCTATTTATAAGAGGAGGAGCCAAGAATGTACTGTATAAGTCTTTTGATTTAAGAGCCATATTACAACAAAATATATGTAAAGTCTGGTGATCCAACACATTCCAATTTTCTCATAAAACAACATCATGGCAATAACTTCACTACAATTTTTTACACAGATTTTACACGGTTCGGTATAGAGAAAAGAATAAAGACTGGAATTTCCAGCTGTGCCCAACAACTGAAACAGTAATAGACAACCTGAAGCCTAACACTTTATATGAATTTGGAGTAACAGACAATTCAGAGGATGAAATCTGGAGCAAGTCTCAATCTCATAAGACAAATCGTAAGTTACATGAGTATATCCGATTTTTATGAACTGTCATGAGCACAGTTTTGTGAAAACCCATTAAAAGTGTTTTTCCTCTTATAAAAGTTCATTTTATTTGTTAGATCTTGGAATAAAAATAAGATCCACAATTGGATATGATTAAAAAAAATGTTCCTGTGCTGAGATAATCTTATAAATGTGCACATGCTGTGTACTGTGTAATGGATGTGTCTGACATTGCAGTAACTTGGTCTGATCATACCACAGCTCCTGAGCAGGGGAGGAAGCAAAAGACAGTATATAGACATTACAGCACTGCTTGTTTTTAACCAATGTTTTACCTCACAGAAAGAATCAGCTGTGATCCCAAGCTGTAACGTCTGTATACTATTTTGCTTCTTCCCAATGCCCAGAAGCTGTGGTATGAACAGACCGTGTCCCTGTATTGTCAGACACAGCCATTACACTGTACACAGAAGGGGCACATTTACAGTATAAGATTTTCTCAGCACACAAACATTTTTTTAATCACATCCAATTATGAAACTTAATTTTATTCACTAGATGTTGGAATAAAACATAATGTTTGCTCGTGGGACAGCCCCATCAAGCCTTATAATTGGCTCACATTTCCTGTTCTGCAGGAATCACTTCCTAGCTGTAGAGATGGTGCAAATCGATTTGCAGGACCTGGTCCAGCGGCCACATTAGTAATCTGTTGCCCCCAGATGGGAAGCTTCATTAGTGTGGTTTAATGCAAATGTGATGTCGTGCAAGGCTGGCTAATCAAAATAAGAGTCGTGGATTCTTGTAGGTAGGATCCGCTTCACAGGCTACTATCCGATGTCCACAATTTAAAACATGTCACTAGACTGGGTCCTCTGAATAAATTCACCCATCTTTACTCAGAAGTCATCTTCTTATCGCAGGCAGAATTGCAATAAAATGTTACATTTCTATTATAAACCTATAATAAAATAATACTGGATTTACACCAATATCAGCAGTTGATGTCACGCTTCACTTCATGCCCCTCTCTGTAAATAGACCTCTGCACATATCATAGTGTATTGTAAGAACTCTCTCCAATGGAAGTAAATGAATATCTCCACGCTATTGTTTCCTAGGGAGTGCTCTATTCTGAAACTTTAACATTGATTGCCTACCCATAACCCCTTTCTGTCATCTGACGTACTATCCAGTCCATGTGCCATGGGACTTAATTACCAAGGATGGGATAGTACGCCATAGTCTATTGGCCATGCTCACGCTCTGGGGGAACACAGCCGATCGCAGCCTGGTGTCAGCTGATTCTCACAGTGCCTCCTCCCTGCAGGCCCCCGGATCCAAGATGGGCGCGGGATCCTCTCTGGTCCTGCAGGGAGGTGGCTTGTCAGTGCCTGCTGAGAGCAGGCGCCGGCAAGCCTCCTGCACTGCCTGTCAGATCGCTGATCTGACAGAGTGCTCTGCAAACTGTGAGATCAGCGATCTGACACTATATAGTGATGTACTACCCTGGGACAATGTAAAAATGTAAAAAAAAAAATTGTGTAAAAATATTTTAAAAAATCCCTAAATAAAAAATAAAAATATTTCCCCAATAAACATTATTATTATGTAAATAAAAAAACAACAAAAGTACACATATTTAGTATCGCCACTTCTGTAACGACCCCCCTATAAATCTGTCCCACTAGTGAACCCCTTAAAACAAAAAAACAAGGCAAAAACAATGCTTTATCATCATACCACCGAACAAAAAGTGGAAAAATACGCGATCAAAAAGACGGATATACCGTATATACTCGTGTATAAGCTCAGATTTTCAGCACCTTTTTTCGTGCTGAAAATGCCCCCTCGGCTTATACACGAGTCATAGGGCAGAAACCAGCAGGGAGGGGATGCCACGGCAGGAGCCGGTGGCTGGGATCATACTCACCCCTCCCCGTGCCATCGCTGAGCGTCCCTGCAATCCTGCGTTCTCCCCGGCTTCCTGTAGCTCTTCAGCACTGAGCGGTGAGGTAATACCCGCTCATTAAGGTCATGTAATATGGACGCGACGCCACTCCATGGGCGTGGCCTCCATATTCATGGCCTTAATGAGCGGTATTACATCACCGCTCAGTGCTGGAGAGCTGCAGGAAGACGGGGAGAACGCAGGATTGCAGGGACGCTCAGCGATGGCACGGGGAGGGGTGAGTATGATGGAGGAGAGGACAAGGAGCACGGAACAGGACGGGGGGGAATAACGGTGGACGGCGGAAGCATAGAGGAGGACGGGGGAAGCTGGAGCAGGACAGGGGAGGATGGAGGGCACAGAGGAGCATGGAGCAGGACGGGGGGCACAGGAGGACGGAGAAGGAATGGGGAGCACAGCGGAGGACAGAGCAGGAGGGGGGGAGTACAGAGGAGAATGGGGGAGCACAGAGCTGGATGGGGGAGCAAGGAGCAGGACGGGGCAGCACAGAGCAGGAGGGCAGTTTATACACCCGGCTTATACACGAGTCAATAATTGTTCCCAGTTTTTTGTGGCAAAATTAGGGGGGTCGGCTTATACACGGGTTGGCTTATACACGAGTATATACGGTAAATAAACATGGTACCACTGAAAACGTCATCTTGTCCTGCAAAAAACGAGCTGCCATACAGCATCATCATCGAAAAAATAAAAAAGTTATACCTCACAGAATAATGCGATGCAAAAATAATTATTTTTTATATAAAATAGTTTTTATTGTATAAAAGTGCCAAAACATAAAAAAATGATATAAATGAGGTATCACTGTAACAGTACTAACCCAAAGAATAAAACTACTTTATCAATTTTACCACACGCGGAACGGTATAAATGCCCCTCTAAAAGAAATTCATGAATTGCTGGTTTTTGTTCATTCTGCCTCCCAAAAATCGTAATAAAAAGCAATCAAAAAAGTTATCTGATCAAAAATGGTAGCAATAAAAACATCAACTCGTCCCACAAAAAATAAGAACTCACATGACTCTGTGGGCCAAATTATGCAAAAATTATAACTCTCAAAATGTGGTGATGCAAAAATATAAATATAAAAACATGCTATAAATAGTAAATCAAACCCCTCTTTATCACCCCCTTAGAGAAAAATAATAAAATTTAAAAAAATGTATTTATTTCCATTTTCCCGTTAGGGTTAGGATTAGGGTTGGAGTTGGGATTAGGGTTAGGGGTGTGTTAGGGTTAGGTTTGTGGTTAGGGTTATGGTTAGGGTTGGGATTAGGGTTAGGGGTGTGTTGGGGTTAAGGTTGGAGTTAGAATTGTGGGGTTTCCACTGTTTAGGCACATCAGGGGCTCTCCAAACGTGACATAGCGTCTGATCTCAATTCCAGCCAATTCTGTGTTGAAAAAGTCAAACGGTGCTCCTTCCCTTCCGAGCTCTGCCGTGCGCCCAAACAGTGGTTTACCTCCACATATGAGGTATTGGCGTACTCAGGAAAATTGCACATTAACTCTTGGGGTCCAATTTCTTCTGTTACCCTTGGGAAAATAAAAAATTGGGGGCGAGAAGATCATTTTTGTGGAAAAATTATGATTTTTTATTTTTACGACTCTACGTTATAACCTTCTGTGAAGCACTTGGGGTTCAAAGTGCTCACCACACATCTAGATAAGTTCCTTAGGGGGTCTACTTTCCAAAATGGAGTCACTTGTGGGGAGTTTCCACTGTTTAGGCGCATCAGGGGCTCTTCAAACGCAACATGGCATCCGATCTCAATTCCAGCCAATTTTGCATTGAAAAGTCAAACGGCTCTCCTTCCCTTCCGAGCTCTGCCGTGCGTCCAAACATATGGGGTATCAGCGTACTCAGAACAAATTGCGCAACAACTTTTGTGGTCCAATTTCTCCTGTTACCTTGGTAAAATAAAAAAAATTGCATCTGAAGTAAATATTTTGTGAAAAAAAGCTAAATGTTCATTTTTTTTAAACATTCCAAAAATTCCTGTGAAGCACCTGAAGGGTTAATAAACTTCTTGAATGTGGTTTTGAGCACCTAGAGGGATGCAGTTTTTAGAATGGTGTCGCTTTTGGGTATTTTCTGCCGTATAGACCCCTCAAAGTGACTTCAAATGTGATGCGGTCCCTAAAATAAAAATGGTGTTGTAAAAATGAGAAATCGCTGGGCAATTTCTAACCCTTATAACTTCTTTAAAAAAAGTTTTGTTGTGTTTGATGTAAAGTAGACGTGTGGGAAATGTTATTTAGTAGCTATTTTGTGTGACATATTTGTCTGCTTTAAGGGCATAAAAATTCAAACTTTGAAAATTGCAAAATTTTCAAAATTTTCGCCATATTTATGATTTTTTCATAAATAATTGCAAGTTAAAGCAAAGAAATTTTGCCACTAACATAAAGTACATTATGTCACGAGAACACATTCTCAGAATCGCGAAGATCCATTGAAGCATTCCAGAGTTATAACCTCATAAAGGGACAGTGGTCAGAATTGTAAAAATTGGCTCGGTCATTAACGTGCAAACCACCCTTCGGGGTTGAGGGGTTAAAGGAATTTCTACCTTAAATAGAAGTCTGGAAATACATGTCATGTGAAATACTGGTCAAATTCCTCATCATTCCAGCATTAGTATAAGTCCAATATGGATTTACTAATTTTGCATTGTGGCAGCAGGAATTACTGTATAATGGGAGTAAAGGGAACTCACCACTTTCTTTTTGAGTGATGAGTTGTAGTTTTGAATTACATCATTCATTTTACTACATAGTGTACTGGAAAATGGTTAAAAACAATTCCAAGTGTGGTGAAATTGCAAAAAAAGGGCAATTCCACAATAGTTTTTTATTTACCATGTTCACTATATGATAAAACTGACATATGAATATGATTCTCCAGGCCAGTACAAGTACGCAGATACCAAACTTGCATATATTTTTCTTTATTTAATTGGTGAAAAAAAATCATAAGTTTGAATGAAACATTTTTTTTGCTTTTTCGCCATTTTTCAAGACCAGTAGGGTTTTAATTTCTTTGGGGAGATGGGGCTGTGTGAGGTCTAATATTTTTACTGATACCTTTTTGTGGTAGATATGAAGTTTTGATCACCTCTTATTGCATTTTATTGCAATATTGCAGTGGCCAAAAAAGTATTTCTGGCAGTTTTTTTTTCTTATTAGACTCTCTACCGATCACATTACTTTATTTTATAATTTTGATAGATCGGATATTTCTGAACGCAGTGATACCAAATGTGTGTATTTTTTAATTGTTTTATTTTAAATGGGGCAAAAGGGAGGTCTGATTGTGTTTTTTTATTTTTTTCATATTTTTTAAAAATTTTACCTTTTACTGTATTTAATAGGTGACTTGAAGCTGTGATTAGAGGCACATGATGGCTGATTAAATTAGCCGTCATGTGTGGTGAAAGATGCAGGCTCAGCTTATGAGCCCGCTTCAAAGCAGGTTCATGACATATGACATAGATATATGTCATATGTCATGGAGGGGTTAAAAAATGGTGCGAGAAACCAATTGTAACTAGTAAAGTGATATAGTAAATTTAAGTAATAAAACATACAAAAAAGTAAATAAATGTGGTATCACCATAATAACAATTCCACTTTGAATTTTGTTCCATTTTTTAGTATATTGTAGGCTAAAAATAAAGTGTAATGCAAAATTACAATCTGTCCCACTAAAAATAAGCCTCTATACTCTAATGTTGATGGAAAAATAAAAATGTATCCCCAATCAGTGAGAGGCCAACTTTTGACACCTTCACAATCAGTTGTTTGAAGGACCTTGCAATACTTGGCAATATATTGTGAAAAATATAACACATCAGGCTGAAACAAACTAAACCTAAACAGGTATGGGATGGCGCTTCTATAAGAAAACAGAATGTTAAAAAAAATAACTACCTGCAGACAGTCTGTTTCTTAGAGCTTGAGGCTGATAAATTATCTGTTGACTGATATTTTCAAAGCTGACTTTCTCTTTTTTTTACAGCTAAAGGTAAAGAAAATGGAAACCTCGAAAACACCTATAAAATTCCAAAAGGCACATTACAGGTATACCTAAAAAGAATAAAGTGCTGCAGTAATGATTTTCTTTTGTGAATGTGGTATTAGAACATGCATGTAATATTTTAAGTTTTACTGATGTAGCAATATAATATGACACAAAATTATTTGACTAAATGTTTAAACTATGCTCTACTTTATATTTTTAAATTATACATGAGTGGTAGTGCTACTTAGGCCATGTGCACACATTAAGCAAAGGGTGAGTTTTTTACCTTGTTATTTGTAATCCAAAACCAGGAGTGGGTGGAAATTCAGAAGTGGTTCACGTGTTTCTGTTTTCCTCTGTTCCACTCCTGCTTTTACAAATACTGATGTAAAATACTGACCACATACTGAATGTGTGCACGAGGCCTCATATTGGCTTTCCATACTCCTAAAGATAATTACCGTAATTGGGATTGTCAAAAGCGAAGAACAACCCTTAAAACCCTATAAATACCGTCATAATACTGTTCCTGATAATAGTTTAATAATTATACATTTTGCTGTTTCATGGAGATTTAAAATACAACGTAATCAGATCAGATTTTAGAAATTACCAGTACTCTCCTCTTTTAGGGGAAAAAGCCACTTTTTTCACTAGAACTTCACATTAGTATGAGACAGTTATGTTCTGAATTGAAATGCTCTCACTTGAAGGAACTCTCTGCTGTCTTAAAATAAAATATCAAAGTTGTTTGGGAAATCTGTATCCAAAAATGGTTGCTTATTTATCCATATTTTCATGTGCTTGGACAGTGAACTTTGTTTTTAATTATTTCATTTTAACTGTGCCAACTGTTTCCACAGTTTACATAGCCCCATACATGTGGAAGAAATATCACAGAACTAAACTTGTGAGTGGACAGAAAAAAAATGTTTCTGCAGAACAGGTCATAAAACAGTACAAGATTTACAATACTGGCTTCTATGAAATAGAATGTTTTTCCCTGAATGGAAATGTCCTGAACTGGTCTTCTTATATCAAGGGATATGACATTTGTCCACAGTAAATTAAATTCAGCATTTTCTGAACCTTTCCATATGCAGTGAAAGAACTTACATGTAGAACAACAGAGTCCATAGACCAGTATTCTCCATGCATATCACTTCCTGGCTGTTGGCAACTTTACTTACTCCACTCTCCACCACTAGGGAAAAGTGAACCTGAACTGGAAAGTTCAGGGTTTGTACCGAACTTTTAGTGTTCGGTACCAGACCCCGAACACGGACTTCTCACTTTATATCCGGTTTCCTGTTCTGGTCTGGAAGTCTAAGAAAGCTTGTTGAAAGGCTGCAGCACAGCCAATCAACTAGCTTTAAGGCTGTGGGCACTTCCGGCTCCATCACAGCCATGTCAAGTAATAAATGGGTAAAAGAGGTTAATTATCAAGGAGTGATTTGTTCAATTAAAAGGTTTTTCTGTGTGTCTTTATTAGTTTTGACTATGGGGTTAGTAATGGGGCTATCTGATGGACAAATCTCCATTACTAATGTCAGGGCTTGATGTCAGCGGACATTACACAGTGCTATTAGTCTGGAAGAAGGCCAATATCCAGCTTATTAAAATCAGCCCACAGCTGTCTGTTTAACCTTTACTGGTTATTAAAAATAGGGCCACACAACATTTTTGGGGAGTCCCCTTTTTAATGACCAGTAAAGTCTAAACAGACAGCTGTGAGCTGATATTAATAGGCTGGGAACATTTGTGTATTTTGGCACCTTTCCAGAATAATAACAAAAGCCCCAGCACCCATGTCATTTTTTTGAGGGGGTCCCCCTTTTTAATAACCAGTAAAGGAAATGCAGACAGTTGTGAGCTGTTATTATCAGGCTGGGAACCTTTATGGATAAGGTCTCTTCCAAGAATAATAAAACCATCTCACAGTTGTCTGCTTTTCTTACTAATGTGATTGTCACAGGGCAGTAGTGGGAAAACAATGGACGAGGAACCTGGGCCCCTGAACTGCCCCTCAGGCTAAGGGGGTGCCCTGTATTTCCTTAACTTGTGTGTACACTTGAAGGTAGTGAGGCCCAAGTCACTGACCTGTCCCTATCTCCTGTTTATCCCTGAGCTAAACCCCGACCCCCTCCCCGGGAGGTGAGACAGGGAATAAAGTGAACTGCACCAATATAACCAAAATGAAAGAAAAGACAGACACCTAGGGGTTAAATCAACTAAAAAACAAAACTTAGCTTTCTTTGCCGCAAAGCACTGCACACAGATGTAAGGCACCAGATCACAGTATACAGCTGCAGCACCAGAAAAGCTCCTGACTCCAGCTTGATTGGTCTCCAAAGAGCAAGTGTATCACTAAGGCCTCTTTCACACATCAGGCTTTTTGAATCAGGCGCGATCCGGCGTGTTTCTAAAAAAACGGATCCGGTAGCGGATGCGTTTTTTTTAGCATTGACTTACATTAGCGCCGGATCGCGCCTGATGTCACTGCGTTGCATCCGTTTTTGGCCGGATCCGTCGGATGTACATTCCGGCGGCCGGACAAGACGGTTTTTGTAACGTTTTTTTTTTTTCGGAGGCACCTGACAGTGCCTGAATCGGCACTTCAGGCGGCGGAAACAATGCAAACTATGGAGCCGGACCAGATTTTGACAAATCGTCAGAAACTGATCGGAGTCCAAGGGTCTCTCTCTCTCTCTTCTCCTCTCTTCTCTCTTCTCCTCTCTCTTCTCTTCCTTCCTCTCTCCTCTCCTCTTTCTCTCTCTCTCTCTCTCTTCTCTCCTCGTCCGGACATTGATGCTTTATCTTTCGGTCAAAAGGTCAGCGGATCAGGCGAAACTGATCAGTTCCATCATTTAAATCAGCGCGGTCATCCTTCAGGCATAAGACGGATCATGTGATTCAAAAGCCGATGTGTGAAAGTAGCCTAACAGTCAGCTGACACTCAGGTGACCTTTAAAGGATGGTGGGAGTGGTCACCACTGCACCGCCAACTCAGCAGCAATGAATTACACTGCGGCACGGGGAAATGACATTAACCCGTGCCTGAAGGAAAAAGCATATAAATGTAATAAAAATGCAAATCTGCAGATCCAAAAATGGATCGTGACAGTACCCCCTTCATGAGGGCCTCTGGACCCTCAAACCACACCTCACCAGAAAACAACCTACGGTGAGGATGCCTTGATCCACCAGAGCTCACCCCAGCAGTCAACTGACCCTCAGGTTTATGGCAAATGCGGACTGAATAGCGTATGTTCCAGAGGTGCCACAAATCTCCAGAGCACCGACCTGGGAAATGAGTTGTGTACAGGCATTACTGGGGGTAACTCCAGCTGGTAAGTCTCCGGGCTGAAAATGGCCGACACCCGATATGGCCAATCGCCTGAGAACTCCAGGCCCAGCAGCACACTTCCACCGGATGTTTTTGGTGGACACCCATATGTGCTCATTCACACACAGGTCCGGACCTGAATGTTTATTGCCACCCACACGTTTGCCACAAGATGGTGAACTCTTTGAGGAACTGACAACAGAGGCATCCCCCTGTGTCACCACACTCACATCCCCACAATGCTCAGAGGGAACCACCACCCTCCCTTACCGCTCCTCCTAAGAGGACTCTGACTCTCAGGGTTAGCTAGTGGTAAGGGTTGAGACTTGCCCCTACTCCCTGGCAGCACCTCTGCTGCCACCACTGGAGAAGAAAGGGATGGTTGTAGAAATACGGCAGAGACAGTAGCCCCCAGGCAGCAGCCCTCACATGACTGACCCCAGCTGACTACTTCCCTGGACCACCAATCTATGACCGGGTTGTGTTTTTTCAACCAAGTGAGGCCTAAAACGATGGGTGTTGGCATTCCCCGAAGATGTAGCACGACAGGGACTCTTCATGATGAGTACCTATACGCAGGTGTATATCATCTACAACCTGGGTCACCCTCCTCTGGCTGGGTGGGACAGAGTCAATGGCCTGGTCGCCTAGTGGTTTTGCTATTGTCCTACACGTCAGGACATGGGTCTGGACAAAGTGAGCATCCACCAAATTGACTCCTGCTCCACTATCCAAAAGCATCGCTATTCCCTCAGTTACCCCGCCAAACCACCACTTCCGCAGACAGGGTACACTGAGGAGAAGAAATGGAGGAAATATACACTCCCTGGTCGCCTCCCTCCACATGACCAGGGGAATGCGGCTTCTTAGACGGTACCAGTATTTTAGCCCGAGCTGGGCAGACCCCATTGAAATGACCAGTCTGCCCACAGTAAAAACATGCCCCACACCACGACGAACCACTGGCAACCCGTTTGGGAACCAACTCCTCCCACCTGCATGGGTTTGTCCGCCTGTTCAGGTGTTTCCTCCTCTCTAGCAAGGACTACAGGGGGCACATTTGGTGTATGCCTCTCCCTCAAGCGTCTATCCACCAGGATGGCAAGGTACATGGCGGCCTCCAACGACCTGTGGGCGGCGTACTGCACCAGAGTATCCTGTAACCTTGGGGACAGACCCTGCACAAAATGACTCCTAAGGGCAGGGTCATTCCACTGTGTGTTAGTGGCCCACCTCCTGAACTCTGAGCTTTACTCCTCAGCCGGCCAGCCCCCGTGCTTGATTTTACGGAGTTGGGATTCCGGCAGGGAGACACCATCAGGATCTCCATACACCAGAGCTACAAAAAATCCGTCCACCGACCGTAAGGATGGTGAATCAGTCGGCAGGGAGAAGGCCCAGGATTGGGGATCACCCTTGAGAAGGGAGACAATAATCCCCAAACGGAGACAGGGAATAAAGTGAACTGCACCAATATAACCAAAATGAAAGAAAAGACAGACACCTAGGGGTTAAATCAACTAAAAAACAAAACTTAGCTTTCTCTACTGCAAAGCACCGCCCAGCAGAGTAAGGCACCAGATAACAGTATACAGCTGCAGCACCAGAAAAGCTCCTGACTCCAATCTTGGTTGGTCTCCAAAGAGCAAGTGTATCACCAACAGTCAGCTGACGCATCAGGTGACCTTTTAAAGGATGGTGGAAGTGGTCACCACCTGCACCAGCCAACTCAGCAGCAATGTAATTACACCAGGGGCCATCGGGGGAAAAGACTGACATTAATCCCCGATGGCCTGAAAGGAAAAAAGTTTTAATATAAAAAGCAAAATCTGCCACAGATCCAAAAATGGATAGTGACAGTGATTTAACTCTGGGTGGGTTTCAATGAATGGATAGATAATTACACATGACAGACATTGATAAGAATAATCTACATTGACTTACATTGATTTTGGAGTGTGTGTTGTCTATCTTCACACCATTCTATTGATTCTATCTAGCCTGTTGGGTGAACTAATTAACTTAATATTTACTGACTAATTTAAGGGATTTAAAGGGTATGCCACACTAAGCGAGATTGCTAGCGAGATCGCTAACGAGATCGCTACTGCGTCACCATTTATGACGCAGTAGCGATCTCGTTAGCGACTTAGCTGTGTGTGACATGTAGCAGCAATGTGGCCCCTGCTGAGATGTCGCTGATCGCTTATGAACGTTCTGAGCCGTTTTTTGGTCGTTGGTGTCCCGCTGGTGAGCCTGAATCGCTGAGCGTGACACCCTTTATGAACGACTTCACCAGCATCGCAGGTGGGACTAGGTTTTCCCAACGACCGCAGAGGTCGTTATACAGATCGCTGATGAGTTGTGTTTGGAACCACAGATTGCTGATGAGTTGTATTTGGCATCTAACTAGCGATCACATAGCGATCGCACTAGCGATCTCGCCAGGTCGTGTCGTTGTCGTGATCGCTGGTGCGATCGCTAAGTGTGGCAGTGCCTTAAGTCATTTTTCTATCCACATTTGTTTGCAGGGCAATTGTCCTGCTCTTACACCCATTTTACTTCTGTTTGCAGCTCCCTAGCCCTTACTATGACCATTTTACAGCCTTTTTACAGAACCAAAGTTTGGGTCCCCATTGACTTCTATTAGATTCGGTTTTGGGTCAAGTTCAGGGTCAAGCTTTGACCCAGACCAAACTTTTAACTCAAATTCGGTCGAACCCAAACTTCCACGAGTTCGCTCATCACTATCCACCACCAATGAATCAGGAAAGTCTAGGATTTACATCACCTTATTTCTGTCACATGATTTCTGGTTCAGAGTATACAAATGCTCTTAGAACTGCAGCCTGAAATATTGAATAAGTTTATATTTTGTCATTTTTTGCACAAAGTCCTGTGGGAAAATGGGTTATCTCATGAAGGAAACCTCCCCTATTAATTGGACCAAAATAATTTCTGCTCTCTATGGGCTCATTTAGATTAACTCACCGTAGCCATTAAACAACCATTGATTCGATAACTTGTTTAATGGCCTTTTTAGACAGGCCCCACCGAAATTCTAAGCATACAGAATGACCTTTTACTGCATAGAATATCTGATGCACATGGGCCCTCAGTGTATTTACTAGACAGCCATTCATCTGACTTGCAGCTGTCTTATGACATGTTGCTGTCTTCTGAAAGGGCTGATTCATGGCTGTTTTCTGACATGCTGCTGTATTCTGAAAAGGGTTGTCTATAGGGTTGAGCATTCCGATACTGCAAATATCGGGTATCGGCCGATATTGGCTGTATCGGAATTCCGATTCCGAGTTCCGATATTTTCGTCTTATCGGATACCGGAATCGGGATTGTCACTGTCACTGTCAGTGTCCGTCGGTCGGGTCTGTCAGGAGTCAGCGGCACTTACCTGTCAGAAGATCTCCGGCGGTCACGTCCTGGACTGCTTGATGGCCGCAATCTTCTTTCCCCGGCAGTCACATGCAGTTTCTCGCGATAACTGCAGTGACTGCTGGGTAATCCCGGCCGTAAAGCAGTCAGTCCGATGACGTCACCGCCGGGGAAGCAGGTAATCAGCTGTGCTGCGCCGGGATGTCAGGCTCTGCCTGTCATTGCGATGTAGCAGAGTTGGATCGTCGTGGGACTGTCGTTATGGACTGCGTCGGACAGGTGGTATACTGTTGGTTTGTTTTTTTTCTTTTTTTACAGGAGATCGATGGCGTCGCAGGAATGAGAGTACAATAAAATTAATGAAAACTGTGTTGTCTCTTTTATTTCATTAAAATACTTTTTTCTTGCTTTGTCTTTTTTTTATGCATTTAATAACTTTGGGATTAATAATGGATCGGTGTCTTATTGACACCTCTCCATTATTAACCGGGCTTATTGTCACCGTGCAATCAACGGTGACATTAACCCCTTATTACCCCGCTTGCCACCGCTACAGGGCAAGTGGGAAGAGCCGGGTAAAGTGCCACAATTGGCACATCTTTTGATGCGCCAAATGTGGGGCTGCTGTAGCCTGGTATTATCAGGCTGTTGAGGGCCAAAATCCATGGGCCTTGACAGTCTTTTAATACCAGGCCGCAGCAGTCTGCATTTTACTTGGCTGGTTAACAAAAATAGGGGGGATCCCCACGCCGTTTTTTTTTTCGAGGGGATCCCCTATTTTTGTTAACCAGCCAAGCTAAGCAGACTGCTGTGGCCTGGTATTATCAGGCTTGCAAGGTCCATGGATATTGGATCCTTACCAGCCTGAAAAAACAGGCCTCAGCGGTCTGCTTCATCTGGCTGGTTAACAAAAATAGGGGGGACCCCATGCCAATTTTTTTCGAGGGGATCCCCTATTTTTGTTAATCAGCCAAGATATGCAGACTGCTGTGGCCTGGTATTATCAGGCTGGCAAGGTCCATGGATCTTGGCTCCTTAACAGCCTGAAAATCCAGGCCTCAGCGGTCTGCTTCATCTGGCTGGTTAACAAAAATAGGGGGGACCCCACGCCAATTTTTTTCGAGGGGATCCCCTATTTTTGTTAATCAGCCAAGATATGCAGACTGCTGTGGCCTGGTATTATCAGGCTGGCAAGGTCCATGGATCTTGGCTCCTTAACAGCCTGAAAATCCAGGCCTCAGCGGTCTGCTTCATCTGGCTGGTTAACAAAAATAGGGGGGACCCCACGCCAATTTTTTTCGAGGGGATCCCCTATTTTTGTTAATCAGCCAAGATATGCAGACTGCTGTGGCCTAGTATTATCAGGCTGGCAAGGTCCATGGATCTTGGCTCCTTAACAGCCTGAAAATCCAGGCCTCAGCGGTCTGCTTCATCTGGCTGGTTAACAAAAACAAGGGGGACCCCACGCCATTTTTTTTTCGAAGGGAACCCCTATTTTTGTTAATCAGTTCCCTCTGACGTCACTGATTGTGTCCCTGGCTGACCTGAAGTGAAAGTGGAAAGCAATCAATTAAGCTTTCCACTTAAGGGCCCGTCTCACATAGCGATATCGCTACCGAGATCGCTGCTGAGTCACTAGTTTTGTGACGCAGCAGCGAGCTCACCAGCGATATCGCTGTGTGTGACATTCAGCGACGATCAGCCCCCCTGCCGGGTATCGCTGATCGTCGCTGAAATGTCAGGACCTTTTTTTGATCGCTGGTTTCCCGCTGACAGGCACGCATCGCTGCGTGTGACAGGCGGGAGACCAGCGATCCGCTGGTAACCAAGGTACACAGCGGGTTTCCAGGCACGGGGCTGTGCCTAGAAAACCCGCTGTGTACCTTGGATACCAGCGCCCTGATGCAGGGAGCTGGTATCCAAGGTACACAGCGGGTTTCCAAGCACTGCGCGGTGCCTGGAAACCCGCTGTGTACCTTGGTTACCAGCGGATCGCTGGTCTCCGCCTGTCACACGCAGCGATGCGTGCCTGTCAGAGGGAAACCAGCGATCAAAAAAAGGTCCTGACATTTCTGCGACGATCAGCGATACCCGGCAGGGGGGCTGATCGTCGCTGAATGTCACACACAGCGATATCGCTGGTGAGCTCGCTGCTGCGTCACAAAACTTGTGACTCAGCAGCGATCTCGGTAGCGATATCGCTATGTGGGACGGGCCCTTAAGCGATGTTACCCGCAGTGTCGCTGTCCCAGATCGCTGCCTGAGCTGCCTGTTTGGCAGCTCAGCAGCGATCATGTAGCGATACACCAGCGATCCTGACAAGTGCATATCGTTGTCGGGATCGCTGGTGTATCGTTATGTGACACCCAGCCTTTACTCTCCTGTCAGGCAGGAGAGGAACTCATTCATTTGGGGTTTACTGTGAGGCTGCAGCATTAGCTGCGGTCCCTGCAGTAAACATTAACCCTTTCTGAAGGATTACACCGTGGGACCTGACTGTGCATGGGATAGGTAAGAATAATTTTGCTTTTTTATTTTATTTTTATTACAGGAAATGGTTTTTGCAGTAAAATAAAATATGGTCAAAAACATGTGTCTTTATTTCATTAAAATGATTTTTAATTAAAGTGTGTGTGTTTTATTTTTATTTCATGCAATAGGATTAATAATTGATAGTTGTCTAATTGACAGCTCTCAATTATTAACCTGGCTTAAGGTCACCTTTCAATAGCAAGGTGGCTTTAACCCCATATTAACCCATTCGCCACCGCTACAGGGCAATGGGAATAGACGGGCAAAGTGCCAGAAAGGGCGAATCTAATTATAGATTTGTCTTTCCTGGGGTGTCTGGGGGCAGATGTTAGTAGCCGGGGGGGGGCAAAAATAATGGTCCCTCTCTGGGCTATTATTATCTGCCCCCACTCACTGGCTTTGTCTGTCTGGTTGCGAAAATAGGGCGGGAGCCCACGCATTTTTTTTCAGCAATTTTACACCTCATATATATATATACATGTCATTGAATTTGTGACACATATATATATATTTATATTTGTAGTTCATACACTTCTACATAGTATAATAGCCGCTAATTCAATTGCCGGCTTTTGTGAAAATGCAGAACCCGACATGAAATGACACTTGGTGTACATAGGGTTAACCATGTCTTTTCATGTCCTTTGCTATCTAATTTGCACAAACAATTAAATCAGTCTATGTGTGCAAAATTTCACACCTGTAGGGGTTAATTAAAGGTGTAAATTCGTAGCAAAAAAGTCCTTTTTTTTACAACGAATTTACACCTTTAATTAACCCCTACAGGTGTGAAATTTTGCACACATAGACTGATTTAATTGTTTGTGCAAATCAGATAGCAAACGACATGAAAAGACATGGTTAACCCTATGTACACCAAGTGTCATTTCATGTCGGGTGCTTCTGTCTTTTCACTGAAGCCGGCTTTACCCGGCAATTGAATCAGAGAGGATATTTTACTATGTAGAAGTGTATAAACTATACATATATGTATATATATATGTCACAATGACATGTATATATATTATATGTATTCTATGTGTGTATATTTAGTGTTTACAAGGAAAGAATGGGGTTTTCTTAGTTGCGATATTTTGTTCCCATAGACTTACATGGGACTTCCGGTATCGGTATCGGGTATCGCCGATATTTTAGTGATATCGGCGATACCATTCCGATTCCGATACTTTAGGATATCGGAAAGTATCGCTCAACTCTAGTTGTCTATAATGAGATAACTCGCCGTAATTGTGTCAGTTTCTATTAATGGATTAGAATAAAGCACCCGTGACACACAGCGATCTCGCTAGCGAGATAGCTGCTGAGTCACTAGTTTTGTGACGCAACAGCGATCTCCCCAGCGATATCACTGTGTGTGACATTCAGCGACGATCAGCCCCCCTGCTGGGTATCGCTGATCGTCGCTGAATGTCCTGGACATTTTTTTGATCGTTGGTCTCCTGCTGGCCAGCACGCATCACTGCGTGTAGCAGGCAGGGGACCAGCGATCAGCTGGTAACCAAGGTACACATCGGGTTTCCAGGCGCCAGGCGGCGCCTGGAAACCCGATGTGTACATTGGATACCAGCGCGCTGCTGCAGGGGAGCTGGTAACCAAGGTACACATCGGTTTTCCAGGTGCCGCGCAGCGCCTGGAAACCCGATGTGTACCTTGGTTACCAGCTCCCTGCACCAGCGGGCTGGTATCCAACGTACACTGCGGGTAACTAAGCGATTTTACCCGCAGTGTCGCTGTCCTGATCGCTGCCTGAGCTGCCTGTTTGGTAGCTCAGCAGCGATCATGTAGCGACACACCAGCGATCCTGACAAGCGCATATCGTTGTCGGGATCGCTGGTGTGTCGCTATGTGTGACGGGGCCCTAATACCAACCTGTATCTCTCTCTATCTGCTATAAGATTGCAACTCCCAACAGACTCTGACATCCAGTGGCTGTAGTCTGTATATAGATATGGCCAGCTCTCAATAATCTCTTTCTAACTCAAATGTACATAATGGTGCTACTGTAATTGTAAAGGCACCCATACTTATTTGATAGCTGTTTGATGAATGATTGTTCAGCCAAAAGCATTCTCCCTTGACTCTCAAATATACAAGTTATCTTGCCTTGATTCAGCTTTCCTGTGTTCCCTAAAGCCGCAGGTTTTCTTGGGCAAAAACAAAAAGATCAGCTGTTGCAATTCCAATACGCCATTCCTTTTCTTTCTTGTCAGGGGAAAGTCAGGAAGACCACATAGACATTAGAATATTGTCCCATCTGGCCAATATTGGAGGGTTCAGCCGACTTTGATCTAATATCTATATGGGCCTAGGCCACTTAGCCAATCAATATATTTTTGTATGTTGGAGGAAACTGGAACAATCTTAAGAAACTCACAAAGATTGAAAGAACATACAAACTCCACTGTAACAGTGCTAACCACTGAGTCACTGTGCTGTTATAATTTATTATTCATATTAGCCAAAACAATAAATACTTAAAAAAAATGCAAAATGAAATGCTGTTGAAACTAGTTTGTTACAGTACAGCTAAATACAGCAAAAAAGGATTAAATTATTTATTCAAAATAACACTGACCTGATGGTCACTTCTGGCTAGCCTAAATTCTGGTTTCATGTGTTACGTTGCAGCGTTGGCAAGCACCGTGTCTCCTTGCGAGTCAAAGCTAATCTTTTCAGTGACTGATAATAGGACTGAGTTTCTTCTTGATTTTCTGAGTATTCTGATTATGTGTGCTTGAAGCATAACTATCTTTAAAAAAAAACAAAACAAGCTGTACTTACCCTTACATTAGTTGTCCAAGTACTGTAGGGAGAGAATAGACTAGTTCAATTACATCTCTGACGGGCCCCTTTCCAGTTGATTGATAGGTTCAGTTGATTGATAGGTTCCAGGGTATGAAAATAAAGAGGGACCTGTTAATCAACTGGAGTAGGGTGGGAAGAAGCCCGCTGGGGGATGCTCCAGATTTGTAACGTCTCTCTATTGTCTCCAACTAGCTTTTCTATTTTTTGTAGTCTCTGAAACATCACACCGTATTAAATAAAAACATACCTGGCAGCAATCACTTAGTCATGCGTCATGCTCTGGTTTCATGCTGCTCATTATTTAGGAAACATGAATCTTTTGAAAGGTTACCTTTAAAGAATTTGATCTTCTAGCCTGTCTACAAAGCTAACATACAAGTATATGATCATATCTGTTTTTGTTTTCTGCGCTAATTAAAGTAATGTAGAGATCTGCATTTAATTGGAAACAGATTTTAATGGTCTTTCTGTAGTGAAATGTTCTACTTTTTTTACTTGAATCTTCCACTCCAGGATTCATTTAGTGTTGAAACTTTCAAACAAAATTATTATCATCCCAACCTCAGTGAAAAACAATATATCACATTATTTGTTTTGTGTCTTAGTTTTCATTTCAGAAAGGGTCACTTTTATCACAGATCTTGAATTACACTTAGTCCTTAACCCCGTTATGACATATGAAGCAAACTTATATCATATATCCTGTAATTGACTTTGATGCAGGTTCCGGTGCTGATCACGCATCCTTCCCCACATATGACAGCTGATTTGATCAGCTGTTATGTGTCCTTAACAACCACGGGTAAATCGGTGCTCCACCCATGGCTGCTAACCAGAGAAGCACGTCACCAATCCCACCCATCAGTACCTCTGTCACATGATCGGGGAACGCCATTAGGTTGTCATGACAGCCGGGAAGACCCCTGTGCCTGTCATTGTAAATTTCCTGTGAACACCAGCTCATGGCTAGTGTTCAAAGGAGATTGTGATTTTTTTTGCTATAAAGCAGAGCTAAAGCATTGCTATGTATAACACAGGCGATCAGATGGTTGCTGCTTCAAATCTCCTAAGGGGACTATTAAATACACTAAAAAGTGAAAAAAAAAGTTTTTAGAAATATGAAAAAAAAATAAAAAACAAAAGTTCAAATCACCCCCACTTGTCCCATTGAAAATAAAACAATTAATAAAATAATACAAATATTTGGTATCTCTGCATTCAAAAATCTCCGATGTATCAAAATATAAAGAAAATTAATTAGATCGGTAAACGATGTATTGAGAAAAAAAAATCGAAACTCCACAATTACGTCTTTTGACCACCTCATTATTGCAGTAAAATGCAATAAGAGATCAAAACATCATATCTACTCCAAAATGGTATCAATCAAAGTGTCATCTCAGCTAAAAAAATAAGTCATCACCAGCTCCAGACTTTTGAAACTTTGTATAAACTTGATGTCTTTATGAATAACACTTTAAAAACTCATGAAATGCTTATTATTAACATAATTGTAAACACAAAATACAATTTGAGGGCCCTACATGTCTCAACACAAAATGATGAACTCCACAGCCTGTCGCACAGTGTGATCCCCACACAGTATGATACCATCACAACTCCTACAAATTATGAAGTGTCATTGGTTCAATTCATTAGTATTACTTCATAACCAATGGCTAAAGGCCAATTGATTAAAGGAGAGGATCCTATTCTTATTGTCTGCACCTTAAATGCCATGGTGAGAAAAAGCTAGGGATAGCAGATAACTCTGAAGCGGTCCTCTCTGCTCCTCTTCTATAGCCATCTTTTTATTATGTCTATCTCATTGTCAACATACAAGGCTAATCTTTCTCCCTTTTCCTTTCTAGAAGTCCCTACCCCATTCCATACAAAATGTTCAAATATTACAAACTGTTGCATGCCGAGCATATGACCTGGCCTAAAATATTCCAATACTAACTCCACCTGATGTGTCTAAACCTGGTTACTCCTTTCACAGACCTCATGTTTCTACTACTTATTAATTGTAAGCTTATACTTCGTACAGCAGGGAACTTACGTAATGGATTTTGTAAATAAATATTCCGTTTATCTGTTACACTTGTAATTATTACAATGTGTTACCCACACATTTTGCAGTGTCAAACGCTGCAGAAATTATTGATGCTATATAAATAATACAGTAGCAGGGTCCTAGTTTTCCCTTTACATTCCAAAATTAAAACTATTTGTAGGCTTTTCAAGCATAATACAAGTTTTTGTTTACTATTCATGGCCTTTAGTTGTCTATATTCTGATTACAATAATTTATTTTGTCATTCATACTGATGAGATAATTTGCTTTTATTTACAGTATGCCACAGAAGACACAAGGGCATTCATTCCAATTACGAAAGTGAAGCAAGGTAATCTCAAATTGCCAAATTTTATACATTAAGAATATACTGTAGTTACTATCATAGCACACACAGTATTATCAACGCGTGATAATGACACCGCATGCCATGTACTTCAAACAAATTAGACAGTTCATCTAGTTATATTAAAAAAAAAACTAATCTTTAAAAAAAGAAAGACTTAAGGGTTTTTAACTGTATAATATAGATTATAAATTTGTGAAAACAGTATGTAGACTTGAGAGTCTTCAGTGGTTGATACCTTTTAATGGCTAACTGAAAAGATGGTAACAAATTGCAAGCTTTCGATACTGCTCAGGTCTCTTCATCAGGCTAGACTAGAACAAAAACTGAAGAATCACATATTTATACACAACACAGCACAGAAATAATGCACATCTTTCCTATATGAAAACAGTATGGCCACTCAAAATCAGGAAAAATTCACTATTTATTGTTATGGTTGCACTTATCTGCAGAGGATCAAATGTGAGTTAAATTTTCTGAAATCTGCTGTTCTATGTGAATGCGAACAAGCTCCAATTTGGTTTTCAGGTTTTCAAGGAGCTGCAAAAAAAAAAATTGCCAGGCAGCATTTCATACATGGTAGCATCAAATGTGTGATACTGAAGTGTGATGTTAAATGTGCTATCGGTTACTTCTGGTAATGATCTGTTTTCCCATAGCCAGATAGGTTGAAGTCATTAGTACATTAAAGAGGTTGTGTTTGCATTACTGAGCTCCAAACATGTTCAATTGAATCCTATTGAAACTCACAGTGTTCTTCACATGATTTCCAGGCAATTAGAAGCATTTTAATTAAAGTGACTCAAGCACATTTATTCTCCACAAGTCAAACTTTTTGAAAAAAGGGTGTGAAGTCATTGAGTTTGAATTTCAAAAGATCCATTCAACCCTAATGCAAATAGTGGCATCATTCTGAGGGGAAAAATGACATAATTATGTAAAAATAGTATTAACTGCATAAATCGTTTAAACTGTATCATAAATACAAAATGAGATGGGAAATACTTTTTTTACTTTATTCTTGTGTTTGCTATTTTTTAAAGTAATAATTGTAGAAAATCTATTTTAGTAGCAGCATAATAATGAATACATTTCTTTTTCCCAGGATTTCAGAACATCACTAAACCCACACCATTGCCTCCAGGTATTTGTTTGGTTCACTGTTTCTTTTTGAATATTATTTTTTCAATTTTTCAAAACGATGATTAATTGTATCTACAGTAGATATAATAATTTGGCATAGCAAAAGAGAAATAAAAATAGTTGTCTTTAATTTATACAAAATAGCAATGAGCAATGGTTGCTTCTGTCAAGCGTCTGTTATATAACCTCTATTATATTTTCTGTTCTGTATTTTCTTCCTTTATATGCTCTTTGCTTGTTGTTAGGGTCCTACATATCTGCCGCTTTAAATTGCTGCATAAGCCTTGCTTAATACAAATGGAACTATAAGGCAAGATCTACAATTACAGTTAAAACATTGTAATATTCAGTCACCTCATTCATTAGATTTAAAGAGTTTGATGCCTTGCCTAAACTTTTAGAAAGTTTATGAGAATACTGTAAAGATTTTTGTTTAATCAAGAAAGCGATTTGATACATTGTTATTGCTAGTCCTATAAAAAGAAGTAGAAAAAAAAACACTTTCAGACAGGATTTTATTAGTGGCAATGTAGAGGAAACAGGTCATTGGGGAAAACTAAATCAATTGAGAGCCTCAGTCATAAAAATCCACTGTACTGTGTTGAAGGCTTTTTATTTAAAGATATGTATGTCTAATATTCCAAAAAAGTTTCATAATAGTATTGACTTCTAAGCATGCTTATGGAATGCTAAAGCCTTGAAGGAGAGTGTATAACTTTTAAAACATGTCTGCACAATTTGTAATAAACTTAACTAGTTTTATTATGTATTATTAAATAGGTAGGCAATGAGGTAAAATAACAGTTAGCAAAGCAAGAGGTTGATAGTAGCAAATTAGCAAAATCATACTTGTCATGAACAAAGGTGGTGGTCTCTTCAAAATAAGAGTATTTAACTCATTCACACATTAAGATATTAAAAACAACCTGGGAAGGATGAAGAAGGAAAATGTTCATGAACAATCCATGTAAATCCAAGTAAATACTTTTATGCTCAAACAAGACAAAAGTATTGTAGGAGTGATACCTTTATAATCTGACCAGAAAAATAATATTTGGAAGCTTTCAGGGCATAGAGGCTCCTTGTTCAAGCAGGTTTACAAAATGAATTACTGAAACAATAGCACAACAGTTAAGAGATGTTATAGCATGACATTTGTGCATGGGGAGGATGGGGTAATGCTTCCTGAATATAAGTCAAGGTGTTATGCTATAATTCTAGATCAAATCTAAATTGATTGAAGTCCCGCACTTTAACCTCTAGAGCTTGTACGAGATATGTGCCAGAAAGTAGTTAAAATAGCTGTAGCTGGATTTTAAATGTCATTCCAGCTATCTTAAAGTGAGTATGACAGAGCAAGCTGACAGTATAAACTAAGCACATAGCTTTATAGGAACTACAGAGCCAATAAAAAGCCCACCTTTCCTGTTCTAATTGTGGTTTTATGTTCTCCAGAATGAAAGTTTAATGAAATATGCTAACTAGGGTGCTTAGTGCTCCCTTGGCATGGCAGAAAGGCTCAGCACACTGTTTTTTTCATTCCCTCCTTGACCTCAATGGTGATTGATAGCACTAGCTTCCGGAAGCAAGCACTGTCTGCAGAGAATGCTCAGACAAACCAGTGCTGTCAATCACATGTGACGGATGCAGAGGCATACAAAACTTGTGGGATGAGCAGTGCACTGAGCCTCTCGGCCACACAAACGGTGACCAAGTAGCTTAAATAACATTTACATAAACTTTAATTTGTGATTATAATTGGTTAGTTTTGAAGTCAGAAAATTTCAGTAATAACCTTTTAACCCTGAAACAATTACATTTTTGTTGATAAAGTAATGTTCATATAAACATTTATATTTGTGCTAATTTCACTGTTCCTATATTCATTAGGATATTGCTTTGAAATGTGAAATATGTATAATCTGTACTTTAAGTGCCAATCCTAAAAGAAATGTCAGAAGCATTTTACTTCCCCCAACTATATATATAAGACAAGTTCAGTGATTCATTCCACCTTTACTGAGAAATCAGTATATGAATTGATATGCAAATGAGGCTGTAGATCTGAAGCTTCTGTCACTCTAGGCTCAATGCCGCCATCCTGCTTGACTGACAGCCTTTATGCAATGTGACTTTATGCAATAGAGCCATTAGTCAAATAGGAGGAGGTGTCCCTTGTTGGGGAATAGAGCTGGAGTAGTAGATGCTTCATATCTACAACCTCAATTGCATATCAATTAAAAAGCTGATTCCTCAGTAAAATGAATAGATTGATTATGTAGAGGTATTCTGGATTTTTCTTGGCTATGCTACCTGTGCATATAAATACAGTAGTTTGGGCGTTACATCCTTCTGACAGATTCCCTTTTACACACTAACAAAGTGTTATTATTCATTACGGTATTGTATTAAATGGGTTATCTTCTACAAACAAGCAAACCATGCAGGGGAAATATATGGCCAGCTGTAGATTCCAGGTTTATGTTTTCGTGATCTGATTTCTAAAAAGTGTTGTCTATGTGAGAGAACTCATTGGTCCGAACTATCCATGTTCATATCTTAAATGTACCAATATTCTAATGAAAATGGTCAAACAATTCAGGAAAACACTAATAGGATGTTAATGAATTAATTCATGTTTTTGCTGGAATTTACAAACAGAGGATATGTGTAACAATCATTTGTACTGTCCCTGCCCCTCAGTTCCCTCTACAAACATTTGCAGTCTCTGGAAGAAAAAGAGGTTTGTAGAGATAATGCAGGACTTGACCCTTGCAAGTTTGAAGAGTTCTTGTATACAAATAAAGGTTTAGAAGTGTTTTCCCAGATATATAAAGTTTTGTTTTGCATGTGTATATTTATTATATTTCAACCCAGTTTAACCTAAAACACGTCACAGACACTTGTTCATGTTAGCCCTATGAGATATTACACTTTTGCTGCCAAGAAGAACAGCTGCCCAGATGAAATCAATCAGCAGTCTCTTGTATAACAGAACTGTACTACAATATAAAAAGAACAAGAACAAAGAGCACCTATGAATCTTAGTATACAACATGCAAACAATTGCATATACTATAATCAGAGCTGTAAGATTTTTACATTACTAAATCCCTACTGATTTGTATTATGTTGCTATTCATTCCTTAAAATTCCTTAAATGTACTGAGGGGGAGAATAATACTAAACTCTGACGCTAGTTACTACTCACAGACAAGCCATTAGCCTGGGTTTTCAAGAGGTCCAAAGACAGATACCAAGAGAGCTCATCATAAACAAAAGAGGTAAGGAAAGGCATAGTCAGGTCACAGTCCAAGCTCTGAATTCCGGGAAGATAGCGGCTCAAGACAAACTGGCAAGACAAGGCCTAAGATCGGGTGACAAAGATCAAATACAGGAACACAAAGTACAGAGCAAGTGTACACCACTTTGTCACGTAGCCATTGGACTCAGTGGCTGGTGTTCCTGCCTCGGCCGCTGGGAGGCGCCGGACTTCTTTCGGCTGGTGGTGTCAGTGATAAGAGATCGGTATCCTCATATGGTTCCGCTCCTTTGACGCCGGCCTCTGTTCCTGGGCATCGCCATGTTTCTCCTGTGGGTGATGTTGGTGACAGAGAAGGGGTCCCTGCGCAGGCGTCTGGTGGGCGCAGGCTTCACTCTTCTGTCAGAGGTGAAGTGGTTGGTCAGTCAAGCATCACCATCTGGCCTGGTTCTGGGGGCGGTCCAGATGAGGTCATCAGGCTGTGAGCCTGTGAGAGGTAGCCATGCCCTTCAAATACCTTGGAGCCTGTCTTGCAGGCCACCAGATATAGTCTTGGTTTCCCCAGTGTGCTAGTGTTTATTGCTATTTTGACTCTGACTTTTGCCTGGATTTTGACCCTTCTACAGCCTGACGATTTTGTACCTCTGCTGCCCTCCCGGTTTTGACTCTGACTTTTGCCTGGATTTTGACCCTTCTTTAGCCTGCCATTTTGTACCTTTGGACTTCTGACTACGCATTTGGGCTCGCTTTTTATTCCCTTCCTAGCGTCCTTCCTGCTCCGGTCCACTGCTCTCATAGGCAGCTACCCCCTGGGCTTCGCTGTAATTCCAGATCCCTGTATAGGGGTAAAGGGTCTCAGGGTTTCTCGGGGTGCTGTCTTACCTGCAGTTCAGACCCGCAGCGGGCGGACGCTACACACTTGAGTTAAGCTACAACTGACACAAATTGAAGGCAGAATGCCAGCTAAATAGCCATATAATCACTCGAATAGGAGACACATTTAGAGGTCGACGCCCTGGCCCTGGTTGGACGGCTGACCTGTCATTCAACACACTAACAGCTCAGCATTGCCCAGCCTCTGATTGAACAGCTGCTCTATCCATCACTGTACTGACAGCTCAGCACACCCCTGTACTAGTTTAGATGGCTGAACTGTCGCACAATGCTTCCAGACATACAGATAGGCGGAATTGTGGCATAAACACTGTGAGTACTTTGGGGTACTTAATTTGTGCTACATGAATTAAATGTGGAAACCTGAATAGCCACAACTTTAACAAAAATAGCAGCTCTTTAACCAAAGCCAAGTAAACCTTGTTCACTTACTGTTGTTTCACTTTCATTAGAATGTTGCTAAAAAAACCCTATCATGTTTGCAGGTTTCTGTCAAGTCTCTGTAGTTCAGATTAGGGACAGACATATCATTGGTAAAATCTGTGCAGCCACACACGTGCCAAAGAGGTAAGGGGACCCGTTTCCACCTCCAATGTACATAGATTGGTGGTGCATTGTGATTGGAATGCAAAGGACTTATATTTTGTTCTTGCACAGGGGCCCTCTTCCATCTGTGTCCCCCAGTGGTTCAGACCAATGAATCATTCTGATTTTCAAGTAGACATGACAGATATGCGTGGACAGAAGTTTATGTAGATATATTGATTTATTTATTTTGATTTTTGTGCCAGGCACAGGGTGTTACATTGTTATTTTGGAATAAATAACTAAAATATATGATAACTTAAAAAGTTCAAAAAGGTTGCATGAAGTGAGCTAGTAAGTATTAACTACAATATAAAATTTTTCTGAAGCTGTGCAAAGAAAATTATCTAATATATAGTCTTATCCATGTAGAATATTGAAGGTATTATTTGTGATGCTCTGTATCCTATATCTGTAACACTCAGGATTTTAGTGGATAATTATGGCATTCCATTTTCTAACTTCCATACTAAATGTTAACCACACCATATTGGTCTCCTTGTAAATGTCATGCTTGTTCAGATGTTAATTGGCATTTGGAATTTTAGAGTTGTATTTTTTCGTAGAAAAGCACTGGTAATCTGTTTTACTTTACATAGTTTCTCTGTGACAAGCACATATTTCTCAGTACAGTACAGTTGACATTTATATGTTCTTTACAATGGACTATAATCACACAAATTTTGCCAAATGGAAAATACTCTCAGTAATCCAAAATAAAGAATTGTCTTATATTGAATTTCTAAACGATTCTATAGAAATAAAAGATTGTTTGGAAAGTATAAATGCCATGTATTTGGTTTTATAGACAAAATTTTCAGCACTAACAAGCTCTTTTGAAACTTGAGATAATTTAATTACTTGGCCCAAGTCCTAAAAGGTCATATGCTGTCCAGTTTATAGGTTTTCTTGTGTGACCAGATGCTTGGAGTTAAAATTAAACAGTTATCAAGGCCCCTTCTATTAGTCAGACTAAAAGTTCACTACAAGAAATAGCTCACACTCTGATAATTCCAGCATATCTACTGAGATCAATGGACAACTCTTAATTTTAAGCAAAAACACCTTATTATATCTATTTTGTCAGCATCGGAATTAAGTATTGACTAGGTATAATTAAATCAATTTGATTCAAATTGTATTAAAGTTGACTTGAATGACTCCCTGCAAATTTGAATGACTTTAGATTTGATTGGTACAAATCACCAAAAAATGCTCTCAGACTTTATGTACATTGTAGAAAATTGCATCAGTCATAGAAGGCTAACTACCTCAGGTGTGACTGAAAAATGCCTTCCATTTTCACATGGTATAGCGCAGTCAATCAAGAGGGTCTAACATAGTCTGTATAAAAGCATAGGCAAGGAATGCAGCAGCTATTGTAGGGTGATTTTGGGATAATGAGAGTGCATCACAGCTCACAACTCAGCAATAGAAATAAGAGGATACAGCCTTAAAACATTGAACAAATATTCCAGACAGTAATGTTTTGCAACACTGAAGTAGATAAGAATAGTAGTCAGGAAATAATGCAGAGATTAAATTAGTATGGGCAGAGAGGGATAAGGGCAGGTGCCAGCAGCAGTGCCACTCATCGTGCTTGATTAGTGATATGGTGTAGCTTGCATTTGTGTTTGAATTATAATTAAGAGTTAGCTTTTCTTCACTATTAAGGTAGTAGAAAGCAGAAGCAAGACAAAGCAATAATGTTACAGTAAATAATCTCAGATAAGGTAAGACGGTCACAGAGGAGCGCCAGCCAAGCGTAGCTTTGGGTGATGTAATGCAGCTCCAGCCGGGTGCCTTAGATGAGGAAGGGAGGTGCAGATTTGGAAGAAACCCAGTCAGCAGGAGTGCAAAAAAAGGGGCTAAATTAATAAACAATCTTCTTTTATTAAAACCACAACGCGTTTCAACAGGTAATTCTGTCTTCCTCAGGTGGCAATGATAAAGTGCACAGGGGGGGAGGATATATAAAGGGGCAGTGGCCAATGAGAAATGACAAACAAATGTAACTAATTGTTTGTCATTTCTCATTGGCCACTGCCCCTTTATATATCCTCCCCCCCTGTGCACTTTATCATTGCCACCTGAGGAAGACAGAATTACCTGTTGAAACGCGTTGTGGTTTTAATAAAAGAAGATTGTTTATTAATTTAGCCCCTTTTTTTGCACTCCTGCTGACTGGGTTTCTTCCAAATCTGCAGAGTAAATAATCTGACATCTAATTGACCTTACCTCAAAACTTTTTTTTGTGCATAGCTGTATTACTAGTTAAATATTACATTTGTACATGCCATACCAATACAATGCCCTGTGGCAAGTGCTGGCATTTTGGTTATATAACTTCTTAGAATTTCTTATTATGTCATTTTTGGAAATCGGGTTGAATTTTGTTGAAAAAATACATTTTAAAAAGTAGACATTTAACCTAGATAAACACTGGAAGGAACAGAGCACACCAGACCATAGGGTGATACCTTTATAAAAAGATATAATAGAACCAGGTAATATGCACATCTCAGCAATTTGTGTAAGCACGACTCCTGTGAAAGCTTAATAATGGTTGTTGCTGCTCCGTAGCCACGGCATGAACTCCACCAGAATGTTTGAATGAAATGACAAGTCACTGTTTTGAGCTGCACTTACTGAAATTAAGGTCGTTTATCCAATATAAAGGAGCGGTTTTTATTCTGTAACACATTTACACACAAGTCTGGTGTCTTTCTTACAGTTGGACTGGTGTAAAAACCAAGCATACTCACTTCCACCTATCTACCTAGCATTTCTTAGTACTTTTTGGCAAATTTTGAATAACTGGAGATTAAAAGATTGTCAAAAGTTAGTTATTGTTAACTTGTGGGAACACCAGTGCGCTATGGGGGCCAGGTGCCGATGTCGCCGCTTGCTCAGGCCCCCGGTACTTGCGATATTCACCTTTCCCTGATCCACTACTGCGCTGTGTCTTCCGGCTCTCTACAGTGACTGTTCAGGCAGAGTGCGTGCACTAACCACGTCATCGCGCCCTCTGACCTGAACGTCACAGCCAGAGGACCCGGAAGACAGCGTGGCAGTGCAATGGGGACAGGTGAATATTGCAAGTGCTGGGGGCCTGAGCAAGTGGCGACACCGGAACCTGGCCCCATAGCGCGCCGGTGTCCCCGCCTTCTCAGGACACCGGCACTTGTCCCTGTGCCGACTGCCGGCCCTGTCAGCAGCTGCAGGGGAGTGTGGACATGTTTCCTTCCCGGGGACCTCCGCACTGGGACCCTGACTCTTTTATAAGCCGAGGGAGGTCTTTTTCAGCCAAAAAAAGGGGCTGAAAAACTCGGCTTATAAACTAGTATAGATGGTAAATAAAATGATTGATCCCTCTGCTGACAGCTACTTCATGTGCATGGGGGCCTTTATCCTAGAGTCCCCTATATACAGCTAACAAGTCATCTGGTTATGTTGAGTTGCTAAATTTTTATTAGTAATATATGCAGCTTTCTATGTGCAAAATATTGTTTCAATGTATACCACCCATCAAAAGGTATAACGAAAAAAGAACAAAGGAGTCAAATGTGTGACGGAAATGTATCAAATTTATCAGTTTGCAAATGGTGATTTGTCCCACCTTCTGACCACTTTATCCACATTTATGTTTTTTGGAACTTAGATAATAGACAACATTAGCAAATTCTGCATGTTGCTACTTTGAATCTATGTGAAATGCCATATGTGTACTATCACTGTGATCTTTATTACAAATAGGCAGAAGTTCCTACGAAATGGTTATAAATGTTTTCCTAAAAGAAATCCTCATTGTCTTCTTTATTGTTAAGTAACAAATGGATGAAAGAGGCTTGTCCACATGTATATTTTTATTGCTGATAAGTCTTTACTCTTACTCCTAAATTAGAAACCTAGTAAAAAAGACCTGTCTTAAAAGAATGACAATAGAAATGACAATTATATGTAAAAGACTTGCTTTGCTTACAAAAAGAGTGCATGAAGTAAGAAGAAATTGGCTGCAACTGCCATATAATATCTGTAATGGCTTTTTTTTGTCTACATAAGGAGGCAGGTCTCACAGCAGGTATGGAAATCTTGTGAATGAATAATATTAAGTTACCAGAGTTATGACAAGGAAGATTGAAAGATACTAATTGTTTACTTAGCACTTGCTGTGAGAAGACAGTGCTGAACTGGAGAAGCTCCAGGTTGGCCACAATTCAGTGATGATATTTATTATACAGCCTTTCCACAGCTGTGACAGTTCTGGCATACATTTAGGTACTTTCTCCTAATAACTGGCTCACTCCTCTTTCCAATATAGCCTTGTTCTAAAATGAAAACTATCAAACAACATGAACAACCTGCTGTGATAATTTTCTTCAGATGTGCTGAATACATTGTTCCTAAGTTGTCAGTTTTTTTTAATCAAATAAGGAAAATGTGACTTGTGCAAAGGAAAACCTTAAAACAATACAGTTCAAAATATGTGATCCAGCATTATTTAGTAAATTTTATGAAGCTGTATCTACATATTCAAGGGTTTGTCCAGTGTGGACAGCTTTATCAATGGCAATCACCCTGAAATAAATTCTTATTGTTTAAGATTATTCTTCTAAAATTGGGTATTGATGGAGGGTCTATTATATTGGTTCAAATCAAATCATTGTCATAAGTCCATGTAAGTCACTGAAGGGTTTCCAGAGCAAATAGGCACCATACATATTTAAGATCTTTAACAGTTTTATGCAAATTGTAATCAGCGTATAATGTAAAGAATGTTACTATTAACTGACATCAAACATATCTTTCAAGTAGGGTTTGACATACTGAATATTAAATTGTTGCCTTTAATTTGCCTACTTTCATGTAGCAGATGCTCTCACAATGAGCTGATTGTGGGAAATCCCACTGCAACAACCATCCAGTATCTACTGGTATTATGGAGAAAACATTCAGCAATTCCTCAAGTGTGTACCATATAATATCATTGGTTTACATGCCTTTGCCTCCTGTTTTAAGAAGAACTCTTATCTGCAGCCTGTTCAGCTGATTAATACAGATGATAGCCATAGCAGTTGCTATGGGATCCAGAGGTTAAAGGAGCCCTTTTAGGTTCAAGAACATTTGCTCGTTTTTGTAGGGAATAACTAGCTGATAGATTTCTACTATTTAATAAAAGGTAATAAGCATCTGCCTTACGTTTTTTTTTTGCCTTCCTCTGCATCAACATGTTAGGTTATGGGTTGACCTTGATGGACTTGTGTATTCTTTGAACCTTAAAGGGAATCTGTAAGCAGGATTTTATACCCCCAAAATATTTATATGTGCATGTAGCACTTTCAAAGACATGCCCAGCGATACCTTTCCCTTGACAGTTTGTTCCTCCTTTACTAAAAAATCAGAGCTTGAATTGATATGCAAATGAGACATAAGAGCTATTGTACATCTGAAGCCTCTGTCTCTCCAGCTCTATTTTCTGCCCAGCACCACCATCTCCTGCTTGACTGACAGCCTTTGTGTTTTGTGACTTCATGCAAAGGATCCATCAGTCAAGCAGGAGTAGGCAGCCCGGGGTAGGGAATAGAACTGGAGTGACTGATTCTTCATATTTACATCCTCATTTGCATATTAATTCAAATGTTGATTTGTCAGAAACAGAAGAACAGACTGACCATAAAAGGGTATTACTGGACTTGTCTTTAAAAGGCTACATGTGCATATACTGTAAATAGTTTGGTGTGTGGTGTGTAAGCATGCTGACAGATTCCCTTTAAAACTATAAATTAGCAAAACTATGTGAAATTCATGATATATGGTAATATTATTTATACCTAATCTAATTATATCACTGCGAGGAATCTTTTCTATTGAGCCACATGACCAAATTCATTCAAATATATTCAGTGATCTGGTTCTTTGTTATAGATAAAAAAATATTTTTTTTATCTGGACATGTTTTTTTTTACATGAAGAGAAGCATTCTATATTATTAAAGTATGAGTGTATGAGTGAAACACAACACTTGAAGGAAATTCATTCTGAAATGCATCTATATGGACAAGTGTGGTGAAATGCCTACTGCACTATGAAAAATTGATTTATTAAAGAGAACTTGTCATCAGGGTTATACATATTAAACTAAAGGCATTGCCTTATTAGTGCTGGTATACTGATATAATGAGAGCTAGGAGAGTCCCCCAAATAGGCATTAAAACTTAATTTTTAATCTGTATATAAAATGGATAAAAATAACACACAAACATCACAAGAAATAAAGTGCTCGTGCAAACCAGTGCTCAAGGATAAAAAATGGTTTGATCTCACCAATAGAGACGGACGTGTAGTCGCAGCAGGGTCCTCAAAAGTGCTCCCAGTGGGGATTGAAGTCCACAAAAAAAAAAAAAGGGTCATGCCCCTGTATAGCTCCTGCCCTCACAAGGACAGGCCCCAAGTGGACCCTACTATGGATAACCACCACAAATATCTTAAGTTATAATCTTCTCTACGCATTTCCTCCCCGATAGCGGGGATTCATCGGGGGAGTTAAGCGTGGACTCACTTTAGGCAGTGACACAGGAAGTTACATTAATTGATGGGGACCTAGACACTGCAGGGCCATTTAATATCAGCGGACATTAACTTATCTACCTCATTGCAGACATTTTTATATCCCAGTGGCGTTTATCTATGCTTAACTCCCCTGATGAATCCCCGCTATCGGGGAGGAAACGCGTAGGTAGGATTATAACTTAAGATATTTGTGGTGGTTGTCCATAGTAGGGTCCACTTGGGGCCTGTCCTTGTGAGGACAGGAGCTATACAGGGGCACGACAGGGAGCTAAGGGAACAGCCCTATTTCCCCTACCCTGTGGTTTTGTTTTTTTTGTGGACTTCATTCCCCACTGGGAGCACTTTTGAGGACCCTGCTGCGACTATACGTCCATCTCTATTGGTGAGATCAAACCATTTTTTATCCTTGAGCACTGGTTTGCACGAGCACTTTATTTCTTGTGATGTTTGTGTGTTATTTTTGTCCATTTTATATATAGATTAAAAGCTAAGTTTTAATGCCTATTTGGGGGACTCTCCTAGCTCTCATCTACTGTTATTCCCGAGGGTAATTTAATAGTGGAGGCAATCTCACACTATAGCTGATTTGTCTATTCTGATATAATACATATTTTCAGTTAAGAAATCCATAGCCTGGCTTTCATAAAATCATCATTAGAAGTTTTGGCATTCATGCATCGGGGCAGGACTGTGGGTAGGGTGTTCGGCTCTGCTATTGCCCATCTACTGTCTATATTCTTCCTTATTTAATTTCCACGCCACCGCTGTTCTACCCGCTGATGGCTCTTGCTCTGATTGATCTCTCAATGGGCTTGAACTAAATGGCACCAGTAACAGTACATGCAAGTATTGGTAAGGAGCCGAGATCTCAATATTCACATGCGCCGCAACAGGCGCTGTTTTATCCAAGCTCAATCTGCACATATACTGTCCCTCCCACAAGCCTGCCCCTGATTCATGGAGACCAAAACTTCTAGTGGTGATTTTAAAAAAAAACAAACAGGCTACAGATTACTTTACTGAAAGTATGTATGAAATCAGTATACCACTACCATTATGGCAATGACTTCAGTTTAATATGTGTAACCCTGATGACAGGGTCTCTTTAAGTGAGATATTTAGCACAGTTTTCTTTTACAAAAATGTGAGAATACGGCCAAGTTGTGATAACGTAACAGAGCTTCCATCAAATATGGGGGCTGAATATTAACATATTTCCACTGCTTTGAAAGCCTACACATTGCTATTCTTTTCTGAGACAACAGCTTGCTTTGTAGCTGAACTAATCTGTTATTCCATTGTCTCACAAATGCACAAGTCATCACACTCACACTGTGAACTTTAGGCATTATACATATGTATAAAACCTGGATATATGGAGTAGAAATCACCAAAGTTGACATTTTGGTCTGTGTCATTAATTCGTCAAGTAGGTTGTTGCTTACTTTGTAATGTGGCATACTACAGTCTAACCTGAGGATAAACTATGTGCTAGAGTATTGATCCTTTGAGATTCTGAGATTATAGAAAAAAACCTTTTGACTCATATGCATTTAATTGTATATATACATGTACAGTAGTTCAATTCCCGATATAAATACAATACCTTAAAAAAGTGTTAATACCACGTGAAGTTTTCAACATTTTTTCGCATTACATCCTCAAACTTAAAATGTATTTTATTTGGATTTTATTTGATATACCAACACAAAGTAGCAAGTATTTGAGAAGTGTTAATGAAATGATACATGGTTTTCTAAATATTTAAACAAATATAAATGTGAAAATTATGATGTGCATTTGTATTCAGCCCTCCAGAGTCAATACTTTCTAGGACCAGCTTTCGCTGCAATTACTGTTGCTAGTCTTTCGGGGTTGGTCTCTAACAGATTTGCAAATCTAGAGGCTGACATTTTTTCCCATTTTTCTTTGTAAACTACAGTAGCTGTAGCTCAGTGAGATTAAATGGAGAGCATCTGTAAGCAGCAGTTTTCAAGTCTTGAAGCATATCCTCAATTAGATTTAGGTTTGGACTTTGAATGGGCCATTCAAACACATGAATATTCTTTGATCTAGACCATTCCATTGTAGCTGTGCAGTATGTTTAACCCCTTCGCGACCCAGCCTGTTTTCACCTTTCTGACCAGGCCAATTTTTACAATTCTGACCACTGTCCCTTTATGAGGTAATAATTCTGGAATGCTTCAATGGATCCCGCTGATTCTGAGACTGTTTTCTCGAGACATTGTACTTCATGATATCAGTAAAATTTCTTTGATATGACTTGCATTTATTTGTGAAAAAATTGGAAATTTGGCAAAAATTTTGAAAATTTCACAATTTTCCAACTTTTAGTTTTTATGTCCTTAAATTAGAGTCATATTGCACAAAATAGTTAATAAATAACATTTCCCACATGTCTACTTTACATCAGCACAATTTTGAGGGGTGTACATGACAGAAAATACCCAAAAGTGACAACATTTTAAAAACTGCACTCCTCAAGGTGCTCAAAACCACATTCAAGAAGTTTATTAATCATTCAGGTGCTTCACAGGAATTTTTGGAATGTGGAAGGAAAAAATAAACAATTACATTTCTTTCACAAAAATTTTCATTTAGACCTAATTTTTTTTACTTTCGCAAGGGTAACAGGAGAAAATAGACCACACATTTTGTTGTGCAATGTCTCCTGAGCATGCTGATACCCCATATGTGGGGGAAATCTACGGTTTTGGTGCACGGCAGGGCTTGGAAGGGAAGGAGCGCCGTTTGACTTTTTGAATGTAAAATTTGATGGAATAATTAGTGGACACCATGTCGCGTTTGAAGAGCCCCTGATGTGCCTATACAGTGGAAACCCCCCACAAGTGACACCATTTTGGAAACTAGACCCCTTATTGAACTTATCTAGATGTGTATTGAGCAACTTGAACCAACAGGTGCTTCACAGAAGTTTATAGCGTAGAGCAGTGAAAATCACATTTTTCCCAAATAAATATTTTTTTACCACCATTTTTTGCATTTTCATAAGGGTAACAGGAGAAATTGCTTCATACAGTTTGTTGTGCGATTTCTCCTGAGTACGCCGATACCCCATATGTGGAGGAAAACCACTGTTTCGGTGCACGGCATGGCTTTTTATTGCAAAATCTCATTTTTGCATCACCATATTTTGAGAGCTATAATTTTTTCATATTTCATGTCATGTGAGGTCTTGTTTTTTGTAGAACGAGTTGACGTTTTTATTAATACAATTTTCGAGCACACGACATTTTTTGATCGCTTTCTATTCCGATTTTTGGGAGACAGAATGTACAAAAACTAGCAATTCGGGAATTGTTTTTTTTTTTATACCGTTCCGCCTGTGGTAAAATTGATAAGGCAGCTTTATTCTTCGGTCAGTACAATTACAGCGATACCTCATTTATATAATTTTTTATGTTTTGACGCTTTTACACAATAAAAACTATTTTATAGAAAAAAATATTATTTTTGCATCGCTTTATTCTGAAAGCTAAAACTTTTTTATTTTTCTGTTGATGGAGCTGTATGGTGGCTTGTTTTTTGCAGGACAAGATGACGTTTTCAGCGGTACAATTTTTATTTACATCCGTATTTTTTATCGCGTTTTATTACACTTTTTATTTGGGGGTATGATGATTTTTTTTTTTACGGTGTTCACTGGAGGGGTTTACTAGTGGGACAGTTTTATAGAGCGGGTCATTACGGACACAGCGATACCAAATATGTGTACTTTTATTGTTTTTTTTATTTACATAAATAAATGTATTGGTGAAATATATATTTAATCTTTTTTTCTTTATTTGGGGATTTTTTAAAAATATTTTTACACATTATAATATATTTTTTTTAACTTTATTATATTGTCCCAGTATGGGACATTACTATATAATGTCAGATCGCTGATCTGACGCTTACCACTGCTGAGTATCAGATCAGCAATCTGACAGGCAGGGAAGGAGGCATCTCAGGTCCTGCTCTTAGCAGGCACTGACAAGCCACCTCCCTACAGGACCTGGAAGGACCCACAGCCTACATGGAGACCATCATAATAACGCGATCGCATTGCGTTATTCTGATGGAAGCTTTAGTGCTGCTCCGGGCAGAAAAGCAGGTCCCGCAGAGTAGTACGTGAAGGGGTTATGGTCGTTGTCCTACGCCTTCCAGTTTTGGATGCTGAATTGATCAATGCTCCATAAGATGTGCAAAGCTTGGGCTATTTATTTAGAACCTAATCGTACATTGTTCTTCTCCACAATTTTATTCCTGACCTGTCTGGTATGTTCCTTGGTTTTCATGATGCGGTTTGATCCCTGTTTTCAAACAACCTGAGGCGTTCAAAGAACAGCTGTAGTTATACTAATTGCGTTACTTTTGAAGGCAATTGGTTGCTCAAGATCATATTTAGGGCTATCATACTACAGGGGGCTAAATACAAATACATGTTACAATCTTCAGATCAACATTCTTAAAAAAATTAGGAAACCATGAAGAATTTTCTTTTCACTTCAGAAATAGTTGCTACTTTGTATTGGTATATCACATAAGATCCCCCAAGAATACATATATTATATATTTATTGTGACAGGGTCACTGGCACTGTATGTGAGGCAAGGGCGTACCAGGATCAAAATTAAGGGGGGCAAGCCATGGTCGTTCAGGTTGTAAAATTTTAGAATAAAAAAGGTGAATGAAATGAAACGAAAATGAACAAATGACCGCCATACACAACACAATACCAGGACCAATAATATCTATAATATAACGCTAGGAGCGTCACTCTGTCTGAAGCCTTTATAGACTGCGCAAGCGCGACACGCCTGCGCAGTCTGGCTCCAGACAAATTGAGGCATCCAGCGGTGAGTATGGTGCCGGAGATTGCGGTATGCGTACTGGATGCATACCGCGATCTCCGGCGCCATACTCACATACTTACCTGACCGGGAGAAGCGTTGCCGCGGCGCTTCTCTTCTCCCGGGGCAGGAGACCAGGCGTCGGATCGCGCATGCGCAATAGCGCTATCCAGCGCCATTTTGCTGAAGACTCATTTACAGTGTGTCTTCAGCAATATGGCGCCGGACCGCGCGGTATGAGCATGCGCGTACTCCGGCGCCTCTCTCCTCCCCCGGCGTCCAGCAGAACGGAACAGCGCTGGAGCACAGGGATGAAAGGTGAGTATAAATGTTTTTTTTTTTTTTTGGGTGTATGTGTGTAATAGCGGTGAGGGGACTATGCATATCAGGATTGGGGGGTGAGGGGACCATGCACATCAGGGTTGGGGGGTGAGGGGACCATGCACATCAGGGTTGGGGGGTGAGGGGACCATGCACATCAGGGTTGGGGGGTGAGGGGACCATGCACATCAGGGTTGGGGGGTGAGGGGGCCATGCACATCAGGGTTGGGGGGTGAGAGGACCATGCACATCAGGATTGGGTGGGTGAGGGGACCATGCACATCAGGATTGGGGGGGTGAGGGGACCATGCACATCAGGATTGGGGGGGTGAGGGGGCCATGCACATCAGGATTGGGGGGTGAGGGAACCATGCACATCAGGATTGGGGGGTGAGGGAACCATGCACATCAGGATTGGGGGGTGAGGGAACCATGCACATCAGGATAGGGGGGGTGAGGGGACCATGCACATCAGGATTGGGGGGAGAGGGGACCATGCACATCAGGATTGGGAGGGGTGAGGGGACCATGCACATCAGGATTGGGGGGGTGAGGGGACCATGCACATCAGGATTGGGGGTGAGGGGACCATGCACATCAGGATTGGGGGGTGAGCGGACCATGCACATCAGGATTGGGGGGTGAGGGGACCATGCACATCAGGATTGGGGGGTGAGGGGACCATGCACATCAGGATTGGGGGGTGAGGGGACCATGCACATCAGGATTGGGGGGTGAGGGGACCATGCACATCAGGGTTAGGGGGTGAGGGGACCATGCACATCAGGGTTGGGGGGTGTGAGGGGACCATGTACATCAGGATTGGGGGGTGTGAGGGGACCATGCACATCAGGATTGGGGGGTGAGAGGACCATGCACATCAGGATTGGGGGGTGAGGGGACCATGCACATCAGGATTGGGGGGTGAGCGGACCATGCACATCAGGATTGGGGGGTGAGCAGACCATGCACATCAGGATTGGGGGGTGAGCGGACCATGCACATCAGGATTGGGTGATGAGGGGACCATTTATACCAGGATTGGGGGTGAGGGGACCATGCACATCAGGATTGGGGGTGAGGGGACCATGCACACCAGGATAGGGGGTGAGAGGACCATGCATACCAGGATAGGGGGTGAGGGGACCATGCACATCAGGATTGGGGGGTGAGCGGACCATGCACATCAGGGTTGGGGGGGTGAGGGGACCATGCACATCAGGATAGAGTGGTGAGGGGACCATGCATACCAGGATTGGGGAGTGAGGGGACCATGCATATCAGGATTGGGGGGGTGAGGGGGCCATGCACATCAGGATTGGGGATGAGGGGACCATGCACATCAGGATTGGGGGTGAGCGGACCATGCACATCAGGGTTGGGGGTGAGAGGACCATGCACATCAGGGTTGGGGGTGAGGGGACCATGCACATCAGGATTGGGCGATGAGGGGACCATTCATACCAGGATTGGGAGTGAGGGGACCATTCATACCAGAATTGGGGGGTGAGGGGACCATGCATTCCAGGATTGGGCGGGAGGTGACCATGCATACTAAGATTGGTGGGTGAGGGGACCGTGCATACCAGGATTGGGGAGGTGAGGGGACCATGCACAACGGGATTGGGGGGTGAGGGAACCAAGAATACCAGGATATGGATGAGCAGGTACCATGCATACCAGGATAGGGATGAGGGGGTACCATGCATACCAGGATTGGATGATGAGGGGTCCATGCATACCAGGATGAGGAATGGGGTGCCACGCATACCAGATTTGGGTGGGGGTGAGGGGACCATACATACCAGCATAGGGATGAGGGGTACCATGCATACCAGGATAGGGATGAGGGGTGCCATACATACCACGATAGGAGGGGGGCAGCACATACCAGTATAGGAGACCATATACCTTTAAAATTGCTTGCCAGGGGACCATGCACATCAGGATTGGGGGGTGAGGGGACCATGCACACCAGGATAGGGGGTGAGAGGACCATGCATACCAGGATAGGGGGTGAGGGGACCATGCACATCAGGGTTGGGGGGTGATGGGACCATGCATACCAGGATTGGGGGGTGAGGGGACCATGCATATCAGGATTGGGAGGTGAGGGGACCATGCATACCAGGATTGGGGGGTGAGGGGACAATGCATATCAGGATTGGAGGGTAAGGGGACCATGCATATCAGGATTGGGGGTGAGAGTACCATGCATATCAGGATTGGGGGTGAGGGAATCATGCACATCAGGATTGGGGGGTGAGACCATGCACATCAGGATTGGGGGGTGAGGGGACCATGCTCAACAGGACGGGGTGACGGGACCATGCACATCAGGATTGGGGGGTGAGGGGCCATGCACATCAGGATTGGGGGGTGAGGGGACCATGCACATCAGGATTGAGAGGTGAGGGGACTATGCACATCAGGATAGGGGGGTGAGGGGACCATGCACATCAGGATAGGGGGTGAGGGGACCATGCACATCAGGATTGGGGGGTGAGGGGACCATGCATATCAGGATTGGGCAGGAGGGAACCATGCATACCAGGATTGTGGGGTTGAGGGGACCATGCATACCAGGATTGGGGGGTGAGGGGACCATGCATACCAGGATTGGGGGGTGAGGGAACCATGAATACCAGGATATGGATGAGCAGGTAACATGCATACCAGGATAGGGATGAGGAGGTACCATGCATACCAGGATGAGGAATGGGGTGCATGCATAGTAGATTTGGGTGGGGGTGAGGGGACCATACATACCAGTATAGGGATGAGGGGTGCCATGCATACCAGGATAGGAGGGGGCAGCACATACCAGAATGGGAGACCATGTACCTATAAAAATGCTTGCCACCCGGGCGTAGGACGGGTTCATCACTAGTCACATATAAGGGGAAATACCACCATGATCAATCCTATTATGTAAACAATTCATTGATTTTAAGCTTATCTTTGCAGTCTTCTCTTCTGTTCAGCAGGGGGGCTTCAAGCTCATGCATGCTTATCACACGCTGGCACTGAGCCACTCACACTGCCCTATCAAGACACAGCAATTGGATTGATCTTTAGGGAAAAAAAATAAGAATATTACATAGATAGATAGATAGATAGATAGATAGATAGATAGATAGATAGATAGATAGATAGATAGTAGAAATCCAGACAAATTGGAGGGAGCACACCGTTTGTAGTGGAAAAAAAGCTATTTAATAAGGCCAAAAGGCGACATTTCGGTCCAAATAACAGGAACCTTTCTCAAGCCTTGAGAAATGTTTCTGTTGTTTGGACCAAAACGTCACCTTTTGGGCTTATTAAATAGCTTTTTTTTCACTACAAACGGTGTGCTGCCTCCCATTATTGCCTTCTCCATCACTCCCATCATCCCCTTCTCCAACACTCCCATCATCCCCTTCTCCATCACTCCCATCATCCCATCATTGCCTTTTCCATCACTCCCATCGTTGCCCTCCCTATCACTCCCATAATTGCCTTCTCCATCACTCCCAGGCCAGCCCCTGTATACGTCACCAGCCCAGGACGGTTAGAACGGTCGGACCTGTATATACATCACCAGCCCAGCCCCTGTAAATATATCAGCCCCAGCCCAGCCTCTGTATATACATCAGCCCCAGCCTAGCCCCTGTATATACATCAGCCCCAGCCCAGCCCCTGTATATACATCAGCCCCAGCCCAGCCCCTGTATATACATCAGCCCCAGCCCAGCCCCTGTATATACATCACCACCAGGCCAGCTCCTGTATATACATCACCACCAGCCCAGCACCTGTATACGTCACCAGCCCCAGCCCAGGACAGTCCTGTATATACATCACCAGCCCAGCCTCCAGCCCAGCACCTGTATACATCACTAGCCCCTGTATATACATCACCAGCCCAGCACCTGTATATATCACCAGCCCCAGCACCTGTATAAACATCACCAGCCCAGCACCTGTATATATCACCAGCCCCAGCACCTGTATACACATCACCAGCCCAGCCTCGAGCCCAGCACCTGTATACATCACCAGCTCCTGTATATACATCACCAGCTCAGCCTCCAGCCCAGCACCTGTATATATCACCAGCCCAGCACCTGTATATACATCACCAGCCCAGCCTCCAGCCCAGCACCTGTATACATCACCAGCCCCTGTATATACATCACCAGCCCAGCCTCCAGCCCAGCACCTGTATATATCACCAGCCCCAGCACCTGTATATACATCACCAGCCCAGCACCTGTATACATCACCAGCCCCTGTATATACATCACCAGCCCAGCACCTGTATACATCACCAGCCCCTGTATATACATCACCAGCCCAGCCTCCAGCCCAGCACCTGTATATATCACCAGCCACTGTATATACATCACCAGCCCAGCCTCCAGCCCAGCACCTGTATATATCACCAGCCCTGTATATACATCACCAGGCTCGGCCTCGGTGGCTCACAACCAATTGCTGCAGCCTTCCTGCAGCCAGGGGCGAGAGAGCAGAGCGCGCTCTCTCCGCCCACAAAGAACGTCCTGACGTATAACGTCAGGACCTTCTTAATCTTAACCCCTTATCCCGATTCCCGCAGCCAAAAGCACCTTTTAAAGGGCCGGTGGGCTGAGTCTAACGCTGATGCAGATGGCGGCTGGCCTTCTTGATATTTGCACGCACAGCGCGCCCCTGCTCCTAGGGGGGCAACTGCCCACACTTGCCCCACGGTGGGTACGCCCATGATGTGAGGGGAGATATGTGTCACGGAGATTGCTTTCCTCAATGATCTAGAAACCCATAAGTTTCTTTTCAGCATGGTATGTGCTGAAGGAGTTGAGCAGCCATGTTATGGGTGGGTTCTTTGGTGAGCAGACAAAGAGATTGGTGTGATGCCTACTCACCATATCGCCACCTCAATGGTGTGGCTGGGGAAAGAAATGTCCAGCCAGTTGTTTTTTTTTCCGATCTGTGTTGTGTAGAGTCAAAGAAGTCTCTGAGTCAAGGAAGTCTCCCTACTGAAGCTCTTGTGAGAGTTGCCATATTTGTTGTCCCAGAAGTGCTGGACTGTGTATGAACTGTTTATTTTCTTTTAGGCCATAAAGGCTGTTTTTCTGTTAACATTTTGTTTTTTTGGGGGTATGATACAATAAACCACCCAGAGACTTTAACCCCACGTGTGTCTGTGTCTACCTCGAGGAGCAGCTAAGGCTAGTTTCACACTAGCGTATGGCTGCGCTGCGGACTACCTCAGTGAAGCTCCCCACTGCCACACCTCCTCCGGTCAACTCCGCCTATGTCTTCAAGCAGCCTGCATGTGGCCTGAGTACCTATAACTTACATGCAGATGTAAGCGGATGCCGCCGCATGCGTCGTTTTGACAGTGCCACGACCTGCGCCAAACGCTACATGTTGCATTTTGTTGCAGTCGCCGCACCGTCAAAACGACGCATGCGGTGGCATCCGCATACATCTGCACGGCCTGCGTACCTAATGTTAAATATAGGTACTCAGGCCGCATGCAGGCCGCTTGCAGACATAGGCGGAGTTGACAGTACGAGATGCAGTAGTGGGCGGAGCTTCACGGAAGAAGTTCGCAGCCCTCCGCAGCGCAGCTATATGCTAGTGTGAAACTAGCCTAAGTGAGCCGACCTCCCACTAATATATTGTGTTATATATATATATATATATATATATATATATATTATATATACATACAGTTGTGCTCAAAAGCTTACATACCCCGGCAGAATTTTTGCTTTCTTCGCCTTTTTTCAGAGAATATGAATGATAACACCAAAACGTTTTCTCCACTCATGGTTAGTGGTTGGGTGAAGCTATTTATTGTCAAACTCTTTTTAAATCATAAGGACAACCCAAAACATCCAAATGACCCTGATCAAAAGTTCACATACCCTGGTGGTTTTGGCCTGATAACATGCACAGAAGTTGACACAAATGGGTTTGAATGGCTGCTAAAGGTAACATCCTCACCTGTGACCTCTTTGCTTGTAATCAGTGTGTGTGCATAAAACCTGAGTGAGTTTCTGGGATCCAGACAGACTCTTGCATTTTTCATCCACCACTGACGTTTCTGGATTGTGAGTCATGGAGAAAGCAAAAGAATTGTCAATGGATCTATGGGAAAAGGTAGTTGAACTGTATAAAACAGGAAAGGGATACAAAAAGATATCCAAGCAAATGATAATTCCAGTCAGCAGCCTTCAAACTGTGATTAACTAATGGAAAATCAGGGGCTCTGTAAAAACAAAAACACGGTCAGATAGACCAACAAAAACGTCATCCACAGCCTTACTGCGATCTTTGGGAAGCAGATTGAAAACATCAACAGCATGTGAAGATTTGGTTTTATTTATTTTTATGCAGTTCCTCGTGCGGTATAAGTGATTAGGCAACTTTATCTCTGCAGGTCGGCATTACAGTGATGCCAGATTTATATCAGGTTTTTATGTTTGGTTGCAGTCACACACTAAAAGACGCTTTTTATTGCAAAAAATAGTTTTTGCATCACTACATTTTGAGAGTTATAATTTTTTCATATTTTGGTCCACAGAGTCATGGGAGGTTTTGTTTTTTGCTGGACGAGTTAAGTCGATCGATAAATACAAAAAAGTTATGAGAACTAAATGAAGGCCAAAACAGGCCATGTCCTTAGGAGGTTAATAGAATCCATGACATATAAAATCTATCACATCATTGTTCCAATATGTGATGCCAGCATTGTCTCATGCAGCACTTCCAATGTTTTCCAGTCTGTTTGTTGCTATAATAGAAATTATTATAAAAATTGGATAACTTACCCAGCCAGTGTTTAATAATGAAATCAATTTGAGAAAACATTAAGAAAAATTCTAGCTCCTGGTAAAAATTGTTTAGACTTTATCTATATATATAAAATTGAATGGTGTGTGTGTGTGTGTGTGTGTGTGTGTGTGTGTGTGTGTGTGTGTGTGTGTGTGTGTTGTATCACGAACCAATCACCGAGCATCTTTCATTTCACCAGAGCTGTTTAAAAGAAGCTGAGCTGTGATTGGTTGCTATGAGCAACAGTTTTCTCAATCCACAACAACACCTCAGCAGACAGTGACTGGGTGGGAGAAATCTAGCATCCCCGGGAACATAAGCTCCTGCCATTGTTTTCCCCCAGAAAGGAGCAGAGAGCAGATGACAAAAATGAATCCCCCCCTCCCGTTCCCATATACCCATCACACATCCTCCATCCCATAGGCACATCTTCCCTCTTAGGGCTCATACTCACTGGCTGGAAAAAAATCGGTCCGTTTGCTGCAGGGAAAAAACGGTACAATTGTTGTAAAAAGGCATGCGATTTGCATGCGATTTTAAATCGCACCATCCGTTTTCCATCAGTTTTCCATCTGTATGCAATGCGATTTTAACATGAAGTTTTACATAGAGCAGTTCTCTCTATGCAAAAATTCATGTAAAAATCACATTGTCAAAAAAAATGTACACAAAAAGCAAATAATTATATATATATATATATATATATATATATGTCATACACTTCTACATAGTATAATAGCCGCTAATTCATCCCCGGCTGTACTGTAAAATCACACTGACAGCTTTAATAAAGAATAGAAACAATACATATACACACATAGAATAATATATATATATAGATATATATATATATATGTCATTGTCACATATATATAAATATATATATATATATACATATATTTATAGTTCATACACTTCTACATACTGTAAAAGCCGCTAATTCAATTGCCGGCTTTTGTGAAATCACAGAAGCCGACATGAAATGATACATTGTTTACACGCAGTTAACCATGTCATTACATGTATTTTGATATGTGGTTTTAACTTACAATTACATAAGTGTATGTGTGCAAAATTTCAGACATGTAGGGGTTAATTAAAGGTGTAAATTCGTTGAAAAAAAATGCGTGGGCTCCCGCTGTATTTTCTCCACCAGACAGACAAAGCAAGTGAGTGGGGGCAGATAATAATAGCCTAGGGAGGGTACATTTTTTTTGTGCCCCCCCCTGGCTACTAACATCTGCCCCCAGACACCCCAGAAAGGGCAAGTCTCTAATTAGATTCACCCTTTCTGGCACTTTGCCCGTCTATTCCCACTGCCCTGTAGCGGTGGCGAATGGGTTAATAAGGGGTTAAAGCCACCTTGCAATTGAAAGGTCACTTTAAGCCAGGTTAATAATTGAGAGCTGTCAATTAGACAACTATCAATATTAATCCTATTGAAGTAAATAAAAAAAACACACACACTTTAAGAATAAATAATTTTAATGAAATAAAAACGCATTTTTTTGACCATCTTTTATTTAACTCTTAATCCCTCGAAGCCCTTGATCTCCTATAATAAAGAAAAAAATAATAAAACAACATTATTCTTACCTATCCGGCGATCTGACACGTCCCACGCTGTAATCCTTCACAAAGGGTTAACTAGCTTTGAGCCAAGCAGAGCAAGTAATGCTTGCTGCTCAGCTGAAAGCTCCTGAATGAATGAGCTTATCTCCTGCCGACAGGAGAGGATGTGATTAATGAATAAAGCTTAATTGATTGCGTCCCACTTTCACTTTAGGTCAGGTCAGTGTGACCTGACCTGAATTGAAAGTGGCAATAAATCAATTAAGCTCCACTCATTAATCACTTCCTCTCCTTTCTCTGGGAGAGGAAGTTATTCATTCAGGGGGTTACAGCTCAGCAGTCAGCGTTAGCTCTCTGCTAGCTGTAACCTGTTAACCCTTTCTGATGGAATACAGCGTGGGACCTGACTGCGCATCGGATTGGTAAGAATAATTTTGCTTTTTTATTTTATTTTTATTACAGGAAATAGTTTTAGCAGGAAAATAAAATATGGTCAAAAACTGTTTGATTATTTCATTAAACTTCTTTTTTATTAAAGTGTGTGTGTTTGATTTTTCTTTCATACAATAGGATTAATAATTGATAGTTGTCTAATTGACAGCTCTCAATTATTAACCTGGCTTAAAGTCACCTTTCAATTGCAAGGTGGTTTTAACCCCTTATTAACCCATTCGCCACCGCTACAGGGCAATGGGAATAGACGGGCAAAGTGCCAGAGAGTGCTAATCTAATTAGAGATTTGCCCTTTCTGGGGTGTCTGGGGGCAGATGTTAGTAGCCAGGGGGGGCACAAAAAAAATGTACCCTCCCTAGGCTATTATTATCTGCCCCCACTTGCTTGCTTTGTCTGTCTGGTGGAGAAAATACAGCGGGTGCCCACGCATTTTTTTTCAACGAATTTACACCTTTAATTAACCCCTACATGTCTGAAATTTTGCACACATACACTTATGTAATTGTAAGTTAAAACCATATATCAAAATACATGAAATGACATGGTTAACTGTGTGGAAACAATGTATCATTTCATGTCGGCTTCTGTGATTTCACAAAAGCCGGCAATTGAATTAGCGGCTATTACAGTATGTAGAAGTGTATGAACTATAAATATATATATATGTATGTGTCACAATGACATGTATATATATATATATATTCTATGTGTATGTATCTAGTGTTTTGTGAGCTGTCAGTGTGATTTTACAGTAGCCGGGGATGAATTGCTGGCTTTTCAAAGGAGACTGGTGCGTATAAATCGGACAGCACTCGCATGGTGCGAGTGCTGTGCGATGATTTCTCGCATCCATTGACTTGCATTGGCGATTATCATGCCAAAATCGCATCAAATCGCAGCATGCTGCGATTTTTTTCTCACACCAATTTCTGATGAGAAAAAAAATCGCAAATGAGAACTCACCTATTGAATAACATTGGTCAGATTTGAATCCGATTTTTTTCGTCTGATTATCATCCGTTTTCGGCGCCAGTGAGTATGAGCCCTTACAGGGATCATTGGTATGGATGTTAGGACCGTTCCACTCAGCGCTGTGGTTCTGACCCCAGGGTCTCTTAACGGGATTATTAATATGAAAGTTAGGACAATTCCAATAAGCACTCTGGTTCTGACCCCAGGCCCCTCTTAAAGGGATCCCCGGTACGGAAAGTCAGGGCAAAACCACTTTGCACTTTGGCCTCTCAGCGCTGTGGTTCTGACCCCAGGGCCTCTTAAAGGGTTCATTGGTATGGAAGTTAGGGCAATTCCACTCAGCGCTCTGGTTCTGACACCAGGCCTCTCTTAAAGGAATCCCCGGTATGGAAGTTAGGGCCATTCCACTCAGCGCTCTGGTTCTGACCCCAGGATGATGGGATGATGTGGGATATTAGGGGTAGAAGTGTGGCGGCTGTGACGGGATGATGTGGGATATTAGTGGTAGTTGTCCGGTGGCTATGGCTGACGGGATGATGTAGGTTATTAGGGGTAGTTGTCTGGTGACTATGGCTGATTGGATGATGTGGGATATTAGAGGTAGTCTGGCGGCTGTGATGGGACGATGTGGGATATTAGGGGTAGTAGTCCGGTGGCTTTGACGGGATGATGTGGGATATTAGTAGTCCGGTAGCTCTGGCTGACAGGATGATGTGGGATATTTGGGGTAGTAGTCCAGTAGCTCTGGCTGACGGGATGATATGGGATATTAGGGGTAGAAGTCTGGCAGCTATGACGGGATGATTTGGGATATTAGGGGTAGTAGTCTGGTGGCTATGGCTGATGGGATGATGTGGGATATTAGTAGTCCGGTGGCTTTGATGGGATGATTTGGGATATTAGTAGTCCGGTGGCTTTGACGGGATGATGTGGGATATTAGTAGTCCGGTGACTCTGGCTGACAGGACGATGTGGGATATTAGGGGTAGTAGTTCGGTGGCTCTGGCTGATGGGATGATGTGGGATATTAGTAGTCCGGTGGTTCTGATGGGATGATGTAGGATATTAGGGGTAGTAGTCCGGTGGCTCTGGCTGACGGGATGATGTGGGATATTAGTAGTCCGGTGGCTCTGGCTGACGGGATGATGTGGGATATTATAGTGAATGTGGCTATGTGAAGAGGGCGGGGCTCTACACTCAGCTTTGTATACAGAGATATAATCATTATAATTTGTTATAACTAACCGTGGTTAAATACTATGGCCGGGCAGCGCTGGGCTCTTCAGCTAGTTCCAAATAAAGATTAAAACTATATCCAAGGCAGATATGTACCAAGTGACGCCTGACAAGACTTCAAGGAAAGAACTTTTTCTCTTATCCTGCCTTCTATTGTTTCTGTAAATGTGATATTTTTATAGTAGTTTTTTTTAGACTTATTTCCTAAAGAATCTCAGAAATTTACCGTTATCTGGATGTGTTAGATCTTGATGTACTGAAGTGGAGTTGGCCGCAAGAGTTCAATACAAAAGCATAATTCCACTTTTTAACAATCTGTACAAAATATTGAGCAATTTTTTTGACTGCTTTTGATTTTTGCCTTTTTGTTGTCTGCATGCTCTAATAGGACACATTGCTGATTAGTCAAGATTGAACAATCTGTATGAATATAACTGGCCAAAAACAGCCTAGTGATCATAATGAAAGTATTTATAAAGTTATTGAACATGTTATTAAGAATTGACCAGTGGAATCACCTTCATGACTATTATATTTTTCCATACTGTAGTCTGTAGTTTTCATCCCATTGTTGTCTTAGGTAAACAGTCCTTTATTCTGCTAGCTGTTCTACTGTACTGACTCTGCAAACTCATGTATTCGTCAAAGTAGTAAAGTATCTAGCTGCCGCTATGGTCTACTAGCTATGAACCCATTCTACACCCGGATGGCAAGCATTTTTATTGGTATATGGTCTCCCATCCTGGTATGTGCTGCCCCCTCCTATCCTGGTATGCATGGTCCCCTCATCCTCACCCAATCCTTATATGCATGGCACCCCATTCCTCGTCCTGGTATGCATGGTCCCTCACCCCCTAATCCTGGTATGCATGGTACCCCCTCATCCCTATCCTGGTATGCATGGTACCTGTTCATCCATATCCTGGTATTCATGGTTCCCTCACCCCCAATCCTGGTATGCATGGTCCCCTCACCCCCCAATCCTGGAATGCATGGTCCCCTCACCCCCAATCCTGGTATGCATGGTCCCCTCCCTCCCAATCCTGGAATGCATGGTTTCCTCATCCCCCAATCCTTGTATGTATGGTGCCCTCACCCCTCAATCCTGATATGCATGGTCCCTCCCCATCCTGGAATGCATGGTCCCTTCCCCCCTATCCTGGAATGCATGGTCCCCTCACCCCCCAATCCCAATATGCATGGTGCCCTCACCCCCCAATCCTGGTATGCATGGTGCCCTCACCCCCAATCCTAGTATGCATGGTTCCCTCACCCCCCAATCCTGGTATGCATGGTCCCCTCCCCCCAGCCCTGGTATGCATGGTCCCCTCACCCCCAATCCTGGTATGCATGGTCCCCTCCCCCCAATCCTGGAATGCATGGTCCCTTCCCCCCAGTCCCGGTATGCATGGTGCCCTCACCCCACAATCCTGGTATGCATGGTCCCCCTCATCCCTATCATAGGATGTATGGTACCCCCTCACCCAATTCTGGTATGCATGGTCCCCTCATCCCCAATCCTGGTATGCATGGTACCCCTCACCCCCAATCCTGATATGCATGGTACTCTCACCCCTCTTTCCTGGTATGCATGGTCCCCTCACCACTCTATCCTGATATGCATGGTCTCCTCACCCCCAATCCTGATATGCATGGTTCCCTCACCCCCCAATCCTGTTATGCATGGTCCTCTCACCCCCCTATCCTGGAATGCATGGTCCTTTCACCCCCCAATCCTGGAATGCATGGTCCCCTCACCCCCCAATCCTGATATGTATGGTCCCCTCACCCCCAATCCTGATATGCATGGTTCCCTCACCCCCCAATCCTGGAATGCATGGTCTCCTCACCCACAATCCTGGTATACATAGTTCTCTCACCCCCAATCCTGGAATGCATAGTCCCCTCACCCCCAATCCTGGTGTGCATGGTCCCCTCACCCCCCTATCCTCGTGTGCATGGTCCCCTCACCCCCAATCCTGGTGTTCATTGGTCCCCTCACCTCCCAATCCTGTTATGCATGGTCCCCTCACCCCCCAATCCTGGAATGCATGGTCCCCTCACCTCCTTATCCTGGTATGCATGCTACCCCTCACCCCCCATCCTGATATGTATGGTCCCCCTCACCCCTATTAAACTGCACACCTACAAAAAACTAAACATTTTTACTCACCTTTCTTCCCTGTGCTCCAGCGCTGTCCCGTTCTGCCGGAGGCTGGGGGAGGACTGTGGCGCCGGAGTACGCGCATGCCCATACTGTGCTGTCCGGTGCCATATTGCAGAAGACACACTGCAAATGTATCTTCAGCAAAATGGCGCCTGATAGCGCTATGCGCATGCGTGATTCCGACGCCGCACTCCTGCCCGGTCTCCGGCAAGAGAACGCCGCGGCAACGCTCCTCTGGTTCAGGTAAGTATGTAAGTATGGCGCCGGAGATCGCGGTATGCATCCAGTGTCTACGTGTACCGCGATCTCCGGTGCCATACACACTCCTCACCGCTGGATGCCGTCTTCTCTCTGGAGCCAGACTGCGCAGGCGCGTCGCGCTTGCGCAGTCCATAAAGGCTTCGGACAGAGTGACACTCCCAGCATTATATTATAGATGTTTCCTGGATTGAGGTGTTATAGCATATATCAATTCAAGAAGTGGAAACTTTAATCTGTTGCAATTATAGGAGAAAATATGCATTATTAGTGATAGGCCACCAGGGAATGGATGCTTCAACCTTGTTGCCAGTTGCCAATTGATCCAAAAATAAGTGGTAGGCCACCAGAGAGGGGTTGCCTATCCAGTGAGTAATAAGGGTGTGTGCATTTTGACAGTAAGTGAGCACTAAGTGAAAAATATTTCTCATCTAAGGCAGTAGATAGAAAAGAAAAAAACTCAGAATCTTCAATAGTTGATACCTTCTATTAGCTGACTGAAAACATAACGAATGACAAAGAGGATGCTTTCGAGACTACATAGGTCTCTTCTTCAGATATGTGTTAAAGTAAAATGTTTTGTGCTAAATATTTATGCACAAATGAAAATAGATATAGGGTTCTGAATAAGGCAAGAACTGTAAAGCAGAATCATCAATATGAGTGGAAGAGTAACGAATTGGAGTACAAAATAGTTAAAGCAGCCAATAGATAAATATTCATTGGAGTAAGATTCTGAGAAGTCCTGGTATGATCACGGTATTTGCCCTTTAGTTGTCTATATCTAACTCCTTCGTGACATAGGACGTACAAAAAAAACCGAAAAGCAACAATTCACATTTTTTGGTGAACACACTTCATAAAAAAATAGGTTTAATAAAAGCGATTAAAACATTTATAAGTATCTCAAGCAGGAATCAGTAAAAACAATAGTTTGCCATGCAAAAATCAGCCCTCATAAAGGTCCATCAACGAAAAGATAAAATAGTTAAAGAAACAATTTTTTAGCTCTAAATTGTAAGAAAAACCAAAAACATACAACTTTTTTATTTCTGACCTGAAGAATCATGTTGCCTGACCATGAATGCTGTGGAACCACAAACCAAAAAAACACTGATGGAGTCGTGTTAGTTTCACCAATTCACCCAACTTGGATGTTTTAAACTTTTTTTCAGTACATTTTAAGGCAAAATGAATGCTATCATTCCAAACTACAACTTGTCCCTCAAAAAAGTCCGTGTACGGCTATTTGGAAAAAAATTTCTTGGAAGAAAATGAGGAAAAAATAAAAGTGGGAAAAGAATAAAAGTCTGTCTGGAAAAGGATAAAGAAAATATATCTCCCTGTAACAATTTGTTTGGGATGACCTAGGATCAGGTAGATAAGGTGCAGTACCCCAAAGCAACCATTAGCGATGTAAAGAGACTCACTGTTCCTGCTTTGCCCACTGTTTACATTCAGCTGCTGTCCCAGCAGATAAAAGCTGATCACTGGTGGGAGTGCCATGTGTAAGACCCCTACTGATCCTACAAATCGGTCACCAATATGTTGGTCCCAGACAACCCATTAATACTTTACAAATGAGATTTAAATGCAACTTCTAAAGTACCAGGTGGTTAATTAAGACCCATGTCATTACTAGAAACTTTTCTTTACTGCCCCTGATGAGTTGTAAGTTTTTGTGTTGACATTTTTTACCCCAAGGGGTTGAAATACAATTGTAGCAAAATTGGCAGCATCCAAGATACATTGTTCTCATTGGACTGTTCTGTTTTCTGTGATGTTTCTTTTCAGCTTATATGTAGAGCTTGGCGTAAACATTATTTATAAGTTCATCCTTCTTTTTTGTAGAAAATACTTATTCATCCAAGAATAGCATATCACAAGAAAAAAAATATTTTTAATATGGCTTTCAAATTTTTTTGTTTTAGTTTCCAAAGTTACAGAGTCTCCTCCAGTCTCTAAAGCCGCAGAAAAACCTGTTGTTGAAGATCTCAAACCAGGTATAGTTTTCTATAAAAAAAAAATACACATATAAAATATTTCTTCAGAAGACTTAAATAACTGAATATTTTCTTGCTCATTTAAAGAGGAGTTCAAGTCTTTGACATTCATAGCTCACCTACAGGATATGCCATAGATGTTTGTCATATGCAGGATCCACATCTTGAGAACAGGGAACAGTGGCTGTGGAAATACAGATCTCTTTTTCATTTTTATATGAATTCTGAGAAATAAACAAATGTGCTCACCAATTTTTAGAACACTTAGTGAATGAGAATATGATGTATTGTTTTGGAGGATTTCACCTGAAATAGTGATAAAAAAGCAAAAAAGAATTCTCATACGTAAGGCAGTGCAAAAATGACTTTTTTAATGTTCAATCTTTTTTTTTAACTTGAGCAGTAAAAGAAGTGACCTGACCATGCATCTAGCATTGTCCTCTTAGAAGCCGCTCATTATTAACATATGAATGTAAAAAAATTCCATTTGCATATCTGCCACAAAACTTGTCAGATAAGATATAACAAAATATGCTTCAGAAAAAAAATACCACCGCTGTAGAAGCAAAATCTCAGCAGGTATGCTGATGTCTAAAAAACATTGCGTGCACATACCCTCATACAAATTAATGGAGAGCTTTGTATGCATAGTCAACAGTGATGAGCGAGTATACTCGTTGCTCGGGTTTTCCCCAGCACACTCGGGTGATCTCAGAGTATTTGGAAGTGCTCGGAGATTTAGTAGCTGCATGGTTTGCGGCTGTTTGACAGCCTGAATACATGTGGGGATTCCTTAACAAACAGGCATTCCTCACATGTATTCAAGCTGACCAATAGCCATAAATCATGCAGCTGCAGCAACAGAAACTAAATCTCCGAGCACTTCCAAATACTCGGAGACCACCCGAGCATGCTCGGGAAAACCCGAGTAACGAGTATACTCGCTCATCACTAATAGGCAACTCTCCTCTGACAGCCGAGCACAACAAAACCCCATTTTTGAGAAAAATGCAGGTCCCAGCAGTGGGACCTCCATCTTTTGGACATTTGTATTTTATTATCTGAATGTCATAAATGTTGCAGATGGGACAATCTCTTTACAGCTGCATTAAAAAAGATAAAGAAATATTCAACAATTATAAGTTACCTTTGCAAATATGAACAATATGTTTTAAACTAATTTGAATTGATTTATTTGTATTTTTATGTCCTTAAGTATGTTTTTTTCTCTTATTAATAAACTCTCTATTACAGGATTTCTAATGGTATAATTATTTGTTTGCTTGTATTTATTTTATTTTTTCATAATCATATTTTTGTGTACCTATTTTCACATTTTTTGTAACAGTTGCAAGCCAACCTATTGTGGAATCTTTTACTCCAGATTCATCAACTGGTACCCTAGAATGGGTCAGAGCAACCATGGGTAACATAGCTTCCATGATTCTCACCATTATTGTCTTTCCTCAAGTTCATATTTTCCAGTGAACAATTTACATTGTTGCATTTTTAGGAAACCATGGCTGAATTGTCATTCCACAGATATGAATGTTGTCCATTTTTTCATGACTTCTTCTCTTTGTTCATCTAGAAATAGCTAATCAGCCACTGAGCTCATCTGACATTATTTGTGCTGCATGTGGAAGTTGCTTTGTCTCCTTTCTAGCATTCAAGCATTGCTTTATGCTACAGATTATTTGTGTGCATTGTGGCCGGCAAGTTTACAAAGCAAGTGCTGTACTGTTTTATTATGTCTTTATGTCAAAATCCTAAGTTCTCTATATTGTTTGTTTTCTCTGAAACAAACGTGGTTCCATCCACACACACTGTTAGTGTTGGCGGATTGCACTATTCCCCTACTCCCCGTCCTACTCCGTGCTCCCCGGTGCTCACCCATCCTCCTCCTCCATGCTCCCCCGTGCTCCTCTGTGCTCCCACGTCCTCCTGTGTGCTCCCCCATTCTCCTCCGTGCTCACCCATGCTTCTCCGTCCTCTGTGCTCCCCCATGCTTCCCCATCCTCCGTCCTCCTCCATGCTCCCCCATGCTCCTCTGTGCTCCCAAGTCCTCCTCCGTGCTCCCCCATTCTCCTCCGTGCTCACCCATGCTCCTCCGTCCTCTGTGCTCCCTCATGCTTCCCCATCCTCCGTCCTACTCCATGCTCCTCATTGCGCCCCGTCCTACTCCATGCTCCTCCGTGCTACCCCGTCCTCCTCTGTGCTCCCATGTCCTCCTCCGTGCTCCCCATCCTCCTCTGTGCTCCCCCATCCTCCCCTATCATACTCACCCTCCTTGCACCATCGCTGCACATTCCTGCGTCTCCGTTGTGCCAGCTTCCTGCAGCTCTCCTGTGCTGAGGTCACGTGGTACCGCTCATTAAGGTAATGAATATGCGCTCCACGCCTATGGCAAAAATTTAAGCAGTTCTTCTTTGTTTGATGGATTGTGACTGTGCATCATCCTCTTGATTACATTCCAGAGGTTTTCAATGGGGTTCAGGGCTGCCCATGACAGGGTTTTGATGTGGTGGTCTCTTAATTTTTGCCAGAGCTGTATTTATTTTATTTTACTCACTTATAAAGCACCATTAATTCCACAGCGCCTTACAGACATTATCAGCATAGCTTTGTCCCCGTTGGGGCTCAATATCTAGATTCCCTATAAGTATCTGTTTGGTGTGTGGGCAGAAAGCAGAGAACCCAGAGGAAATCCATAAACACAGAGAAAACATACAAACTCCTTGCAGATATTGTATGTTCTGTGGTCCTGGGTGCAAATCCATGGTGGGATTTGATCCCAGGACTCCAGTGCTGCAATGCTAACCAACGCGCCACCATGCTGCCCTATACACCAATAAATTCTGTAAAATGTGTACACGTAAGAAGACTACAGACTATTATTAGCCAAAGACTTTCCTGTTATCATGTTTGGGTTAATATACATTGCTATATATTTGCATATATGGATAAATTGTTTAATACAGCTGGATGACTAAATAATGTTTGCTATATGGTTCTTACATTGAGAATCAACTGCTGATGAATGAAATTGTGCAACACAGTTGTGAACATCTTGGGCATACATTTAGCAGAATTCAGTAAATGTTTCAGTTAAATGTACTGCCAGAACACAGGGTGTAGCTAGTCTGAATCAGGACCATGTTCCCAATGTTCTTATAATGGCAGTGGTGCATTGAAAATATATTGCATTTAAATCTCTACAGTCTCAGCACTTTGAAGGGGCATTCTCAAGTTTGGTAGTTATCCCCTGTCACTGAGGGTCCATCTGCTGTAACCATGATAGATCCCAAGAACCAGGGCACTAAAGAATCCCGTATGAATGGAGCAGTAGTCACTCATGCACACCCACCCAATTCATTCTTATGGGAGTGCGGAAGACCAGCCAAGTGCAGTGCTCTGCTATCTCTGCCAGTTCCATTAAAAATTAATGTAGCTGCAGTGCGCATGATCGAACACTGCTCCACTCATACACGGCTCTTCCAGAGCTCCAGTTCAATGGATCGGTGGGGGTCACAGCAGTTGAACACCCAGTAATCAGGACGTTATCCCCTATCCAGCTGATACGTCCAAACTTGAGAATACTTCATTAATGTGACTAAGATTATTGCGGATATTTATTTAAAATGTTTAATAACTTTAATGTTAATTGCTTTAAAAATTGCTCAAAATTTATTGGGCTTGGGGATTATCTAAAAATGTCAGTGGGCAATTGTGCAGAATGAATTCTAAAAAAAAAATCTGATTTTCGGTTTATAAATTATAGCAATATTAAGGATTGTATGCATGGACTATTAAATGACACATTTCTAACCACATTGTGTAAATATAACCAGTTTCCAAACTATTGTAGCATTCCAAGTCACCCACAATAATTCTTTTGTGTCTTCTGTAGAAAACCATTTAAAAACAATGAAGCACTGCATCTAAATTTCCACTGTTCCATTTTCCTCTTTTCTGATTGTCATTGCCAAATAATATCTCAAACTTTGGTGTTTAGTTCCATCTTTTCAGATAGGGATGTCAGTGTCTTGCTGTTGCTGTTTTTTTCAGTAAACACAATTATTTCATTATTATTACTCAATTATTGCACATATTCAGTATTAATACTGTTAGGCCTCTGATTTTGTCTGGTTTTGTATGCATTTTTCCTATCTGCTTTTAAACCTGTGTGAATATATAGCATGTCAAAAAATTCTGCTAGTAAACTTGAATGCTTGGATTGGATTTTTTATGGCTGTATAATATATTCCCCTTTAGAATTTGCAATGTCTAACTATTACTGGCTGTATGTTTTAGCATTTTATTTAATTGATGCAACGCACTGCATGCACATATGCAATCTGTCTACTATCTTTGCATTAGCATTAGTATTCATCAATTTCTCCATGACAATCATTTGTTGCAGCCTTTTTATTGCAAATGCACCAACTGGATCTTTATTTGTACCCACAGTAACCCATCCTTTTTTCCAAGTAACTAATTTACCAGTTGAATCCTCTGCAACAGATGAACACACAGCTTCTTTGGGTAATACTATACCAATGTTCAATTTGCTTGCTTCCATAGATATAGTTTAGCATGAGTCTTAGGCCGTTGTCACACTTGCCAGTGTGATGCGAGAAACTCACACGAGTTTCTCGCATCAACACCCGGCACTGCCGCCAGGATGAGACCGGAGTGTGCGGCTGCATAAAAATACATGCAGCCGCACGCTCCAGTCTGAGTGGCAGCGGTAGTGCCAGGTGTTGATGCGAGAAACTCGTGCAAGTTTCTCGTATCACACTCGCAAGTGTGACACCGGTCTTAAAGTGAGTTTACATCAACTGATTTGGTAAGGTTAAATGACAGCCAATCAATGAATGCTTATCGATCGGCAGTCATTTAATACTCTTTTTACACACGCTAACTGTGCTTCAAGTGTACATTGAACAAGCAGTAATAGATCTTTCAGTGTGTTTATGGCCCCGTCACACATAGCGACACACCAGCGATCCCGACAATGATATTCACTTGTCAGGATCGCTGGGGTGTCGCTACATGATCGCTGCTGAGCTGCCAAACAGGTAGCTCAGGCAGCGATCAGGACAGCGACACTGCGGGTAACGTCGCTTAGTTACCCGCAGTGTACGTTGGATACCAGCCCGCTGGTGCAGGGAGCTGGCAACCAAGGTACACATCGGGTTTCCAGGCGCTGCGTGGCACCTGGAAACCCGATGTGTACCTTGGTTACCAGCTGATCGCTGGTCTCCTGCCTGCCACACGCAGTGATGCGTGCTGGCCAGCAGGAGACCAACAATCAAAAAAATGTCCAGGACATTCAGCGACGATCAGCGATACCCGCAGGGGGGCTGATAGTCGCTGAATGTCACACACAGCGATATCGCAGGGGAGATCGCTGCTTGCGTCACAAAACTAGTGACTCAGCAACAATCTCGCTATCGAGATCTCTGTGTGTGCCGTGGGCTTTAGACTTCCACTGTTGTCAGCAGAGCAGATCCTGTTTACACAGGATGATGTGCTGCCAAGAGGGTTTTGTAGTTTTATCAGGTGATCGGCAGCCTGTTTAGATGGCTTGATTATTGTGAAACGAGCATTCCTAGGAACACCCTTTCATAATAATAATGCAGTGGACATGGAACTTTATCCACATGTTTGTTAGCTACAATAGTATCAATTTAGAAATAGGTCCTGAATATCAAGGAATACATTCATTTAGTTGTTTCATTAAGTAAGCTATGTTGCCACTCTGCTCTCATCTGTTATTTTTTTGTTGCTTGTTTTTTAATATTACAGTGTTATGTAGGAGACTTTTTTAGTTTTTTTTCTATAGATCTCTTGAGTCATATACTGTATATTTTATGTATTTTGTTGACAAGACATAATAATCTGAAATTCTTTGTTTAAATATTACTGAATGGACTGCTAGAAGTTAAATACATTTTAGTAGAGATGGGTTAATTTATTGAATTCTGCGTGAACTTTACAAAAATCTGGTTTTCTTCTAGTTAAAAAAAACCCACTTCACCAATCACGTCTCAAGACAGCTCCACGGCTCGCTCTCCATACAGTCCTCAGAGCATATTGTTACCAGTGCTGGTGCTGTGCTCTGCATCTTTAAAGTAGGCCAAGACTTCCATGACAAGCCGCAGTTGCGGTACGTGCACAGAGACATCTCAGGCCTAGTCATACCCAGAAGTCCTGGCCTAGGGTCTATGACTAGGCCTGGGATGTCTCTGCACATGAACGTTGTAAGGTAGTGACAATATTATGACACGCACATATAGCACGCGCAGGGTCATCCAAGACCTGGTTACATATGGAAGACACAGCGTAGCGTGAAAATGCAGCCTGCAGTGGCGAGTAGAAGATGCGCTGAGGATTGTACAGGGAACAGTGAGCAGCGGAGGTGAGTGGTGAAGTGAATATTAGTTGTTTGGGAATTTTTTCTACAGCTTAAGTTTATTATGCCCTTGGGTCTCTCCAGAGCACAGAGCATAATAATGGATATTCAATTTGCAAAGAATAAATTTGCAACTATTCAAATTTCCCAGTAAAAGCCACATGATTTGGCAAATTTGAATCCCATCAGATCCATTCATCTCTGCATTCCAGTATTAAGTGCTTCAAAAAAGTGACAGGCTCTAGCACTATAAAGTCCTCATCATCAGACATTAAAACATTTGATGCTGGTACTTAAATGTATAACTTTGTGTTTGCTTTAGTTATTCTGGGTGTTTTTTGTTCTAATTTTTATTTATGTTGCTTTACAAATTGTCATTAGTTGTAAGAAAATCAAATGGCACACAAGATGGGTCTGAAGGCATAGCAAATTTTGAACCTGTCCTTACTGTGGATCCTCCAAAGGATTTATTGGGTAATATACTGGAACTTGATAGTTTTTGTTCACTGCAACTATTAAAGTACATAGTACATAGTTACATAGGATGAAAAAAGACCTAGCTCCATCAAGTTCAACCTTTCTCCACCAATTGTACATTTTGTCACTAAATTAACTGTAATCCACAATGTTATGTGTACTGAGGAAATCATCCAGCCCTTTTTTAAAAGCTGTTATAGTGTCTGCCATTACTATGTGTTGGATAGGGCATTCCACAGTCTGACTGCTCTAACTGAAAAGAACCCTTTCCTATTTAGCTGCTGGAATCACCTTTCTTCCACCTGTAATGAGTGCTCCCTGGTCCTTAGTATTATTCATTGTATTATTACACATAATATTACACAACTGGTGTATTCTTTTTTTTACAGATTATTTGGATTTTCCTGTGTATTTTTAGCATATGTTTGCATAGCCATTAGATAAAATATTTATTTGTTGAGCAAGGAAATCTTGAACTGTATGACTTTTCTTTTGATTTACAGTTAATTAGCTTTCCTAGTAGGGCCTCTAGAATGGCTATGGTGAAATAAGGACTAAAATATGGATCTAAAGCATACATAATGAAGTAAATATGGTTTTACTTAAATATAACTCAGATTTCTGTCAGTATTTCCTCTTTATTTGTAGGATTAGTTGTTTCATTGTTTTATGCTTTAGCATTCAAGCATATTTTTCCCTATATTGCAGATAAAAAATATGTAAATATGCAGGATCCCTTTTTGTAAGGCTCTTATGACTTCTAGAGGAGATGACAACTATTGTATGGGATGCAAACATATGGTTTTAGAGATGTTTACACGTTTTATTTATTACAGTTTTTCTTTCCATATTGCACACAGATTTAGCAAAATCAATGTCATAGTTTAATCTACATCTTAGTGATGGTGTTTTGAGGTGGTATTCTCAAAACTATTAGCATTCTCTAATATTAGGTTTTTTTTTCCAATTTTCTTAGTAAGTCAACTAACTGAATGTCATATCGCATAGTAAATCAAAATAAAATATCAAATTATAAATAGCCAAAACAATTTACTGGGATTTTCTGGATTGACAAAAATTTGATTAAGTGTGTGTTTCCACGTAGCGAAACATTCAGTATTTGCTGCGGAGTGAACGCTGCATCCTGCCGCAGCGTTTAATCCGCAGCGGCCAGATGTTACAGCATAGTGGAGGGGATTTTATGAAATCCTGTCTCCACTATGCATCCGATTACACGGGTGACACACCCGCTAAACCGGACATGCGGCACTTCTATTTAGACCGCAGCAAGTCTGTTTACCTTGCGGAGACGCTCAGTCTCCGCAAGGTAAACAGCCTACTCTATGGCTATGCTGCGGTGATTCCGGATGTGTTCAATGAGCACATCCGGAATTACCGCTCGTACAGAAGAGGGCTTTCCGCTCCGTCCAAAGCGCAGGCATTATGGTACGTGGAAACGTACCCTAATAGTATGAAAATGGCCTAAAACAAAATAACTTAAATGGCTGTGGCCAATCATTTACCTTAACGTTGAGTGGCAGCAGACTGCTTAGGCCAGTGATTGGCTGCACTGTTAATGTGGGCAGACATGACTGCTGCAGAGAAGTAAACAGAGCGCAGTGAAGGCCACCGAAGCAACATTGAGGAGTCATAATGACTCTTGTAATTTCTATGTGATTTACTACATTTACTAGATTTACAATGAGTAAGGGAGCCACCTGACAGACATTAGCAAATGCCAACTGTAGGGTCTCATGGTAAAAAAAATCATATACTTTATACTTTTTTTTACTCTACACCATAATATGAAATAGCAGAGACTATATATTTCAGTTTTAATATAGCAAAAGTGAAAAAACTTTTCTGCTACATGTACATTGTTTTATATTACCTACATTTAATCTACGTTCCCACAATGAAATGGCAGATTTTCTGCATCTATTATGTAAATTAGGTTACTTGCATTTTTTCATTGCAGTTTTAGTGGGGTTTTTTCCACATCCATTTTTATCATGTTTTTGGCGCTGTTTTTGTTTCTTGTTAGTATGTCATGTTATAAATAAAGCTACTTGGTTTTTAATGCTTCCTGGTATTTGGCTTTGACAAAACTTTAATATATCATGTGTGGATCTCATGCAATTTTGAATCGCACTAAAACTGCGCTTTCTTTTAATTGTAGAATTTCTTCATCTCGTACCGTATTTTTCGGACCATAACACGCACTTTTTTCCCCAAAATTTTGGGGGAAAATGGGGGTGGGTCTTATGGTCGCAATATACAGTACTCACCAATCCCGTGGCGGCGGTCCCAATGCAGCCTCCGGTGCGGTGGTGTCGGGGCTCTCATGTGGCTGCAGTGGGGCTCTGTGCTGCGTGGGGGGCTCCACCGGCATTTTGTAGTAGCCCGAAAGCCCACAGCAGCTCCGCTGCTGCGACGCGGTGGCTTCCAGAAACATGGCCGCCGCAACAAGAAATGCAAATCTCGGCATTGAGATCTCTTCCTGAGATCTCGTCTCCCGAGATCTCGGGACAAGATCTTGTTGCCGAGATTTGAATTTCTCGTTGCGGCGGCTTTCTTTCCGGAGGTCCCTGGCGGCCATGTTTCTGGAAGCCACCGTGTCGAAGCAGCGGAGCTGGGGGGGCTTTCAGGCACATGAAATGCCGGCGGAGCCCCCCACGCAGCAGAGAGCCCCGCTGAAGCCACATGAGAGCCCCACACCACCACACCGGAGGCTGCATTGGGACCGCCGCCACGGGATTGGTGAGTACTGTATATTGCGACCCCACAGCGCACAGCAAACCCCACAGAGCACAGCAAACACCACAGAGCACAGCAAACCCCACAGAGCACAGCAAACCCCACAGCACACAGAAAACCCCACATAGCACAGCAAACCCCACAGCGCACAGCAAACCCCACAGCGCACAGCAAACCCCACAGTGCACAGCAAACCCCACAGAGCACAGCAAACCCCACAGAGCACAGCAAACCCCACAGAGTACAGTTAACCCCACAGCGCACAGCAAACCCCACAGAGCACAGCAAACCCCACAGTGCACAGCAAACCCCACAGAGCACAGCAAACCCCACAGCGCACAGCAAACCCCACAGAGCACAGCAAACCCCACAGAGCACAGCAAACCCCACAGAGTACAGTCAACCCCACAGAGCACCCCTGCAACACAGAGCACCACCACCGCACCAGCCTGGACCACTGAATGACCCCTGTGACCACTCCTCTACCTGTGCTGATCCCTTCGCTGGTAAGCTGAATTCGGACTGTAAGATGGACCCCCATTTGACACATTAATTTTTTTCCCTATTTTCCTTCTGGAAATTTGGGGTGCGTCTTATAGTCCGAAAAATACAGTAAGTCTGTAGGCATGAGATTTCTATAAATCCCATCCACTTGGCTGGAACTTTAGTACACTATGTTTTTGATGCAGAAAAATACACAGTATCAAAAACTCAAAAACGGCCTAATACTGACCCTATTGAAAATAGTAAAATAACTGCAATATAATTGCCACCATGGTAGGATCTCATTTTTTTATGCCACAAATCCATGTGCAGATTTCAGTGGTAATCTGCTGCGAAACATATATGTATAATATGCTGATTTTGCAGTGAATTTACTGTGGATAAAAATTAACATGCAACAGTTATATTTCTATATGGAAAAATTCAACAACATGTGAATGAAATTTGTTAAATCTCATCCGCATGCCTAGTACTATGTAAATCTACTAGTAAAATGCACAGCATGTCCATCCCATGTGGACCTACCTTAATGGATATTCACATAATGTTCAAGTAAACGTTTTAGGCCGGGATCACACATGCGACGAAAACGTCCGTCGCTCGCATGTGAAATCCCAGCTCTGGCGCCAGCACTCGGGAGTGGAGTGCGCGGCTGCATGTATTTCTATGCAGCCGCTCGCTCCACTCCCGAGTGCCGGCGCCAGAGCTGGGATTTCACATGCGAGCGACGGACGTTTTCGTTGCATGTGTGATCCCGGCCTTAAAGTTTAAATTGGTTGTTTGGGTGGAGTGTGCATTTTCTTAAAACATCTAGTGGCTTCCAAAAGAGCAATTAAATGTTTTAGAATCTTTTGTTCTATTTCATTAAATTATATTTTAGGTAAACATTTTCTGTTTGAATAATGGATTTGTATTCCTTACACAGACCGGAAAGTTCTTAGACAGCTATGTTGTGGCATTCTGTGAATTCTTGCCCTAGGTGGCATATTGTAGTTGTAGAGAACCTTGAGACAACACTGCTGAACATTTTGCTGGGACCGCACCCAAATACTTTATGAATACTGTAATCTGTGACTGTCAAAATTGATTGCAGAAAGAAACCATAGAACTATTGGTATGTTTTTCAGCCTGCTGGGACTATGAAATATATGGCATTTCTGTGTTCATGTCTGGCATGACAGTTAGACAGTACTCTAACCTAGTCTGGATCAGTGCTCGAAAACATATATACAAGCTTCAGGATTTACTGGTGTTATTGTAGTTTTCATTCCAAATGTATACAACTTTTCTTAGGCAATGAAATGTTTATTAGATCTAGACACACTAGTTTTATTAACCATATTAATTTGCAACATTTATTTGATTTAACCATGTCTATGTGTGTAGCCCTGGTGTGTAAGGCACACAGTACCCTGGAGGATGTGCGGAGAGGTAACAGTTTAATGCTCGATATCCATTCACTCCATCACACACTTGGACACACCCATAGGGTATATAAGGTAGTGACATACAGCAGAGTTTAGTCAGTTTCCTGTCGTTGGACAGAAGGCAGTCTGCGCAGGAGGAGAGGAGATCAGATTGCATTTCCTGTCAGAGCTCTGTGTGAGCTAAAGTCAGACAGACAGTTGGATGGAAAGAAGAGTTAGCAGCAGAAACTTCAGTCGCCTGTCCCAAGGACAGTGAGGTTCAGTCGACGTGCTCCTGAACTAGGAGAATACTGAGAATCTGTCAGCGAGCTCCAAGGAAGAAGCAAGAAAGGACTAACTTGTATTATCTTAGGAAGTGTGGAGTGCTTATGTTAAAAGCGCGAACAGGGCGAAGGGCGCAGTGGGAAGAAACAGAGAAGTGCCTTAGGTATAGGATACCTGCACAAATTATCCGGTCACTGGGGACCGAAGTGTCGCTACAGCTTCAGGCGTAGTGACAGGAAAACCAGAGTCTTACTGGACCTTAGGTCGCAGAAAGCAGCCCTTGGAGTGTCGGTACGTAACAGGGGTCAGGTGGAATAGGGACTTTGAGTCAGTGCACGACAAAAGCAAGAACCTAGTTCCATCACTTGGAAGGCTCCGACCACAAAACTGACCGGGCAGTACAGCTATGGAGTTAGCTGGAGTATTCGGAGTGAACTTAGCTCTATGCTAGTTGGACTCATCATATTGGAAGTAAAGGAGGCCTCTAACCTGTTCAGCTGTTATCTCGAAGCACATTCTCCACCCCGACCAGCCTCCCTGGGACCTGCCTAAACAACTTGAAAGTAAAAGGTATGGAAAGACGCTGGATGGTGTGAGACTGATTCATTTATCTGCACCCTACATCATTAATACCATAGACTTTGAGGGACCAGTCCCACCTGTGGGGGACCCGTCATCTAGCTGCCACAACATCCCCTCAGAGATCTACAGCAGCGCTGGTCTCAGTGATCAGACAACTACAGGTGGCGTCACGAACTGTTATCTACTAAATCCCCTGTAAATAAACCCCCTTTAACGCCTGACCGCCAGGGACACGGACCGAGCCACGCTACCAGTGACATCCCCCATAGAAATCTACAGGCTCGGCTCCGAGTACCCCATATCCCTGGAAACCCACAATTGTGGTGCGTGGTCGAGACATATGAATTTGTAGTATTTCTCAATGAAAATACCTTTATGTAAAATAAATAAAGAAAATATTATAGGAGTGATAGTTTTACTGGCTAACCAGAAAAATTGTATTTGCAAACCTTCAGAGCACAGAGACCCTTTCATCAAGAAAGATTACAAATTAATCACTAACAAAAGTGCACAACATGTAAAACAAGACATTTATACATTGGTGCTGTATCATTAAAGGGATGTTCTCATAATATCTCTTTGGAAGAGCATCTATTATAGTGAGTCCTTCGATCAATAAATTACAAGTTCACATCAGTTTGAAAATCCAGATTTTCTCTTGTTCTTAAAAATATCTTTCAGTATGAAGACATTGCCACACTGAGTACTTAGCAAGAGAAGTATATTCCTACAGGTGTATCAAGCTCTTTGCTTAATAGGGGTATTCCCATCCTCAAGATCCCACCTCAGTATGTAGTAGGTGTAATAATCATAATAATAGCAAATACCTCTAATTAGAAATGTAGTATAGTTTTTCTGGCTTGCTATGTCTCTTTCCTCGTGTACATGCATCCTGGGACGTTAGGTATCCATGGTTACGACCACTAGCAACTAGCTGTTACTTCATCAGTGGATGTAACCGTGGATATTTAAAGGGAACCTGTCAGCAGGATTGTGCACAGTAACCTACAGACAGTGTCAGGTTGGTGCCGTTATACTGGTTAAAATGATACCTGGTTGATGAAGATCAAAATACCCGGTCCAAGAGGGCGCAAAGGGTAAAAATTAGTTTAAAAAAAGCTCATTTATTGACATGAAATTAGTCCACAACGCGTTTCGACAGATGAATCTGTCTTCATCAGGTGAAAATAACAAGCAGGAAGGGAGGACAAATATTTAAAGGGACAACATCCAATAAGAAAACGGGAACAATATGATCACAGCACACAAATAAAATACTAATGTAATACATCCAACAAAGAATTCCGTGGTCTGACGGAAAAAACCTCCTAGACCAATAAAAATACCAAACAAGAAAGAAAACAATTGTAACAATAATGAATTGTATGAATAAAATTATCAAACAAAAATGAATAAATCTAAAAATAAAGATTCTACAAAAGTAGGAGGATTTATAGAAAAATATCAAAATTTATTTTATTACATCAATAATAAAGACAAAGATACAGGGTATAAGTGTGAGGAAAACAATATAAGCAACTAACAGAAATTGGCAAAAAATGGATATGATGTTAATGTTAAGCCAAATAGACAGGAACGTAGGTCCCGTGGGTATGCTACAACATGCCTTAGTTATTTCACAAGTAAGGAAAGACTAAAGTTATCTATTTAGATTGATTAAAGGGAGCAATTCACTTATACGTAATGTGAATACGTTATCATTGCTATGTAGCAAACTTGCCATGAACTGCCCAGGATTGATCTATTTAGATTGATTAATTAAAGGAAGCAATTCACTTGTGCATAATATGAATACATTCTCATTGCCATATAGCAAACTTGTCATGAACTGCCCAAGAGGAGTCTATATAGGTCAAGCACGTATACAATATAGGAAAATAAACGATACTAAATGAATCCATAAATGGTACAATGATCCTATAAATAACAAATGCACCTGATCGTATGTAACAAAATCAATCTATGCTGTAAATCAGCAGAAGCCGATAACAAAAGGCAGTAAAGAATATCAGTCACAGAAAATAACGGGGTAAATTACCTAGTGACATATTAGTCGAGTGTAGCAGAGCCCACCGGGACCATTAGAAAAGCCCCGACGCGCGTTTCACCGTCCTCGGTTTCGTCAGGAGGCTTAGTGAGACGTGCTGGGTTTGAGGTATAAATAGGAAGTGGACTTCAACAGAAGCGAATCAAAATCAACCGTTCATTTTGGAGCGCCACCCATGTCGCTGTACACCAGGCATCCCAGGTAACCAGCGCAGTGATTTGATAATCGATATCATGGTGCACAGCAGCACGGGACCGCGGACCAATAGAGGGCAGGTAAACAGAAAATTGGCGAATCGGCGCATCTCCTCGTGTGATGCCCCGCCCGGTGATGACGCGGGCCGAGGCGCGCAGTGCATGATGGAAGGGAGGACGTGCGTCATCCCCTCCATCACCACAGCAACGCGTCTGGCCCGGGACACCACAGGCCGGGTGCAGCGCACACAAGGGGTGCGTCTGCGCACTGAGTAATGAAAAGAAAAGTAAGAATGGCCGAATGTAAATGAGGAGATGAAAATAAAAAAAAAGAGATTTTTTAGGGTATAACTCAAAAAATGGCTAAATATACAAGAATAAAAGAAAAAGACAGGTTGTAAAGGCCTCATAGTATACGCCCTAAGATCTGTTATAGACAATTATAGATTCCAATGACCCAAATTATGGGCAATACCCGACCTATGAAATCAGAAGGATCAAAACAGGGTATAGAGAATAATAATTAATCAAATAATAAATAAATTAAATATAATTAAGTATAACATAGAAAAAACAACAGAAAATATATAATATAGGCCGTAGAGATCTTAATAAATATCACGTGCGCGTGATCGAAGAGAATTCATATCGTCAGGAGGATCAAGAGTTTACAGTTAGAAGGAATATCAGCCATGATCGCCAGTAGATTCAGCCTCTGTTAGATCGCACCATTACTGATTTGGTTGTATCCAAGGAGATTATGTGTATAAACAGAATCATATAACAAGGAACCTAAAAAAGAATAAAAATTAGTGCCCAAAACATAAAATATAAAAAAACATACAAACCCAAGTGAAAATTTAAAAGTCATGACATAACAACAATATTCATAAAAGAGTGCAAAGAAATAAATTACACGTCTATAGGAAGGACTTGAAGCTGATGGTCTCATTTAGACCATTAGGGGTCACTGTGTCTAAAATGACCATCCACCGAGTTACTTTTGAAGAAGTTTTTTCTTTACATTGCCACCACGTATTCCTGTGTAAACACGATCTATACCCGGGGCAGTGAAACCTTTAGGGTTGCAGTTGTGGACTTCATAAAAATGTCTGGGAATAGTTTTCAATAAACATGGGTCTATGCAATTAGTTGCATTCTTAATATCCCTGATATGCTCTTGAATACGGGTTTTAAGATGTCTTGTCGTCATGCCGATATAAATCAGTCCACAAGGGCAGCTGGCATGGTAAATGACAGCCTCCGTATTACAGGTAATATGATGTACAATTTTATAATTTTTATTGCCCATTGCATTAGAGAAGTCTTTACATCGGATGATGTGGCGGCAAGCTGAGCAATTCCCACAAGGGAAACAGCCCCAAGGGGGGCCTTTAGTCGTCTGGAGAAAAGTAGTGGGTTTTTTTGGCGGTATATAATGGCTTCTGCATAATATATCTCCTAATGTCTCTGATTTACGCCACGTAATAGAAGGGTAAGGGGTCAGTTGTTGTTTAAGATCTTTATCTGTCAGTAGTACTGACCAATGTTTTTTAAAAATTTGGTTAATTTCAGACCAATTAGAATTAAATTTAGTAATAAATCTGGGCATGGTATGCCAGATCTATCTTTCCTGGGACACTGTTTTGAAAGTAATCTGTTTCTATCTGAGTTTAAAGCGCGTGAATATCCCCGAATAATGTCATTATTGGGATAGCCACGATTTCTGAATCTATCGTGTAGGTCTCTTGCCTGATTCTGAAATAGTTCCTCAGTAGTGCAGATACGGCGTGCGCGTAAAAATTGTCCAACTGGTATTGAACTCTTCAGTTTTGGGGGTGCGCTGATGCATAATGGAGAAGTGCATTTGTTGCCGTGCTTTTACGGAAGATGTCCGTCCGTACCATGCCATCATTAGATTTAAAAATATGGAGATCTAAAAAGTCAATATCTGTTTTACTGTATTTCCAGGTGAGCTTGATGTTAAGATCATTTTGATTAAGGTGGCTAAGGAAGGAGTCTAGTTGGGACGTGGAGCCGTGCCAGATAAACAATATATCATCGATGTAACGCAGCCACGAGATAACGGAGCCGTGATCAGGTGTCTCAAGGACCGTATTCCTCTCCCACAGCCCCAGGAACAAATTAGCAAATCAAGAATTAATTGTACCAGTCCTCCCTCATGGTCATGTTGAGAAAAAATTCAACGGCCCGCATCCCGTGGCTGTGTCCAATCGACGTGTAGAGGGACTCCACGTCACAGGTGACTAGCCACATGTCGTCTTCAAGAATCAAGCCATCAAGCCTTCTCAATACGTCATTCGTATCTGTCAGGATCCCGTCTGGGTTGGAGCCGATGTTACTGCAAACACTAGGGGAAGCAGAGGCAGGTAGCGTAGTCAGAAGGCAGGCCGAGGTCGGTACACAGGAAAGGCAGTGTTTGTAGCAGGGAAGCAGGCAAATAACGTAGTCAGGTGGCAGCCGGAGGTCGGTACACAGGAAAGGCAGTGTTTGTAGCAGGGAAGCAGGCAAATAACGTAGTCAGGTGGCAGCCGGAGGTCGGTACACAGGAAAGGCAGTTCGGTAGCAGAGGAGCAGGCAGATAACGTAGTCAGGTGGCAGCAGGAGGTCGGTACACAGGAGAGCAGTGTTTGTAGCAGCAGGAACAGCAGGAGAAAGAGCTTGACTAAAGGCTGGAAGCACAATAATCTCGCAATGACACACCCACAGGGCCAGGTTTATATAGGGTGTGTAATTGGCAATCAGAGGCCCAATCAAGAGAGCACTAGGTGTAGCCAATCAGGAAGAACAGTCAATGGTATCTGGGTTCAGCAAGGAACTTTGCAGCCAGCAGAATAGCTCAGATGGTAGAGCTGCTGGCCAGTGGACAAGAGGTACTGAGTTCGAATCCTGACAGTACTCCCCTCCTTCCAGGATGGCCTCTGGACATCTCAGGAGCTGGCTTATCCGGGTACCTTTGATGAAAGGCTCTTGTTAGTCTAGGAGCATGGACGTTGTCCCTTGGTTCCCATGAATTTTCCTCTGGTCCGTAACCCTTCCACTGTACCAGATACTGCAGTTTACCTCTGAATTTTCGGGAGTCCAGAATCTTATCTGTTATGAATGGGTTTGAGATGAGTTCTGAGCAGAGGCTCCCTCTGGTGGTTACAAGCGGTACTAGTGAGGATTGTGAGGACTGGGAATCAGGTGTTACTGATTGGTCTTATTTAAGGGAATCATTTTCCCATCAGGGTTGCCGGTGATCAATTGTTCTGGTCTGAATCCTTCTTTCCAGTTTCCCTTGTAGCCTGCTGTGTTGTGTCTGCATCTCCTGCTATCAGATAAGACAATTTCTTATTTTGTGTTTTTGCTATATTTTTGCATTTGGTCCTGCACTTCTGTGGGGGCCTTCTGGGTCCCCTCCGGGGCTTTTGCCCTCTCAGTTTAGTTCAGCCACTGTGTTTTGTACTTTTGCTTTTTCCAGTTTTTTCAGTGGCTGCTGTTTTTGTTACACCAGAGAACTAATTTAGGTGGTAGAGGTCGTGTGATCTCAGGTGATTTTGAAATTAGTAGAGTTGGTGTTTTTCAGGGTTTTCTGGATTGCAGTAAGTACCCTTCCTGTCCTTTTCTATTTAGATAGTTTGGGCCCCAGCGTTTGCTCATACTATTTTTCTTTCTGTGTCAGTATTTCTTCTTGTCTAACCGCCATTACATGTTTGGGGGCTTTCTATTATCTTTGGGGTCTGCTCCGGGGCAGATAGCTTTCCTATTTCTATCTTTAGGTGTAGTTAGTTTCTCAGGCTGTGACGAGGCGTCTAGGACCAACGTAGGAACGCTCCACGGCTGCCTCTAGTTGCGGTGGTTAGTCAGGGTACTGCAATCTCATAGATTCCAACTGCTCTGGTGTATTTCCTTTTTTGCCTGCACTCCTCAGCTACCGTAACATAACAGTATCACTGGCCATAAAAATTGTATGGTACTCACAGAAGGGAAAAAATATTTTGAAGGAAGAAAAGTTGTCAGAGATATTTTTTCTGTTTGTTGCATTTTTTTTTTTTTCCCTCTGTATCTCTGGGTGCTGGGGAGGATCTTTTCTCCAATGGAGTTTGCACACTTGTCTGGCCGTGTGGATCAGCTTGCCACTGAGGTTCAGAGTATTGCTGCATATCTTGCTAGGTTGCCTGTTGTGGAACCTAGGATCCCCATGCCAGATTTGTTTTTAGGGGATCGAGCTAAGTTTCAGAATTTCAAAAATAATTGTAAATTGTTTCTTGCCTTAAAATCTAAGTCCTCAGGAAACGCAGCGCAGCAGGTTCAAATTATCATCTCTCTCCTGCGCGGCGATCCTCAGGATTGGGCTTTTTCCCTGATACCTGGGGATCCTGTTTTGAGTGATGTTGATGCATTTTTTCAGGCTTTGGGTGTATTGTACGATGAGCCTAATGTCACTGATCAAGCTGAAAAAGCCTTGTTGGCATTAAATCAGGGCTTGATGACGCTGAGTTATACTGTCAGAGATTCCGTAGGTGGGCAGTCCTGACCAAATGGAATGACGACGCTTTGGCGGCCCTTTTCCGGAAGGGTCTGTCGGATAATGTAAAGGATGTTATGGTGGGATTCCCTGTCCCCTCTGGTCTCAATGATTCTATGTCATTGGCGATTCAAATTGACAGACGTTTGCGTGAGCGGAGAAGTATGCGTGGAATGGTGTTGCCTTGTGAGCCAGCTTCTGAATCCATGCAGTGTGATGGAGTGGTGTCTGAGGCACAGCGTCATGAGTTTCGAAAGCGCAATGGGTTATGTTTCTACTGTGGTGATGCCTCTCATGCTATTTCAGTCTGCCCTAAGCGGGGAAGACATTTTGCACGCTCAGTTGTCTTGGGAAGTGTTCAGACTAAGTTTTTATTAACTGTCACTCTGATATGCTCTCTGTCCTCATTTTCTGCTCAGGCTTTCGTTGATTCTGGAGCAGCTATTAACCTGATGGATTATGATTTTGCTAAACGTTGTGGGTTTTCCTTGATACCCCTACAGAAGTCTATTCCTTTACTGGGGATCGATTCTACCCCTTTGGCTGAGAATAAACCCCAGTTTTCTACTCAGGTGATAATGAGGGTTGAACCTGATCACCAGGAGTGCTGCAAATTTTTGGTTCTATATAATCTGCATGACATTATCGTGCTGGGTTTCCCTTGGTTACAGTCTCATAATCCTGTTTTGGATTGGAAATCTGTGTCTGTAACCAGTTGGGGCTGCCAATGTGTTAATACCAACACTCCTGTTTTTTCTGCCTCCCCCCAGGCTGAGGATGTTCCTGACTTTTTGTTTGATTTTTCTGATGTGTTTAGCGAAAGTAAATCTGCATCCTTACCTCCCCATAGGAGCTATGACTGCGCTATTGAATTAGTGCCAGGTAGTAAATTCCCTAAGGGTCGCCTTTTTAACTTGTCTGTACCTGAACATGACGCTATGCGGTCTTATATCAAGGAATCATTGGAGAAGGGTCATATCAGACCATCCTCTTCACCCTTAGGTGCCGGTTTTTTCTTTGTGGCCAAAAAAGATGGTTCATTAAGGCCGTGTATTGATTATCGTCTCTTGAACAATATTACTGTGAAATATCAATACCCGTTACCCTTGATTTCTGACCTGTTTTCCAGGGTGAAAAACGCTACTTGGTTTACCAAGCTTGACCTCAGGGGGGGGTATAAACTTATTCGCATTAAGCACGGGGATGAATGGAAGACGGCATTTAACACCCTGAAGGGCATTTTGAGTACCTTGTGATGCCCTTTGGGCTCACTAATGCTCCTTCCGTCTTCCAGTCCTTCATGAATGACATTTTCAGGGATTTTGTGGACAAGTTTCTGATTGTTTATTTGGATGATATCTTGATTTTTTCTAATGACTGGGACTCTCATGTGAAACATGTTCGAACTGTATTCCAGATTTTGAGAGAGAATGCTCTGTATGTGAAGGGATCAAAGTGTCTTTTTGGCGTACAGAAGATCTCATTTCTGGGATTCATTTTGTCCCCATCTGTTATTGAAATGGACCCGGTCAAGGTTCAGGCCATCTGTGATTGGGTCCAACCTACTTCATTAAAGGCTCTTCAGAGATTTTTGGGTTTTTGCCAATTTTTATCGTAAATTTATTGGTAATTTCTCTGTTATTGTTAAACCATTAACTGATTTGACCAGAAAGGGTTCTGATGTGGTGAATTGGCCTCCTGAGGCAGTCTCTGCGTTTCAGGAACTTAAGCAGAGATTCACTTCTGCTCCTGTTCTACGGCAGCCTGATGTTTCTCTGCCATTTCAAGTGGAGGTTGATGCCTCTGAAATTGGGGCAGGTGCCGTTTTGTCCCAAAAAGATCCAGAGACCTCTAAAAGTAACCCTTGTGCCTTTTTTCTCTCGAAATTTTCTCCTACTGAACGTAATTATGACGTGGGTAATCGGGAGTTATTGGCCATGAAGTGGGCTTTTGAAGAGTGGAGACATTGGCTGGAGGGAGCCAAACATCAGGTGGTGGTCCTTACGGACCATAAGAATCTGGTCTATCTGGAATCTGCCAAGCGACTCAATCCTAGACAGGCCAGGTGGGCCTTGTTTTTCACCGTTTTAATTTTGTGGTTTCCTTTCTTCCTGGCACTAAGAATGTTAAGGCGGATGCCCTCTCGAGGAGTTTCCTTGCGGACTCTCCTGAGCTATCTGATCCCTCTGTTATTTTGAAGGAGGGTGTAGTTCTTTCCGCCATCTCGCCCAATTTGAGACTTGCTCTGGAGGGGTGTCAGGAGGATAGGCCCGAGCGCTGCCCTGTTGGAAATTGTTTGTCCCGGACCAATGGAAAAAGAGTGTGATGTCTGAGATTCATTGTTCCGCATTGGCTGGGCATCCCGGAATTTTGGTACCAGAGACTTGGTTAGTCGGTCCTTTTGGTGGCCTACCTTGTCTCGTGACGTCAGGGAATTTGTGCAGTCCTGCGGGACTTGCTCTCGCTCCAGCCTTGCTCTCGCTC
>JARQOD010000002.1:256954817-256994483 GCA_033576555.1 Oophaga sylvatica
TTTCTGTGTCAGTATTTCTTCTTGTCTAACCGCCATTACATGTTTGGGGGCTTTCTATTATCTTTGGGGTCTGCTCCGGGGCAGATAGCTTTCCTATTTCTATCTTTAGGTGTAGTTAGTTTCTCAGGCTGTGACGAGGCGTCTAGGACCAACGTAGGAACGCTCCACGGCTGCCTCTAGTTGCGGTGGTTAGTCAGGGTACTGCAATCTCATAGATTCCAACTGCTCTGGTGTATTTCCTTTTTTGCCTGCACTCCTCAGCTACCGTAACATAACACTTATCCACAATGTATTCTTCTTCACCACGGATCCTTTCTGGTGGAGGAGGTGGCTGAATTCTTCCTGGAAACGGGTTTTCACAGAAGGGTTTGAGCAAGGATATGTGAAACACTGGATGAATCTTTAGATTGTTGGGAAGTTTTAAACGAAAAGCAACCTGGTTAATTTTTGCAGAAATTTGAAAAGGTCCAATGAATTTCTGACCCAATTTGGAGGATGGCACATGTGTCTTAAGGTTTTTAGTGGACAGCCAAACTTTGTCTCCAACCTGAAGAGCAGGGGGCACTCTCCGATGTTTATCTGCTGCTTCCTTATATTCTTCCTGGGTCTTGAGCAATATCTCTGATAATTCCTTCTGGGATTCCTGTAATTTTGTAAGCCTGTCATTAACAGCAGGAATGGGAGTGTTCACTGGCAGATTAGGGATAAATACTGGATGTACTCCATAATTAGCAAAAAATGGGGTGTGAGATGTAGCGCTATGTATGGAGTTGTTGTAGGCAAACTCTGCTGTTGGTAAATAGTCCACCCAGTCATCCTGAAGATAGGAAATGAAGCAACGGAGGTATTGCTCCAAAGTCTGGTTCGTTCTCTCCGTCTGGCCATTGGACTGAGGATGGAAAGCGGTAGAAAGATTCACCGTGACTCCCAAGGCTGTACAGAAACTCTTCCAAAATTTTGACGTAAACTGAACGCCTCTGTCAGACACCACGCTGTCAGGAATTCCATGTAACCTGAATACCTCTTTGATCATCAGTTCTGCAGTTTTTTCAGCAGTAGGAATTCCTTCAGTTGGAATAAAGTGGGCCATTTTTGTGAGTCGGTCCACTATGACAAGGATGACGGTCATCTGTTTGGAAGGGGGTAGTTCCACAATAAAATCCATGGAAATAGATCCCCAAGGCCTGGATGGAACTGGGAGTGGTTGCAAGAGTCCTAGAGGAGACGATCGTGGGGTCTTGTTTCGTGCGCATGTTAAACAGGTTGAAACATATTTCCTCACGTCCTTCCTACAATTAGGCCACCAAAAGAAACGAAGTAGTAAGTCTTGTGTTTTTGCAACTCCAGGATGTCCTGCCAGTTTAGAATCATGGACACTTTTGAGGACTTCAAGGCGAGAAGATTCAGGTACATATATTTGGTGTTTCTGCATCCAAAACCCCTCTTTGAATGAAAGATCGACGTCTTCCGAAGGATGGTTAAGGAAAGAGTCCTCTTGATATCCATCTTTAATTCTATTACCTAGTCCTCTAGAGTGCAATATTCCCAAAAAATTTTTAGGGCCTAGAATTGTATCATCATTACTAGACCTCTCCTGAGGTTCCGAACACATCCTGGACAGGGCGTCAGCCTTGCCATTTCTTGAACCAGGCCGGTAAGAGATTATAAAATTGAATCTTGAGAAAAATAAGGCCCATCGTGCTTGTCTTGCAGACAATCTTTTTGCTGTACGGAGGAATTCAAGATTCTTGTGGTCCGTGAGGACAGTCACAGGGTGATTGGCACCTTCCAGAAGATGTCTCCACTCGGAGAAGGCAACTTTAATGGCTAACAGTTCTTTATTACCAATGTCGTAGTTCTTTTCTGCAGATGACATGGTGTGGGAAAGAAACGCACATGGGTGAAGTTGCATCTTGTCCCCAACTCGCTGAGACAGAATGGCTCCCACTGCAGAGTCCGAGGCGTCCACTTCGACAGTAAATGGCAATTCAGGATTTGGATGTACTAACAATGGAGCAGACGTAAAAAGAGTTTTCAACTTGTCAAAAGCCTCCTGTGCCTCCGGAGACCAGAAAAATGCTTTTGTCTTTTTTGTTAGTGTAGTAATTGGTAGTATGATCCGTGAAAAGTTCTTTATAAATTTTCGGTAAAAATTTGCAAATCCTATGAAACACTGGACGTCTTTTAAATTTCTTGGAACAGGCCAGTCTACTACAGCATTGATTTTGCCGGGATCCATGCTCAAACCTTCTGGGGAGATGATATATCCCAGAAATTGGATACTGGTTTGTTCAAACTCACATTTTTCAAGTTTAATGTAGAGATGGTTCTCCTGTAGTCGTTCCAAGACTAACTGGACGTGCCTGCGATGCTCTTCCAAGGTGTCTGAAAATATAAGAATGTCATCGAGATAAGCCACAACGAATTGGTCCAAGAAATCTCGAAATACATCATTAATAAAATGTTGAAAGGTGGCTGGGGCATTGCTAAGGCCAAAGGTCATAACAAGAGATTCAAAATGTCCATATCTCGTTCTGAAGGCGGTCTTCCACTCATCTCCTGGGCGAATCCGTATGAGGTTGTAAGCCCCTCTAAGATCCAGCTTCGTAAAGATTTTCGCAGAACGGAGTCTCTCAAATAGTTCAGGAATCAAGGGTAGCGGGTAGCGGGTAGCGATTCTTGACAGTGATATTATTCATCTCTCTGTAGTCAATACATGGCCGCAGAGTGGAGTCTTTCTTTTCAACAAAGAACAGGGGTGCCCCAGCTGGAGATGTGTAAGGTCGAATAAAGCCTTTCTCTAAATTTTCATCCAGGAACTTTCTTAATACCTTCAATTCAGGTTCGGAAAGATTGTAAATCCGTCCAAATGGAATGGTTGCTCCTGGCAGCAATTCAATGGGACAGTCGTAAGGACGGTGAGGAGGTAATTGATCTGCTTTCTTCTTACTGCAGACATCAGAGAACTGCTGATATTGAGGTGGTAGTTTCTCTTCCTTCTCATGCGAAATCTCAGAGATTTGGACTTGTTGGAGAACAGGGGGTTCCTTATGACAATTATTCTTACAGTAGTCAGATGGAAAGGTGATGGTCCTTGATGCCCAGTTGATAGAAGGGTTATGGACTGAAAACCAGGGGATCCCTAGAATAACCGGAAATTTCGGAGATGAAATAAGGTGGAAACTGACAGCTTCATGATGATCCGGGTCGATACAAATCTCCAGTTCGATTGTCTCATGCGTGACAGGTCCAGAAGACAAAGGTGATCCATCCACAGTTTTCATTTCAATTGGTGTGGATTTGGTCCTACTGGAAATATTATTATCACGTGTAAATTTTAAGTCCATAAAATTTCCTCCTGCTCCCGAATCCAACAGGGCAGAGCATTGTATTTTTTGGGTGCCCATTACAACCTGAATGGGGATTACAAAATGAGATGATGTGGTATGTATTTTGTCTATTTCTGGCGTTACTGATGAGATAGTCTGCAAGATGGAATCCGACTGCTGAGAAAGGTCCGTATTGCTGGCAGACCTGTTGTTGGTAAAGGCTATAGTCCTTTTGTTAGGACAGTTGATGGCATAGTGTCCAGGGTCCCCACAATAGAGGCAGAGATGTTCTGCACGTCGCCTCTCCTTCTCCTGTGCAGAGAGTGGTCTTCGGATGACGTCGATCTGCATCGGTTCAGACACAACTTGCGTCTTTTCTTGGTGGTCTGATGCTGAAAATGAGAAGCCAGGGCTATTCCCAAGTGCTCGCAGTCTCTCCTTTCTCCTTTCAGTAAGTCTCTGGTCAATCTGGATACATAGTTGAATAAAGTCCTCCAACTGGTCAGGGGTCTCAACCCTGGCAAGCTCGTCTTTCACTGGTTCTGATAACCCTCGTCGAAATTGACTTCTCTGGGCCGCTGGATTCCAGGTGGTGTCAGCCACCCAGCGACGGAACTCCGATGTATATTCCGCAACAGAGCGACGTCCTTGGCGCAAATTATGTAATTTGGTTTCTGCTGTGGCACAGCGGTTTGGGTCATCAAAAACTTGATTCATAGCTGCGATGAAAGCTTCCAGGTCATTAAGGAGGGCATAGTCTTTTTCTACATAAGGTGAAGCCCAAGCAAGAGCTTCATCCATCAGGAGATTTATCATGAAAAAAACTTTCTTCCTCTCACTGGTAAAGGGAGCAGGTTGCATCTGGAAGTATATGCGGCATTGATTGAGGAATCCTCGGTACTGCTTGCGATCCCCACTGAACTTTGCAGGCAGCGGCAGCCGCGCGTTTGATTCGGACCCTGAATTGCGCACGTCCAGTAGTTGTTTTTGTAGCTCAATTACTTCCTGTTGTATCGCCGTGAAATCAGTTTGTAACTTGGCATATTTTCCTTGAGAGTCAGTACAAAAACTTTGAAGCTCCGTAACTTGCCGCCTCAGGGTGTTCACAGCGGACTCCATTTTGGCGCGAGATTATTCTGTCAGGATCCCGTCTGGGTTGGAGCCGATGTTACTGCAAACACTAGGGGAAGCAGAGGCAGGTAGCGTAGTCAGAAGGCAGGCCGAGGTCGGTACACAGGAAAGGCAGTGTTTGTAGCAGGGAAGCAGGCAAATAACGTAGTCAGGTGGCAGCCGGAGGTCGGTACACAGGAAAGGCAGTGTTTGTAGCAGGGAAGCAGGCAAATAACGTAGTCAGGTGGCAGCCGGAGGTCGGTACACAGGAAAGGCAGTTCGGTAGCAGAGGAGCAGGCAGATAACGTAGTCAGGTGGCAGCAGGAGGTCGGTACACAGGAGAGCAGTGTTTGTAGCAGCAGGAACAGCAGGAGAAAGAGCTTGACTAAAGGCTGGAAGCACAATAATCTCGCAATGACACACCCACAGGGCCAGGTTTATATAGGGTGTGTAATTGGCAATCAGAGGCCCAATCAAGAGAGCACTAGGTGTAGCCAATCAGGAAGAACAGTCAATGGTATCTGGGTTCAGCAAGGAACTTTGCAGCCAGCAGAATAGCTCAGATGGTAGAGCTGCTGGCCAGTGGACAAGAGGTACTGAGTTCGACTCCTGACAGTATCCTTCACAAAAGATGGCAATGTCTCCACGCATTCCTGTAAATAGAAGTCAATAAAGCCACATATAGGTTCACAGAGACCCCCAATGCCCGAGACTATGGGTCTTTGTGAATCTTGGGAAGTAGGTAGAGAGTGGGGACAAATAGGAAAGTCTGGTAGCAATGCTTTACGCATTTTTTGTGAAATTATGTTATACTCTGTGCCGTTATCTAGGATCTGAGTCAATTCAATCTTAAATTTGTTAAGAGGAATGGAGTCTAATCGCCGATAGCAGGTGCTATTATGAAGCTGTTTAAAGGCTTCAGCCTCGTACATATCTGTAGGCCAGATTACAACATTGCCCCCCTTGTCAGCCCGCTTAATGACTATATCTTTCATGTTCTTCAATGAGGTAATAGCTTGTCTCGCTGTACTTGACAAGTTGTCTAGCCTGATATGTGGATTTAATTTGTCAATATCGGCCCTTACAAGTTTTACAAATATTTCCACTTGAGGGCAGGCTGACAATGGAGGAAAAGTTTGAGACCGCTGGTAAAGATGAGTTGGTAAGGGATGATTAACAGGTGAGGAATCAAGGATGGAAGTAGATTCTAAATTTTCTGAAATCTGAGGTAATGCATTAGTGTTAACAGGAGTGGAATCGGTGGAAGGGTCGCTTTCGGCGGCCAATGATTCTAGATCTCTAAGGGCCTGAAATTCTGCAGTAGTTAAAGAGTCTGGATCTTTTGACGAAAAATATTTTTTAAAAATGAGTTTACGGGCAAACAGTTCTAGGTCTTTAATAAGAGTAAACGGATTTATAGGATCATTGTACCATTTATGGATTCATTTAGTATCGTTTATTTTCCTATATTGTATACGTGCTTGACCTATATAGACTCCTCTTGGGCAGTTCATGACAAGTTTGCTATATGGCAATGAGAATGTATTCATACTATGCACAAGTGAATTGCTTCCTTTAATTAATCAATCTAAATAGATCAATCCTGGGCAGTTCATGGCAAGTTTGCTACATAGCAATGATAACGTATTCACATTACGTATAAGTGAATTGCTCCCTTTAATCAATCTAAATAGATAACTTTAGTCTTTCCTTACTTGTGAAATAACTAAGGCATGTTGTAGCATACCCACGGGACCTACGTTCCTGTCTATTTGGCTTATCATTAACATCATATCCATTTTTTGCCAATTTCTGTTAGTTGCTTATATTGTTTTCCTCACACTTATACCCTGTATCTTTGTCTTTATTATTGATGTAATAAAATAAATTTTGATATTTTTCTATAAATCCTCCTACTTTTGTAGAATCTTTATTTTTAGATTTATTCATTTTTGTTTGATAATTTTATTCATACAATTCATTATTGTTACAATTGTTTTCTTTCTTGTTTGGTAAATAAAATACTAATGGCAGCTAAAAACAAACACATAAAACTATTTAAAATGTATATGAAAGCATTAAAAACAAGTGAGATGAAAACTGCAATAAAAAGGAAAGCAACCTCAATTTGTTTTTCGATTGTAAGATTTAACCCCTCTGGGGCCAGAGTACACAGTTTAAAGATCCAAAAACTCTCCTTTCTTATCAGGTTATAATAACGATCGGTTCCCTCGTCTGGAATATGATCTATAATAGTGAGTTTTAATGAGCTTAAGTTTTTATTGTGTGTAAGTAAAAAATGCTTGGAAAGACTGTGCAGCAGAAATCCATTGTGGATATTTTGGCGATGTTTATTGAGCCTGTTGTGCATCGTTTGTATTATGCGGCCAACGTACTGCAACCCACATTCACATTCAATTAGATAGATAACATAAGTAGACTGACATGTGAAATGATTTTATAACTAGTGCCTGTAGTATGGGATTTAAAAGATTGCACCCCATTCTGAATGGAGGTGCAACAGAGACATTTTGGGGCCCAGCACGCAAAACAACCTGGAATGTGAGGTCCCTGGATGGTTGATGTGGGTGAGGGCCTAACAGCTGTGTTGCTAGGGGCAACAAGGTTACAGAGCGTCCGGTTTTTCCTAAAAATAGTGATTGGTTGAGTTGGTATATGGGCCGACAGCACAGGATCCCATTAAGAATAAACCAATACTTTTTAAGACGGTTACGTATAAAACCATGAGATTTATTAAAAGTGATGATAAGGCTCCATTTCACTAAATCAGGGTATTTGTCCCATGAGTGGATTTTATTCTTAATTCTCTTCATACAAATTTTTTGTGAAAACAAGCTGGCTCTAGTGAAGGCGTCATGCACTAATTTTTTTGGATAACCTTTAATGGAGAGCCGATGTTTCAGGATTTTGGCTTCTTTTAAAAAGTCAGTATCTTTAGTACAATTCTTATGGACCCTCCAGTACTGCCTGTAGGGGATGTTAGTAATCCACCTCGGGAGATGGCCAAGATAACTGTTGACATCTACCTTCTTAATGTGCGTGGAGGTGGAGAATCAACCAAGATGGTAAACCCTTATCATGAGATCCAAGAATTGGATTTCTGTATTAGAAATATTAGTGGAAAACTTGAGACCCCAAGAGTTGAGATTCAAAGATTGAGCAAATTCAAGTGTTTCAGACTCAGAGCCGGTCCATATTATGAAATGTCATCAATGTAACGTCGGTATAGGGCAACCTTGCCAATCGCCAGTGGGGACTGCGCAATAAAGGTAGACTCGAATGCCCCCATGACCAAATTGGCATAACTGGGGGCAAATCTCGTTCCCATTGCACAGCCCCTCAATTGGCAGTAGCAAGTGCTCTCAATATAAAAGACATTATTATTGAGAACAAACATGATTGCCTTTATCAAAAACTCCCTTTGAGTAGGAGGTAAGAGATCATCGGTTGAAAGGAATTGATGAACCGCTTCCAACCCCTGATCGTAGGGAATATTTGTGTATAGGACCTGCACATCTAAAGTTAATAAAAAGCAGTTGGTCATATTGGGTTGAGAAAGGAGAAGATCGATCAATTGGGACAAATCCTTAAGGTATGAAGCCAAGTTTAACACATATTTCTGTAAAAATAGATCTATATAATGGGAAAGGTTACACGTGATAGAATTAATACCTGAAATAATAGGGCGGCCAGGGGGATTGACGGGATCTTTGTGAATCTTGGGTAAAAAATAAAAAAAATGGTAATTTAAACCTGGAAATATTGAGGAATTTGAATTCCTTCCAATTTAGAATTCCAAGAGACCTAGCGTCTCTAATAAATGTACTATAGTCAGAAAAGATGGAGGGTGAGGGGTCGGGTATTTTTTAGCAAACTTTGTTTTTTTTTCACCACTTAGATAAAAAAGAAACTAGACATGTTTGGTGTCTATGAACTCGTAATGACCTGGAGAATCATAATGGCAGGTCAGCTTTAGCATTTAGTGAACCTAGCAAAAAGCCAACCAAAAAACAAATGTGGGATTGCACTTTTTTTGCAATTTTACAGCGCTTGGAATTTTTTTCCCATTTTTGAGTACAAGACATGCTATAACCAATGATGTCATTGAAAAGTACAACTCGTCTCACAAAAAATAAGCCCTCACATGGCCATATTGACGGAAAAATAAAAAAGTTATGGCTCTGGGAAGAAGGGGAGCGAAAAACAAAGACGCAAAATCGAAAAAAGCTGGGGTAATTAAGGGATTAAAGATATACTGTATATATATATATATATATATATATATATATATATATATATATATATACAGCTCCTGGAAAAAAAATCCCCTTCTGCAGGCAGGCACCGGCGATGGCACCTGCGTTGCAGCATGATTGTATATGTAATGTGTATATAATTCACTTGTTTGAGGTTATCCTGAACTTCATGAAAAAAAAAATCCGTTTGACAATGGTGCCAGCCGCGCCTGCACAATAGCAGCTATCGGCGAGGATATTTATTTCTCACTCTAGCAAGATGGCACTGGCGGTGCTTACACAATAGAAGCTATCAGCAATCGCCGATAACTGCTACTGCATGGGAGCCAGCGGCGCCATCTTGGAGGAGGATTTTTTTTCTCTACAAAGATGGCGGATCAACGATAGCTGCCACTGGTGCAGTTGCAGCCAGCACCATTTTCAAATGGATTATTTTATTTTATTTTTTTATGAATTTCAGGATAACTTCAAACAAATGAATTATATACACATTATATATGTGATCATGCTGAAGCGAAAGCGCCACCGCCGGAGCCTGCCTGCAGAAGGGAAATTTTTTTCCAAGCTATATATATATATATATAATATTCATTGTGTAAACTAGGGGGCAGGTCACTGAGGGATCAGTGACCTGTCAGAAGCCATACACATGAATACCTAAGCAGAGCACCACATGAAGACCCCCACCAGCTCTGCTCGGAGCTCAAGCATATCATTAACTCAAAACTGAAAATAAAGATTAACAACAACCACAAGATGGATTTCATGAACCAAAGTATCATTTTAATCAGTATAACAGCACTGACCTGACACTGTCTGTAGGTTAATGTGTACAATCCTGCTGACAGGTTCCCTTTAAGGTTCTGCAATTCCGGGACATGAGGAAACAGTCATAGTGAATCAGAAAAACTATACTACATTTCTAATTAGAAGCATTTGTTAATGTTATTATTACACCTACTACCGATTCGGATAGGATCTTGGAGATGGGAATACCCCTTTAATGCATGTATATGTAGATTCATCCCGGTTTGTAGTTTCTGCTTAGTTTCTTCAGAAAAATATTTAGAATTGAGAGTCCTCAGTGGTTGATACCTTTTAATGGCTAACTGAAAAGATGGTAACAAATTGCAAGCTTTCGAGACTACTCCGGTCTCTTCATCAGGCAAAGACTAAAACAAAAACTGAAGAATCACATATATATATATATATATATATATATACACAAGAGGACACAGGAATAGTGCAATAGGTAAGACAAGTGACGTGAAGCAGAACTGTCATTATGGCAGAGGAATGAACATAAATATTGGAACAGATCATAGATAAGGAGAGAGTTTTATTGCCCTCTGATTGGGGTCTGGTGTTGTGTTTTGATGCCCCTAGAAGGTCAGAGACGCAGATTCCTTAATTGATATAGAATGACATGAATCCATGTGACACGTTCATTCCAGCACTAAGAGTGTCAAAGGTCATCATAAGTTTGTATTCCCAAACCTTTCTATCTTTCTCAGATTTGAAGTTAGATTTTAATACCAGTAATTCCATATCCATTATGCTATGACCGGGCATACAAAAGTGTTTTGCCACAGGTAAATCCATTCTTTTTTCTCTTATCGTGTGGCGATGAGAATTCATCCTTGTTCTCAGTTTTTGCCCGGTCTCCCCCACATACAGACCCCAGTTGGACATTTAGTACATATAATTAGGTACACCACATTAGATGTGATGCAGCTGAAAGTACCTGGGATCTTGTAGTCCTGATGGGAGTTGGGGATCTTTATCTTGTCCGTGGTCATTATAGATGCACATGTTTTACACTTCTTCTGTTTGCAAGGAAAGGTTCCTGCAGCTGTTGGGGAGGACAGGGAGCTTCTGACAATGATGCTTCTTAGATTTGGGGGCTGCCTAAAACATAGTAGTGGGGGGTCTGGAAATATGGATTGTAATCGGGCATCTTTTTGTAGTAAAGGTTGTAGTTTCCGTGCAGCTCCCCTTAGCATCTCCAGATTTGGATTGTAGGTGACCACTAGAGGCACCCGGTTATTTTCTTCTTTAGTTTTGTAATGTAGCAGGTGATTCCTTGATATTCTGGTGGCTCTTGTAATTTGGTTTTCAATTGTTCTTGGATGGTAGCCCTGGTTCAAAAAATTCTTTCTGAGGCGACCAAGGTGTTCATCTCTATCCATGGGGTTGGAACATATACGGTTGTATCTGATGGCTTGGCTGTAGACTATAGAGTTTTTTATGTGTTTTGGATGGAAACTGTCCCATTTAAGGTATGTTGGACGGTCGATTGGCTTCTGATACAGGGATGTCTCTATTTCATTGTTCTTTAGCTTAATGGTGGTGTCTAAAAAGTTAATTTCAGTGCTGGAGTAGTTGAGTGTTAAGTTGATGGTTGGATGAAATTGGTTGAACTGTTCATGGAACGTCTTTAGCTGTTGTTCAGACTCCGTCCAGATGATTAAAATGTCATCAATGTAGCGGTAGTAGGCCCGAGGCCTGATGGGACATGAGGACAAAAAGTCACTTTCAAGCTTGGCCATGAAAAGATTTGCATACTGTGGAGCCATTTTACTTCCCATAGCTGTGCCAGTCTCCTGAAGATAGATCTTGTTGTCAAATTCAAAGTAATTGTGGGTGAGGATAAATTTTGTGAGTTTCACCACAGAATCAGCATCATTCCCGGTGTTTCCCATGAAGACTTTGCAGGCATTTAATCCATCCTGGTGTGGGATATTAGAGTACAAAGATTCCACGTCCATGGTGGCCAGGATGGTTCCTTCTGGTAGGGGACCTATTGCTGCTAGTTTATTCAGTAGGTCAGTTGTGTCCTGAATGTAGCTGGGTGTATCCTTTACCAGGGGTTTAAGAATGCCCTCTACCCATCCAGATACCTGCTCAGTAAGGGTGTCCACACATGAAATAATCGGCCTCCCTGGATTCCCAGCTTTGTGGATTTTGGGAAGCATGTAAAATGTCCCTGTTCTTGGACTTTCTGGTATCAGGTCATCAGCTCTTATGGATTTGTCAGACAGACAAGATACCAACTTGCTTAGTTCCTTGTAATAGTCCTGTGTAGGGTCCGACTCCAGTTTTCTGTAGTAGCGTGTGTCCGTAAGTTGTCTGTTTGCTTCCTTAATATAGTCTGATGTGTTCATCATGACTATTGCACCTCCCTTGTCAGCAGGTTTAATGATGATTTCTTTGTTGGTTTTCAGAGACTGTATGGCCTTTCTCTCCTGGGCACTGATGTTGGATGCTTGTCTCTTGTTGGTGGCTATGATGGTGGATTTTATCAAATGTCTGAATGAGTCTATATATTTATCCAAATGGGGGTTACGTCCAGGTGGAGGTGTCCAGTCTGACCTCTTCTTGGTTGTTGGGATCCCTTTTCCTTCAGTCCGAGTGTTTTCTGGATCTTCTGTATCATTGAAGTATTCCCTCAGGTGCAGTCTCCTGAAAAAAATGTTCCATATCACTGCAGAGTTCGGTTTTATCCAGGGCCTTAGTGGGACAAAATGAGAGTCCTCTAGAAAGCACGGCAAGCTCCACTTTGTTGGTCCCTGGTAAAGGATACACCCAGCTACATTCAGGACACAACTGACCTACTGAATAAACTAGCAGCAATAGGTCCCCTACCAGAAGGAACCATCCTGGCCACCATGGACGTGGAATCTTTGTACTCTAATATCCCACACCAGGATGGATTAAATGCCTGCAAAGTCTTCATGGGAAACACCGGGAATGATGCTGATTCTGTGGTGAAACTCACAAAATTTATCCTCACCCACAATTACTTTGAATTTGACAACAAGATCTATCTTCAGGAGACTGGCACAGCTATGGGAAGTAAAATGGCTCCACAGTATGCAAATCTTTTCATGGCCAAGCTTGAAAGTGACTTTTTGTCCTCATGTCCCATCAGGCCTCGGGCCTACTACCGCTACATTGATGACATTTTAATCATCTGGACGGAGTCTGAACAACAGCTAAAGACGTTCCATGAACAGTTCAACCAATTTCATCCAACCATCAACTTAACACTCAACTACTCCAGCACTGAAATTAACTTTTTAGACACCACCATTAAGCTAAAGAACAATGAAATAGAGACATCCCTGTATCAGAAGCCAATCGACCGTCCAACATACCTTAAATGGGACAGTTTCCATCCAAAACACATAAAAAAACTCTATAGTCTACAGCCAAGCTATCAGATACAACCGTATATGTTCCAACCCCATGGATAGAGATGAACACCTTGGTCGCCTCAGAAAGACTTTTTTGAACCAGGGCTACCATCCAAGAACAATTGAAAACCAAATTACAAGAGCCACCAGAATATCAAGGAATCACCTGCTACATTACAAAACTAAAGAAGAAAATAACCGGGTGCCTCTAGTGGTCACCTACAATCCAAATCTGGAGATGCTAAGGGGAGCTGCACGGAAACTACAACCTTTACTACAAAAAGATGCCCGATTACAATCCATATTTCCAGACCCCCCACTACTATGTTTTAGGCAGCCCCCAAATCTAAGAAGCATCATTGTCAGAAGCTCCCTGTCCTCCCCAACAGCTGCAGGAACCTTTCCTTGCAAACAGAAGAAGTGTAAAACATGTGCATCTATAATGACCACGGACAAGATAAAGATCCCCAACTCCCATCAGGACTACAAGATCCCAGGTACTTTCAGCTGCATCACATCTAATGTGGTGTACCTAATTATATGTACTAAATGTCCAACTGGGGGTCTGTATGTGGGGGAGACCGGGCAAAAACTGAGAACAAGGATGAATTCTCATCGCCACACGATAAGAGAAAAAAGAATGGATTTACCTGTGGCAAAACACTTTTGTATGCCCGGTCATAGCATAATGGATATGGAATTACTGGTATTAAAATCTAACTTCAAATCTGAGAAAGATAGAAAGGTTTGGGAATACAAACTTATGATGACCTTTGACACTCTTAGTGCTGGAATGAACGTGTCACATGGATTCATGTCATTCTATATCAATTAAGGAATCTGCGTCTCTGACCTTCTAGGGGCATCAAAACACAACACACAGACCCCAATCAGAGGGCAATAAAACTCTCTCCTTATCTATGATCTGTTCCAATATTTATGTTCATTCCTCTGCCATAATGACAGTTCTGCTTCACGTCACTTGTCTTACCTATTGCACTATTCCTGTGTCCTCTTGTGTATATATATATATATATATATATATATGTGATTCTTCAGTTTTTGTTTTAGTCTTTGCCTGATGAAGAGACCGGAGTAGTCTCGAAAGCTTGCAATTTGTTACCATCTTTTCAGTTAGCCATTAAAAGGTATCAACCACTGAGGACTCTCAATTCTAAATATTTTTCTATCTACTGGCTAACACGGTACGAAGATACACATCTTTCCTATAGTTTCTTCAGGGCATTTTGAACAACGTTTACGATTACAGCCCCTGTACACAACACACAGCTGGCAGGGCTGTATTTAGAGTTCATGCGGCACCAGGCACATTCTGTCCTCACACTCACTTTTAGTGATTCAGAACCCATGCCTGTTCCTGGGTCCTCGTTAGGATGCCATCAATCACCTGCCAAAAGGGGAAAAATCTTGTTCATCTGGAGGTTATCATAAACAATCATTGGTATCGTCCATGTAAATGGTTGATGTGCTACCGATGACATGATGCTGTACAGGAATAGAATGATTGTATTAACTTTCCTTTTGCTCCCATCAGTTTATGAGGCCCTGTTTGAACTGGCCTGTAAATAAGTGCACATATTTGATTGGTGCCTGTTAATAGCCCTTTAGGCCATCAGCTATCTCTTCTGATGCCTCTATACATCACAAAACATTTTGGGCTCAACCTCGGAATTTACCCCTTCAACTTTCTTCACACCGTCTTTCTTAAAAATTCTAAAATTCACATTACTCACTTTCCCTGCTCCAATGCTGTGTTTCCGCCATTGCTCCTGGAGATGGTTTAAAGGCCACAATGGTGACGCCATGCCGGAGAGGCAGCATTCAGGGAAGGGTTGAGTAATGTGGATGTTTATTATTTTTAATACAGGAATTCAGATTTTATGAATAAATTTGAAAGAGGAAAACATCTCTAAGGACCATCCTTTTTTTAGTGTTTCTAGGATTTTATTTTTTCACTGACGTGGCTGTATAAGGCTTGTATTATTTTTTTGTACCTGCTTTGAAGTACGTATAAACTATTGTGTAATTTCCTGGACTTTTTTTGCAATGCTACCATAGAAAAATGCTTTATTTTAACTTTTTAGAGAAATAGGACCCTTTAGTGTAATAATATTTTTCATTCCAGAAAAATGTTAGCCTAGTAATAAGAGCTGATAAAAGTGGATTAAGAGTGTGCATTTGGGCAATCATGTGGGTTTGTAAGCAAGTGGGCTAAATTACAATTGTTTTATAGCCTAGACATAAGCTCATTTTGACTTTGCTGACCTGATAGAGTAAAAAAAAAGTTATTGAGCCTTTAGCATCATCTGCTGTACACTTACAGCATATTTGTACATTTACTGTATATAGCGGGCTGAGCCCGCTCCTCATAATGTGGTTGCCGGCCAGTATGCAGTGAACTCTTGAGATTCCACTGCTGCTCCCAGAACTAATTCTCATTGCAACAGGTAAATCTTGTAAATGCCACTGCCAGTAATGCCAGCAACATTTAAGAGGTAAGGATTGGAGTGGAGTTATTTCTGATGTCTATCACACTCCTCGTTATTGACTGTTTCTTAGTCACTTCGCCTCTCCAACAAAATGTAGTATAAAGAAATCAGAGAGTCACAAAAATACAAGCCCTTATACAATTCTATCCACTGAAAGATTAAAAAAACTGCAGCCAAATTTTTTTGCAAGATTTTCATTTTTATAAGGTGTAAAACAAAAAATATATACAGTATACTACATACACAAAATTATATAACCATAAAAATTTGGTCTCACCATAATCATACTGACCTATAGAACAAGATTACAAGGTAATTTTTACCAAAAAGTAAACATCATAAGTTTTTCCATAAATTGATTTTTTTTCCTAGTTATGAATGGTGTCATTTAAAACTATAACTTATAAAAAAAAACTATTTGGGAGACCAATAAATGAAAATGTTATGGCTCTAGGTACCACTTTACAAGCTAAGTGGACAAATAGAAATATGCCAGGCAACTACTTATGTTTTGATTTCTACACTAGAAAGAAAAATTCCTGGAGTCAGATTGGAAGTTGTGGACAATGTCTCCAATATTTTCTTTGTTCTAGTGTTATAACTCTGCTCTGATTTGAAAAGTAGCATAAGGGCTGAATAAAGTACAATTGACAAGGCATTAAACAAATCTAAATGGGACATTAAATATTGTGACTATATATCAAGTTGGCCAGAGGACAGTAGGGAGACAAAGCTGCGGCTCAATCTCTGCAGCAACTTCGTATAAGGTGCAGTTTCTTTCTCTAGATACCTTAGGGAATGTTTGATTCCCTTATAGGTTTTTCCAACCAATTTATAAACGTGCTGCCTTGTTCTCCCTTTTTTTGTAGCCAATAGTTTCCAAACCTTGATATGATTGAGTAATAACTTTGTTTATTCTATTTCATTGAGGATATGTATACTAAACATCCTAATAAAGCATTTAATTTACCGTAATTTTACTGGAAATGAACTTTGAAATATGAAATTTGAAGTAAGACTAAACAGAGCTAATAGGGTTCTTCTGACGTAATGACAAAATTATGGAGAAATTGGAAACTTCTATAGACAAAGAACATACACTTGCAGTTATCTACTCTTCTCATCATTGCTCTGTACAAATATTGTAAAATAAGTTTATGAAGTTTTAGTAGAATTCTTCATGATGATCTTCACTATCATGTTGTGTCTGTAGATAAAGTAGGCACAAGTGTTCAAAGTACACCTGATTGTGGAATGGTCCACTGTGAACTTTTAGTATCTTTTAAATATTTAATTCTTTGTTTATTAGGTATAAGTATATTGTGATCTGAACTTTCATACAGATTCATGCTAATCCTACCTCTTGATGCTAATGTGCATTCTTTCCTACCATGGAGTTTTGCGAATAAGTTGGTCTCTTTAAGCCAAGGGTCACAAGACTGTTTTCTCTCCATCCGAGAAAAGTGATCCTTTTATACTAATTAGACTCTGATCAGAGTTTGAGCAGAGTGGGATCAGTTTTTCTCGGAGGTGCAGAGAAAAAAAAAGTTTCTCCACCTTCTTCATTATTTTTTCAGTTCGTGAAAATCGGACCACATTCGAATTTTTTCCGAGTGCAGTCCGATTTTTCACGGACCCATAGACTTTTTTTCATGGACCGTAGACCAAGGAAAAAATTGTACACATGCGCAGTACTATAGAAACATGGGTACGAGTAAGAACAATGGGATAGCATTCGTCTGATTTAAACAATCGTGTGCACAAACTGTAAGGAAACTATTAACTTTCCCTACGTTGCCATATGTATTCTTGTAATTCAAAATTATTTGTGCTGATGACATATGATCTTTGCAGCTACTTACTGTTATAAAAATAAATTTGGTATATACCTAAAATGATAATCACCATTTAGCTGATGTCTGGCTCAAAAACGCAAGATATCGATTAAGTCATCAGTTTACATTCTGATGGTCTTGTACAAGCTAATCTCTCTTTGGCCTTGGTGAAATCCTTTAATCTGTCCGAGATTTGCATAAGACTGCAAACAAACTCTTGAAGTTTAGCTGCTTGAATAAAATTGTGTCCATCAGTGTCTGAAGCATTTGTTGCACTGCCCATTACTGAGGCATCTAGCAAAAATAATATTTAGTAGTATTTACGGAAGGGTAGTGTCTTCGGAATAGAGGTTGTTGACGGATGTTACTTAATGGAAGGCAGTAAGTGTATGTCTCAAAAAAAGACTTATACATTTATATATCTAATTGTTGTAAATATCTAAAGGATCATAAAACTATGGCTTAATTAAAAAAATATTACTGATAATAATAGACATGTAAAAACACGTAGCTAAGTATCCACTAATTAGGTGGCATATGCATTGGTTGCTTCTTTAAGTATGGTGAATTGTAAGGAAAAGCAGGGAACGTATTACGACATATTATGTAAAATGCAACTATTTATTTTTGGCTTTGGGAGCTTATTGCTGAAGTACTCCAATGCATCCACAAGTAATTTAACCTGCAATATGTGAAAAGCTGTGTCATATAAGTATTACAGCTTGTGCATCAACAAAATGCATTTGAAAAAGTATATTTATAAAAATATATTTTTAGAATTGTTCTTGTGAAATATGAAGTGCTATCATTATAAGATGAAGAATATTAAAATGTTATGTGGCAGTTTTCAAGAGTCAGACCTTAATACAAAAGTCACAAGTCATTTGGAACAATTTCAGAGTAGCGTGGAATGCATGACCTACAAAGCTAAGACCACAAAGTTTCCATAATTTTTTTTTCATTATGCTTTAATCCATTCACCATCCCATAAGTTCATGTGTTTCCCATAGAAGAAAATAGCTGTTGATTTGCTGCATCATATTAACTTTTATATGAAAATGTCTCCAAACATAGCTTGGAATTTAACATTGTTGGCTTCTTGTATAAATAGGAAGAAGTTCTAAATAAAACAATTATATTTCCAATGTTGATATCAACTGTCATATTATTTTTATTGATTAGAGATTTCTCCTAAGTACTTTCTGGACCTGTGCCAAGGTAAATTCAACTACTATTATCTATATATTCAAAATACAGAATTTCACAAGAAAAACAATGGTGTGCTTGGTTTTAACGTAACTTTTTTCTTTCATGAGTTATTTACAAGTTTATGACCATTTATAAAATGTGTTCAAAGTGCTGCCCATTGTGTTGGATTATCAATGCAACCCTCTTCTCCCACTCTTGACACACTGATAGCAACACCGCAGTAGAAATGCTAGCACAGGCTTCCAGTGTCCGTTGTTTCAGATGCTGCACATCTCGTATCATATCTTCACAGTATAGACAATTGCCTTCAGATACGAGATGTGCAGCATCTGAAACAACGGATACTGGGAGCCTGTGCTAGCATTTCTTCTGCGGTGTTGCTATCAGTGTGTCAAGAGTGGGAGAAAAGGGTTGCATTGACAATCCAACACAGCACTTTGAACACATTTTATAAGTGGTCATAAACCTGTAAATAACTCATGAAAGAATAAAGCTATGTTAAAACCAAGCACACCATTGTTTTTCTTCCGAAATTCTCAATCAGTTTGATGTGTCACATGACCCTCTTCCCATTGGAAGAAATAAAGCAGGATCAAAAATGGCCGACTTCAAAATGGCTACCATGGTCATCACCCATCTTAAAAAGTTTTCCCCTTCCCGTATACTAATGTACCACAAACAGGAAGTTGATATGACCAACAATTTCCATTTTATTCAGGTGTATCCATATAAATGGCCCACCATGTACACTCCTTAGCACTGAAATTGCAAGGCCAAGATGCAGTTGGTCGGCAACTGCGGATCTTGATGATTTTCATGTCCAAGTGCATTCAATATGGCTGAACGTTCTTCAAACCATTATTATACTCATTAATAGAATGGCAAGGCATGTATGTTGTTTGCATTTTTTCATAATTTGCATATCATTGACATGTGCATCAATCCTGTGTTTTTCATAATTCCGCGACTTTGCCTTCTTGCTTTTGCAATTTCAATGTTAATGAGTGTATGTTGAGGTCACTTTAATATTACTATGTCTATGTATGCATTAAAGAAAGGGCAGAAGCATAACACTCTTATCTTCTGGGTTGCACGCTGCAGAACAACTTTCTAAGTGAAGATCTCAGGACCACGACCCAATAATCTGGTAGGAACTATAATTTTAAAAAGTTAAATGATGGGTACAATTTAAGCAGTCTCTAATGGCAGCCAGAATTTTATAACATTAGGGAGGTTAAAATTGTTCTATTTGGATAACGCCTTTTTAAAATAAAGATGCACCTAGGATCAATAAATAACAACTAATTTGGATTCTCAGCTTAAGTAATAATAATTACATACGGTAGTTTATTATATAACTGAATCTGTATCCGTTGATTCCCACAAATCAGTATCTGCTTGGCTTGTGAGCAACAAAAGTCTGCACTGCGTAAAAATAGTAAAGATTTGTCTGCCAGAAATAAGTGTATTATGTTACAAGTTACAACACTATTTTTTTTTTTACATAAAATACTGTGTATACATAAAGCCAAAATGTTAAAGATGATTTAATATTCTCAGCGCTGAGACTTATTTGGGAAAAATGTAAATGTACATACAATGCATGCTCGTAATGTAAAATGTAGACCTCATGTACGATACCCATAATTTATGGATCTGTGAGAAATAGATCCATAATATGGCACCCATAACCTGGTATTTATCCAAACTGTATTATTGTGAGCTACGATAAAACCTATCCAGTAGGTTTATGTGACACCAATGTTTTACAAATGAATACATAATTCATAAAAGGAAACTATGAAAATTGTATTATTCCAAATTTTACATAATTTAATTTGTCCCCAATTTTTTGCCTGCATGTCAGATTAATAGAGTGTTCATTGCTGTTCATAACACAGATGTGCAAAATTTTACTTTATGAAATTTTTAACAAATACATTAACTGATTCTTCTGTTTTCTTATGCCCTGATTTAAAAAATCACTTCTATTATTAATCACCTATGGATTTTGAACAAAACGCACATGAAATTATAGTACAGACCAAAAGTTTGGACACACCTTCTCATTTAAAGATTTTTCTATATTTTCATGACTATGAAAATTGTAAATTCACACTGAAGGCATCAAAACTATGAATTAACACATGTGGAATTATATACTTAACAAAAAAGTGTGTAACAACTGAAAATATGTCTTATATTCTAGATTCTTCAAAGTAGCCACCTTTTGCTTTGATGACTGCTTTGCACACTCTTGGCATTCTCTAGATGAGCTTCGAGAGGTAGTCACCGGGAATGATTTTCACTTCACGGGTGTGCCCTGTCAGGTTTAATAAGTGGGATTTCTGGCCTTATAAATGGGGTTGGGACCATCAGTTGTGTTGTGCAGAAGTCTGGTGGATACACAGCTGATAGTCCTACTGAATAGACTGTTAGAATTTGTATTATGGCAAGAAAAAAGCAGCTAAGTAAAGAAAAACGAGTGGCCATCATTACTTTAAGAAATGAAGGTCAGTCAGTCCGAAAAATTGGGAAAACTTTGAAAGTGTCCCCAAGTGCAGTTGCAAAAACCATCAAGCGCTACAAAGAAACAGGCTCACATGAGGACCACCCCAGGAAAGGAAGACCAAGAGTCACCTCTGCTTCTGAGGATAAGTTTATCCGAGTCACCAGCCTCAGAAATTGCAGGTTTACAGCAGCTCAGACTAGAGACCAGGTCAATTCCACACAGAGTTCTAGCACCAGACACATCTCTACAACAACTGTTAAGAGGAGACTTTGTGCAGCAGGCCTTCATGGTAAAATAGCTGCTAGGAAACCACTGCTAAGGACAGGCAACTAGCAGAAGAGACTTGTTTGGGCTAAAGAACACAAGGAATGGACATTAGACCAGTGGAAATCTGTGCTTTGGTCTGATAAGTCCAAATTTGAGATATTTAGTTCCAACCACCGTGTCTTTGTGAGACGCAGAAAAGGTGAACGGATGGACTCTACATGCCTGGTTCCCACCGTGGAATGCATGGAGGAGGAGGTTTGTGAGGTGTTGGTGTGGGGGGTGCTTTGGCTGGTGGGACACTGGTTGGGGATTTATTTCAAATTGGGAAGGCATACTGAACCAGCTTGGCTACAACACTGCAACTTGCAGCGGCATGCATATTGCCCATACCCCGTGTTTGCGTTTAGTTGGACCATCATTTATTTTTCAACAGGACAATGACCCCAAACACACCTCCAGGCTGTGTAAGGGCTATTTGACCAAGAAGGAGAGTGATGGGGTGCTGCGCCAGATGACCTGGCCTCCACAGTCACCAGACCTGACCCCAATCAAGATGGTTTGGGGTGAGCTGGACCGCAGAGTGAAAGCAAAAGGGCCAACAAGTGCTAAGCGTCTCTGGGAACTCCTTCAAGATTGCTGGAAGACCATTTTCGGTGACTACCTCTTGAGCCTCATCAAGAGATTGCCAAGATTGTGCAAAGCAGTCATCAAAGCAAAAGGTGGCTACTTTGAAGAACCTAGAATATAAGACATATTTTCAGTTGTTTCACACTTTTTTGTTAAGTATATAATTCCACATGTGTTAATTCATAATTTTGATGCCTTCAGTGTGAATGTACAATTTTCATAGTCATGAAAATACAGAAAAATCTTTCAATGAGAAGGTGTGTCCAAACTTTTGGTCTGTATTGTATGTACAAGCAAGATGGATGAGAAAAATCTTTATTGTAACCGAAAATGTATAGTAAATGTATGTGTAGCGCGAAACGGCCATCATCCACACTCAGTCACAGTTTCTATCTGCTATCATGTTTTAACCTTTTCAAATAAAAAGGAGATTTTAAAGGATGGTGAGTGCCATTTTGCATGTTTTTGAATGGCACCTAAGATCCCTGTTGTTTGGAAGCATTGCACTGGATAATATTGGATAATTAAGGCAAACACATGGTGCTGGATTTTCTCACCTGAACTCTCTGGATATATGATTTCCTTCTTTTTAAGGTTGAATCCCTCCACATTACATGTACAAAAGTAGCAGTCATCACTATGATTTTGCAGTTCCCTCAAGATCATAGGCATACCAAAACTAAAGCTTTTTTCTTCTCACTTTAGACCACTGTTGTAGTTCTTCTACGACATTTCCTGATCACTTAGCTTTACACAAAAGTAAGCAAAATGCACTTTTCCAATGAAGTCCGTAGTGTTCCTTTGTTATTTCTTCACTTCAAAACAACCGCAAATATAGCAAAAGTTGTTGGGTGAATTACAACAACCCCTTGTAGCCATTCCAACCACGTTGTTAGATACAGGAGTTTAATCCACTACAACCACTAAATATTGAAAGGAATCATGGTAAGGCCACCACCACACTATTGTAAACTCTAAAAGAAAATCTGCCTTTGCTCCCCATAGCAACAAATCACAGCGCAGCTTTCAGTTCTTATACTTCTGAGGTAAAATGAAAACTGTGCTCTGATTAGTTGCTACGGACACCGCCACGCTGTTATGAACTGTGACTTTAAAAAAAATCCTGTCTTTACTCCCGATAACAACCAACCACAGCTCAGCTTTCATTTCTTATACTGCTGAGGTAAAATGAAAGATATGCTATGATTGGCCGCTATGGACACCACCACACTCTTATGAAGCCAATCACAGCACATCATCCATTAATTTCTAAAGAATTTAATGACACCAAAGGTCATGGAAAGGGGTCAAAGTATGGTGCAAGAAAAAGCCTATGGAATTTGTGAAACAAACTGTATGTGATTGAATTTTTTTGATATTTTTACTGAGTTCAGAGATCAAAAGTATAAAAAAATCATCTCTTGCTTTTCAAACAGTTTTGCTCTTGCAGATCTGTGTAATCTTTTCTGCCGTGTACCAACACTATTTTTCATGCACAACTAATGGGATTACAGAATATCACTCATTATAATTAGCTTTACATTGTCAAGTAAATATAGAACGAAAAGAAGAATTAATCCCACCAATAACAAACACTTATAGGATTAAAATGTAATTAAAAGATTAAAATTAGATAAATTTTATTAATTTAGTTTAAGAAAATAAACACAGAAATATTTTTTCATAAATTACACAATAATTTACAGCAATCCTCAAACAATGACAAAAAAGTATAAATTCTTCTGTATTAGGCAAAATATAACACAGCCATATGTCAAAATAAAAAATGCACATAAATGCACAGATAGAAAAAGGAAAAAAATGGGTGAAGATTTTGTAAAACTGTGTAATAGTTATACAGTGTGACCTTACAGTAGACAGTCTTTATAACTATTACACAGGATTACAAAATCTTCACCTACAGTAGACAGTCTTAGAAGACATCAAATTGATCAAAGCGTCTCCTGCAGGGAAGGTAAATTTCATGCATCCAGACATCTTATTTACAGTATTTTTCGGACTATAAAACGCACCGGACCATAAGACGCACCCCAAATTTTCAGAAGGAAAATGGGGGAAAAAAATTTAATGCGTCAAATGGGGGTCCGTCTTACAGTCCTGAATTCAGCTTACTCCAGGGGGATCGGCAGCAATGGTGGCAGCAGGAGTAGGGCAATTCTTCCGGTGGTCCGACACTGCAGGGTGATGACCTTGCTCTCATCCCAGCCTAGTGCTGCTGGTTCGGCGGTGCTTGGTGGTGTGGGGGCTCTGGTGACATTTTGTAAAAGCCCGGAGCCCCCACAATTCTATTGCCTCAATGTTGTGGCCTCTGGGAAAATGGCCGCCGGAGGCAGCGCATGCACAGATTGAGATCTCGGAGCTGAGATCTCAATCTGTGCATGCACCGCCTCCGGCAGCCATTTTCCCGGAAGCCAGATTGATTTCCCAGGTGCAGATTGAGATCTCGGTAATGAGATCTCGGAGCCGAGATCTCAGTCTGTGCATTCACTGCCTCCAGAGGCCACATCATCGAAGCAATAGAAGTGCGGGGCTCCGGGCTTTCAGAAAATGTTGCCGGAGCCCCCAGCACCACCAAGCACCGCCGCACCATCATCGCCCTGCAGCGTCCGACCAGGACCACCGGAAGAATCGCCCAACTCCTGCCACCACGCTAAGTGTAAATACCATACATACAGATTATAAAACGCACCCCCGTTTTCCCACAAAATTTTGGGGGAAAAAGTGCATCTTATAGTCCGAAAAATACGATAGCTTTATCCCACCTCTTGGATGGCGTACTTTTAGACCATACTTAAGCCAAAAACTGTTGCAGTCTAATATTAACTTTAATATATTGTACAAATACGCTTAGCTATGCTGCCTTTTTTTAGGCATTTTATAAAAGTTTCTAGTGAAACATACCAAGTGTCTAAAATCCTTGCTAAATGTTGCACTTTGCACGTGTTTTGGAATTCTGTCTCATTATTTAGTAAATCTGCACCTTAGGGAATATTCACATGACATCTTTTTAAGGCAGATTCTGCTTGTAACCCGCCTGAAAAAGAACTAAAAAAAAATTCAAGTCGTTTTTTACATTGCATCTGTTTAGTCTGAACTTCTTTTAAAAGTTTCAGACATCCAAAGTAGCAAAACTGTTAAAATAAGTGACCTGACCATTTTTCTGGCAGCTTCCGCTTGGAAACAATTACAAAACAAAGGGAAGACGTAAAAAAAGATGCTTCAGGAAAATCATCATTGGAGTTTTCCTGAAGCATCTTTTACCGACATCTAAAAGACACCATGTGCACATACCCTCAGAGCGCCATTAAGTACTAGCAGACCTGGGAAGTAAGGGTATTGGAGCAGTTCTAACTTCAATTTTAAAGTTTCTTGGATTAATTTTATGACATTGATGAGAATTAAAAAGAGCCTGTCACGTGAAAAGAGGCTATACACCTGCAGATATGGGGTTAATCTGCAAGTTTATAGCGTTCTGAACCTGCATGGCGCTAGCACTTAGACCCCCGGTAACATTCTAGTTTCAGTCACTGGGGTAGCGCTGACACGGGTTCAGTCAATGCTCCGTGTATAAAGAGGGGTGGCTGTAATTCCACACCCTACACTGACCCAGCCGGGTCTAATGCTGAGCTGCTGAGGTGTGTATAGCCGCTGCTCTCTATACACAGAGCGGTAATTGAACCCACGTTAGTGCCGCCCCAGAGACCAAAACCCGAATGTCACAAGGAGGAATAAAGTTAATTTCCTCCCCACAGGTAGGGTCTAAGTGTTGGCACCAGGCAGGGCCATGTCTGCAGGTTAGCTTCTTTCACATGACAGGTTCCTTATAAAGACATATACAGGCATGTAATTCCCAAATTAAAATTCTTGTTTATTTATACTGTTCATGAATATGGGCATATACCATGCATAAATTAAGGCGTTTCTTGACCGCAAGTGGCAGAATTTTTAGCTGCATAAAAGTAAAGACACTCCCTGCATCCCAGCCTAGTCACATCCCTCTACAAGTCTTTGTTTCAGTGAGCTCTCTTGAGATTTACCACACCCTATTGAGTTTGGCAGACCTGGAGACATTAATCCCTTTACATTTTTGTAAAATGTAGAGTATGTTTATGTACATTCTCATAGAAAGCTGATCCGTGTCTTAAGTGTTTTAATGAATTCCCCTATGTAATAGAATAACGTTTCATTATAGTCTGTAGAATAAATATGAAAGGCTTTTTATGCATGTGAAATGTTATAATTTGCTTTGTGCATGATACTGTAAATGAAAACACATATTTAAAAATGTCACCTATTGACACTGTTTTCCTTCTATTATTTTGATGTCATTTTTGATGGCTTTGTTCTTAACAGAAACCCCACCAATATCCCAGCAAGGTACTATGTTACCTCCAAGAATAATCAGAACAACTTCTGGTAAAGCCATTGCTTTTATCAGGTTTCATTGTGCTTGACTGTTTTCTCTAGCTCTGTGAAAGTGGTCTTCTCATCTAATTAAATGGGTAAAATGCAGAGTGCCCACTGTAGTCTCCATGCACTTATACAATGTTTGCATACGTGAAGCCACCTCTACTTGCAGCAAGGGAGAGCGCACAGTTCAGGCCAGCAGCAAAGCCATGCCACTGCCCTGAACTGTTGATCTCACATTGCTTTTAAAAGGCAGCTATACTTTCTAGTAACTTAACAGAAAATGCTGCAATGTGTATGTACATGAATACATAATTTAGAGTAAAATTTGTCGTATGAGATATATTACAAGGCCAAGTGGCCACCACAAAATTACCATAAAGCGACAGAACCCGCCAATAAATATGCATAAACATGAGAAGGATAAGGAGTCAAACAAGTAAACTTGTCTGACTCCTTATCCTTCTCATATTTATGATTGTGTATGTAAATGTGGAAAACACTATCTCTGGTCATAATGTGTACCATTTTACCCTCTGCAGGCTCTATGTCTAACTTGGAATTGAGTCTGAGTGGATGGAGATTTATCTCTTGTGATGTTTTCCATACATTACACATACAGAAAGCGACAAAAGCAGCAGTGGCATGGAGGAAATTACACAGAAGTACTTACTATTAGTGTTGAGCGATACGATACCGCAAGTATCGGGTATCGGCCGATATTAGCTTTCGATACTTAGTTCGATATTTTCGTCTTATCGGATACCGGAATCGGATTTGTCACTGTCACTGTCAGTGTCCGTCGGTCGGGTCTGTCAGGAGTCAGCGGCACTTACCTGGCAGAAGATCTCCGGCGGTCACGGGCTGGACTGCTTGATGGCCGCCATCATCTTTCCCCGGCGGTCACATGCAGTTTCTCGCGATAACTGCAGTGACTGCTGGGTAATCCCGGCCGTAAAGCAGTCAGTCCGATGACGTCACCGCCGGGGAAGCAGGTAATCGCTGTGCTGCGTCGAGATGACAGGCTCTGCCTGTCATTGCGATGTAGCAGGGCTGGATCGTCGTGGGACCCTCGTTACTATGGACTGCGTCGGACAGGTGGTATACTGTTGGTTTGTTTTTTTTCTTTTTTTAGAGGAGATCGATGGCGTCGCAGGAATGAGAGTATAATAAAAAAATGAAAACTGTGTTGTCTCTTTTATTTCATTAAAATACTTTTTTCTTGCTGTGTCTTTTTTTTATACATTTAAAAACTTTGGGATTAATAATGGATCGGTGTTGTCTTATTGTACACCTCTCCTATTACCTACCCACTTGCCACCGCTACAGGGCAGTGGGAAGAGCCGGGTAAAGTGCCACAATTGGCACATCTTTTGATGCGCCAAATGTGGGGCTGCTGTAGCCTGGTATTTTCAGGCTGTTGAGGGCCAAAATCCATGGGCCTTGACAGTCTTTTAATACCAGGCCGCAGCAGTCTGCATTTTACTTGGCTGGTTAACAAAAATAGGGGGACCCCTACGCCGTTTTTTTTTCGAGGGGATCCCCTATTTTTGTTAACCAGCCAAGATATGCAGAATGCTGTGGCCTGGTATTATCAGGCTGGCAAGGTCCATGGATATTGGATCCTTACCAGCCTGAAAAACCAGGCCTCAGCAGTCTGCTTCATCTGGCTGGTTAACAAAAATAGGGGGGACCCCACGCCAAATTTTTTTCGAGGGGATCCCCTATTTTTGTTAACCAGCCAAGATATGCAGACTGCTGTGGCCTGGTATTATCAGGCTGGCAAGGTCCATGGATATTGGATCCTTACCAGCCTGAAAAACCAGGCCTCAGCAGTCTGCTTCATCTGGCTGGTTAACAAAAATAGGGGGGACCCCACGCCAAATTTTTTTCGAGGGGATCCCCTATTTTTGTTAACCAGCCAAGACATGCAGACTGCTGTGGCCTGGTATTATCAGGCTGGCAAGCAGGGTCGGACTGAGGCACCGGGACACCGGAGAAACCTAAGTGGGCCCCAGCTCCTGCGTGGTGGGCCCTGATTTGAAAGGATAGGTCGCGGGGCAGAGGGGGCGGTGGCCCCGGGGCCCACGCTCTGAGGGGGCCCACCCGGAGCTACGATACAGTTACATTCTGCGGCAGAGCAGGGAGAATCGCTCTCCCTGCTCTGCCGCCCGGAAGCTATGGGGCCTGAACAGGCGTTGGGGGGGCCCGTGCCAGCAGTGGGCCCCCCACCCGTCATCGGAGGGTCAGCTGTATCGGCATCCAGCCGATAAAGCTGAACGCATGGAGAGAGAAGGAGCGAGCGCTCCTTCTCTCCATAATCCCCCTCTCAGCGTATTACAGCGGGCGCAATAACATCACCTGCCGGCGCCCGCTGTCAGACGCTGAGAGGGAGAACAGTGAGCAGCACAGGAGCCGGGAGGTGAGTTTTTTTAAAAAAAAAATTTTAATGGGGTGCAGTCGAGTCCTGGCTGGAGAAGTCGTCATGTCGGTGTGGGCCAGATGGAAAAGACATGAAAAGTGAACAATTCCATTAGAAAGAACATCAGCGGTAAGTCATTATCTGTACCTGTGCTGTAATCTATATGTTCTGTAGGACTGGTATTATTTAACACAGACCATATGGCGGTAATATCAATATTGGTCTTTTTATATATAGATTATTTTGGCCAACAGCGCGGTCATTTGCTGAGGTTCTCTGATGATGGGCCCACTCAGAAGTTTTGCCCCCACTAAACCAAAACCCTAGCTATGCCTATGGCTCTCTCTCTAGTCTTTCTTTCTCGCTCTCTGTTCTTTCCTTCTCGCTCTCTGTTCTTTTTCTCTCTGTTCTTTCTTTCTCTCTTTTCTTTCTTTCCTCTCTTTCTTTCTCTGTTTGTTCTTTCTCTCTCCTGCTCTTTCTTTCTTTTCCTCAGTACCAGCCACTGTGCCCTCATTACCAGTCAGTGTGATCAGCAGTGCTAAATGGTTACGCTTGGGGCGAGGATATGGGTGTGATTAGCTGTGAAATGGGTGTTGTCGGGGCGTGGCCTAAAATTTTCAGCGGCGCGCAACACGCGCCGCAGCCTTTAATCCTCTTTCCTGTCTTCCAAATTTGGGAGGTATGCTGTATGACCTCCCTACAATTTCTGGCCATGCTCCTGATGAGCGCGACGGATGGTCTCGTGAGGGATCTCCTCCCACACCTGGACTAAAGCATCCACCAACTCCTGGACAGTCTGTGGTGCAACGTGGCATGGCCTAAAATTTTCTGCAGCATGCACAGCGTGCCACAGCCTTTGTCCCTCTTTCCCTTATTCAAAGGTTGGGAAGTATGATGTTGGGCCGCAAGAATATATTTTCTCTGGTGGGCCCAAGGTACTCCAGTCCGACGCTGCTGGCAAGGTCCATGTATGTTGGCTCCTTAACAGCCTTAAATACCATGCCTCAGCAGCAGGGGCGTACATATAAATCATGGGGCCCCATAGCAAAAGTCTGAATGTTCCCCACCCCCCCCCAAAAAAAAACCCAGAGGCATTTGTAAATGTAAAGTGCCAGCACAGTGAGGGAAGTTGAGTCGCACAGAGACAGGGGTTTTGGGGGTACTCGGCACCGATCACGTCGACTTCTATGGGGGATGTCACGAGTAGCACAGCTCGGTCCGTGACCTGGGCGATCACTGGAATGTGGGATATTTCCAGGGGATGATAGAATGTTCATGTAGTTTGTCGTGACGCCACCTGTAGTACCTGGTCAGGGTGTCCAGCGCTGCTGTGCAGGTCCTCTGGAAGGGATGGTGTAGTGCAGGTAGGTGAAAAGTCTTCTACAGGTAACACGCTATCCTTCCAGGGCAGATAGATGTGAGATAGAGCAATGGTGCAAAGTGATGTAGCAGAGTGGACTATGCGACGTAGTAAGAAAGCAGGAAACACTTCAAGTTAAACGTTGCATAATAAAATTTTTAATAATAACATTACAAAAGTGCAAATGGCTTATATTATGTGACATGTTTTGTTACTGTTCATACCCTTGATATGTGTTAACATGTGTGTTAATAAATACATATTCAACAAAAGTGCAAATAGCATTAGTGCCGAAGTTCGTGGAGACTTCTTAGGACTACCCCCACCGGGGTAACTTCACAGTGTCCTTTACTTGTGCTTGTGGAGGACCCGCTCCAAACCTCCAACTGTGGTCTTGGGTGGGCTGCAAGACTTTCCTTGAGCAGACCTCACTTTCGGCCACACCAAACGGGTTTTTAGTTTCTGAGGTAGTTGAAAATAGTGCACAGTAAAGTTTTTTGTAAAACCAAGATGGAGCACCGAAGTGCCAACTATTTACAGAAAAGTTTGTGAGCCAGTACAGTTCATGGCTTCAAAGTTCAACATTTTCATTACAGTGAAACACCATTACCCAACCTGGGTATATTAAGGCAACAATAAACTTGTTCTTCTGAACATTCACCCGTCCGGGTACATCAAACCATTACCCAACCTGGGTATATTAAGGCAACAATAAACTTCTTTTTATGAACATTCACCCGTCCAGGTACATCAATAATTTAACTATTTATATACAGAGACCCTGTCCTGGTTATTTAGACTTCTTTGGCTGGCCTCTTCCAGGTACCACCTGGTACTCTTCTGGAGCTTGCCAAACATCCGTGACAGGAGGGTCCACCCAGACCTGATGACGTCGTGTGGCCTGTACAGTGACGTCGTGACCCGCTATCTGGGTCTGTATGGCCACCTCTTTCATCTCCCTCCGGGTCTGGACCCCTATGTCCCGGACTGAACGAACCCCAGGGGGCCTAACAGGCGCCGGGTACGGGCCAGCTATCATTATCATGTCCATAGCTGGGGCTGCTGAGGAGACCACTGAGGGAGGCTGGGGAGATTTACGGCGTGGGGTGGGCACTTGTGCAGAGGCCTGGTTGGGGGAGGCTGAAGGCTCGTAGGGTCTGTCAGTTTCCTGACACTCTGGGGAGTAGGGGTCGCACCTGGTAACATTTAGGGCGTACCATCCATTGTAACCCCAGTGTCGGGTGTAAGTCACCAAGTCTCCTGGCAACAGGTCCCTCCCCGGGTGTCCTTCTGGGAGGTGAGCCTCCACGTCCCGCCGGGTTACAAAAACTTCTAAATAAAGTCCAGGCTCCTGGATGAAGCCCCAACCACCTTTTAACTTAAAGTTCCGTACTGCACCCTTACGCCGCGGCTCCCTCACCGTACTTTTATCCTTTCTCATACGTGCCTTCTCTGCCAGGTCCTTCTCCAGGTGACGTTGCCGAAGCTTTTGGGATTCTCGCTGCTCCCTTTGTCGCTCTGCTTCCCGCTCCCGACGTCTCCACTCTTCCTCCTGACGCCGGTTGTAATTCTCCTCCACCAGCATCTCCATGTCTCCACCATCAAACGCCAGCTTACGATGTACGGTTTGCGGCAGCTCTCCTGGCGCCCGCCAGTCCTGGCGGCGCTCACCTGCGGCGGAAGCAGCCGGCTCTGGAACAGATGATGGTCGGGGCTCCGGTACAGGCAGGTAGAGCTCTGGTGCCTGCGCGGCCTCCTCCATGAGGACGGGTGTCGCTTCTTCTGCCTCAGCGACGGGGGCAGACAGCGGGATCTGGGGTGCTGGTGCGGCGTTTTCTGCAGGAACGGGTGCCTCCACTGTGATACTGGCAACCGGTTCAGATTGCAAGGGCTGGGATGCCCGCACGGTCTCCTCTACTGGAACGGGTGCCTCCACTGAGATACTGGCAACCGGTTCAGATTGCAAGGGCTGGGATGCCCGCACGGCCTCCTGTACTGGAACGGGTGCCTCCACTGAGATACTGGCAACCGGTTCAGATTGCAAGGGCTGGGATGCCCGCACGGTCTCCTCTACTGGAACGGGTGCCTCACCTTCCGGTACAGACACTTCAGGGGGTAAGAGGGATTGGCGCCGCTCCAATTGTAGTTTTAGGGCCCGCCAGCTCGCTTCCATCCTGGCGACCTCCTCCCGGTGCCGGGCCAGGTCTCTCAGGGTATCCTCCGCTTCTTCCAGCGTAGGAGGGTTTCCAGGCCGGGTGCCAAACGGTGGCTCCGTGGCGATCGGGTCGCTTCCGTGGGGGGAGAGCTCTGACTCCTCCATCCCTTCCCACTTCTGCTCACGTCCATTCGCCATCTCAGCAAAGTCACATGTGTCATTAGCATCAGGAGAGGCGACATCTTTTGTAGGGAGGCGGGACCTTCACGTTCGTTTACGCCCACTGAGGAGGATGAGGAGGCGGAACTCCAGAGCTGTGGGGCACGATCTTACATTGCAGTAACATTTAGAGTGTGCGGACATCGTTTTCACGCCACGGAGTGAGTGTACGCCCACGAGAGCACGCCCTTATTCTTCACCTTGCCTCGTGGCGCAGATATGACGGAAAAATGGCAAATACAGTCTATGATGATTTTTGCAATTCTCAAGCAAAAAAACAGTTCAATTAAGGCACACAGGACTCGCTTATAGCGAGCTTCTGAATCCTGTTCGCTGGGTGCGATGCAACATCTCTGTGGCGACTGGACCCTCGGGTGCTTCTGTCTTTTCACAAATGCCGGCTTTACCCGGCAATTGAATCAGAGGCTATTTTACTATGTAGAAGTGAATAAACTATAAATATATGTATATATATATGTCACAATGACATGTATATATATATATATATATATGTATTCTAAGTGTGTATATTTTGTGTTTACAAGGAAAGAAAGTGTTTTTTTAGTTGCGATATTTTGTTCCCATAGACTTACATGGGACTTCCGGTATCGGAATCGGATATCGCCGATATTTAGTGATATCGGCGATACCATTCCGATCCGATATTTTTAGATATCGAGCAGTATCGCTCAACACTACTTACTATTGTAGTTGTGAATTCAGCTCCGGCAAAAAAGCTGCAACTCTGTATATTTCTATGCAGTATCTGGCTGTGCCCCTGTCTTTCTCTCCTTCCCCTCTCCATAGACTACCATATCTTGTGTAACCTGACACCATGCTGTGTCGGCAATCTGTCTTGTCTTGAGCAAGATGAATTTCAGCCATTTTTTTTCAGAGTAAATGGTGATTTAAAAGGCAGGGGGGAAGGCAAGAAGTGGCTGATTACTGGAGAAAGAAGCAAAAGTCTCTGCTAAGATATACTACAAAGTTTCTTATACTTTCCTGCTCTACTGATTTATGGATTTGCTATGAAAGTACATCTCTGGCAGTCTTTCTTTACCACACATTATAGAAAAAAATCTACCGTAATACTAATTCACTGCAAATTGTACATATGTTAATTTTCCCATCCAATTTGCTGTGTTTTTTATGCAAATTACCCTATGCAAGGGTAAAATCCACTTTGAAAACTTCCTACATCATACTGTGGATTATACAAACCACATCAAATCCACAGTTTTATCTGCTATATGTTGACAGGGTTTGTAAATTTGAATCAACAATCACTGTACTTTAAAAAAAAATACCAACTAAGGTGTACTTTGGGCTGCATGAATTTATTGGTAGGCTCCCTTTAAAGGTATGTTATTTGGAGGTGTTTATGCCCATTTGTATATGAAGACCACATATCATGAATACACTGGAATTCTCGCACAATTCTGGCAGCGTCTTGTAATCATGAGACAATATCATGCAATCATACACATTTGTAGAGAAAAGAACGCAGACATTGTGTTTGACACGTGCATATTGCAGGGCAGAATAAACAGCTTTTGACAGTATCCCTTTAAGAAAAATTATAACTTGTAAAAATTTTATATCTTTGTACTCAATTTGACTATGCTTAGCTGCTCTGGATGTATCAGTGAAGATGTTTCCACGGTATCTTATCTTAATAACAATATTTGCTAACATGATTAGATCTGCTTCCACGTGATTTTCAGTCTGTTTGGCTGGAGTCATTTCCTCTTCTAATTTAATTTTTATTTTTCACCAGTGTATCCAGTGACCACTGAGGCACCACAAGTGAGCCCTCTCTTTCCTCTAAAACAATTCATGACACCTTTAGGTAAAACTACCACTGTTTGGCCATTTGAGATTTTTGTAACACTATTGATATATTAGGCTTGGAGTAAGTGATGACAAGTACATCAGTCCATGTCCTGTAAATCTAATGGATTTTTACGTAATTCCTCTTCTTCATTCTTCTCACTCATTTTTTGGAAAGTGAAATTACGAAAAAATCCATTTGACTGGTTACTGCTGCAGATGATCGATTATTGAGAACTAGACTGATTGATATTTACTCATTGCCTAATATCAATAGTGTTATTTAATTTGTCTTTCACTACTTAAGAGGTAGCAGAGGCTTGTTTGAGTCTAGGTATGCGTTTTACGTTCTGCAAATGTTAAATGCAACTTTGTGTGTACCCAAAGAAAGGAATTATAGTAAAGCATTTGACCAGAGTGAAACATACATTCACTGGTACCTTTATAAGATACTCTTTTCTTGTGGGACCCCTGTGCCCATAAACAGCCTAAGTTCTTCATGTTAATGATTCCACAAAGTGCTGGAGGCTCGTGTGCTCTATAATCCCACAGTAGAACTTTCCTTTCTAACATTCTGGGTCAGGAAGAGTGTTGGGCAAAGTAGACAACCTTTGATGGGGAAGAGCGACATTAAGGTGGGATGGGAGGGCTCAATTTAAAGATTTATAAATGTAATGATTTGACTTTCATCTATTCTGTCTAATTATCTTTCTAATTAATTATAAGCCACGCCCCCCACACCCCGTGTTTTTGGAGTGAATAGAGACAGATATGAGAAGGGCAGGTAGGGACAGTCTACCATAAGTCACGGCCCTGCCACACCCCTTATTCTTGAACTAAAGAGAGACAGATATCGGAGTGGGCAGCCTACCGCAGGCCACTCTCCCTGCTATTATGAGGAAACTGGCTGTTACTCACAGGGGGTAGCGGCACACTGGTGTGTGACATAATGTCCCAGATGGTAGGGAGGAGCAGTGAGGAGTAGATCTTGTTACACAGAATTACAAGTGTTACAAAGATAATAGAAGTGCACTGGGCATCTCATCTTTATAGTATATGAGGGCAGGAACAGTGCAAATTATTTTCTCCCCAAGTACCCCTTTAATTTTACTCTTAGTTGCACAAGACTACCAAAATAGTATTTTTAAATAAATGATGTATTTTAGAAAAAATACTTGTACAGAGGGTAAAATAAGTATTTAATATACTGCTGATTTTGAAAGTTTTCCCGCCTACAAAGAATGACGAGGTCTATAATTTTTATCGTAGGTATACTTCAACTATGAGAGACAGAATCTTTAAAAAAAATCCAGAAAATCACATTGTGTGATTTTTACATAATTTTTATTTAATTGCATGAAATAAGTATTTGATACAATAGAAAAACAGAACTTAATATTTGGTACAGAAACCTTTGTTTGCAATTACAGAGGTCAGACGTTTCCTGTAGTTCTTGACCAACTTTGCACACACTGCAGCAGAGATTTTGGCCAACTCCTCCATACAGATCTTCTCCAGATCTTTCAGGTTTTGGGGCTGTCGCTGGGCAACATTGAGTTTCAGTTCCCTCCAAAGATTTACTATTGGGTACAGGTCTATTTTGGTCTCAACTGACCACATGACCTTCTCCTATGCCTCCTCTGGATCATCCAGATGGTTATTGGTGAACTTCAAACAGGCCTGGACATGTGCTGACATCAGCAGGTGGACCTTCCGTGACCTGCAAGATTTTTATCCATGACAGAGTAGTGTGTCACTAACGGTAATGTTTGAGACTGTTGGCCCAGCTCTCTTCAGGACATTGACCAGGTCCTCATTTCTCAGAATCATCCTTACCCCATGAGGCTAGATCTTGCATGGAGCCCCAACCAGAGGAAGATTGACAGTCATCTTGTGCTTCTTCCATTTTCTAATAATTGTGCCAACAGTTGTTGCCTTCTCACCAAGCTGCTTTCCTATTGTCCTGTAGCCCATCCCAGCCTTGTGCAGGTCTACGATTTTGTCCCTGGTGTCCTTAGACAGCTCTTTGGTCTTGACCATGGTGGACAAGGTTGAAGTGTGATTCATTGAGTGTGTGGACAGGTGTCTTTTAAACAGGCAACAGGCAAGTTCAAACAGGTGCAGTTAATACAGGTAATGAGTGCAGAGAAGGAGGGTTTCTTAAAGAAAAACTAACAGGTCTGTGAGGGACAGAATTCTTGCTGGTTTGTAGGTGATTTACTACTTATTTCATGCAAGAAAATGCAATTTAATTATTTAACAATCATACAATTTGATTTTCTGGATTTCTTTTTATGATTCTAGCTCTCATAGTTGAATTTTACCCACGATAAAAATTGCAGCCCTCTCCATTTTTTGTAGGTGGGAAAACTTGCAAAAATCAGCAGTGTATAAAATACTTATTTCCCTCACTGTATGTGGAGTATTTCTGCATATTTCTTTACAATACCATGCTGTTGTATATACATAAAATTAGAAAAATGTAAAAATATTTATTTCTATTATACTGTTGTTCACATCATTGTAATGTTTTTTACAGCTACTACAAGACAAATTGTCACTGCCAGACAAAGCATCCTGCCCTCCCACACTCAACAAAAAACAACCATGGGTAAAGCTTTGTCGCATTTAGTGCACTGCTCACTTATTAATGCATACTGGCACTAGACATCATGCATTGTCTAGCATCATTCATTGCTTATGAGCACACAGATCTAGTCCATCTCACAATATATTTGCTACCACATGACTGTCTCATCGGCAGCAGCATCCACTTTGTGAGCATGTAATCAGCCTAGCTATATCTGTGAGAAATAGGTATTCTTGTACGGCAATTACAATTTTTGCTGTTTCATCTTGAAAATCGGTGGAGAGGAAAATTGTACATTGGTGTCTTCAAGAAGAATACCTATATACAAGTGATATCAGTTGCTTATTTTTGCTACCACATGTTGTGCTTCTGGAGGTTTTGAGACAGAGATATCAAACCATGATTCTGAGCAACAAATCATTGATGGTTCATAAAATAAAGTCAGATCAACTGTAAAACAGTAAAATGTAAGAACAATCCAGTTACTGCCAATAAGGTGTTGTAAATGGACAAAAATATTGGGACACCTCTGAAATCACTTCTTCATTCCGTCCCATTGCCACATGTCTTTATAATCCAGCTCCTAGTCCTGCAGTCTGCCTCTATAGACATTTGTGAAATAATGAGTCTTTTAAAAAGTTCACTGATGAGTGGCCTATGCCCCTTAGTTCCAGTGAAGGGAGTCTTACGCTTCAGCATGCTAATACAGTTTTGACAATTGTATGCTTTCAACATTGTGGGACAAGTTTGGGGAAGATCCTTTTCTGTTTCAGATTAACTTTGCACCTGATACTTCCTGACCTTGACCTGCTTTAACAATGTATGTAGGTGACATTGGTGATCGAAGAGCTGTCAAGACATACACTGTATATCACAGACCAGCAGGTATACTGGCGTAGCTGAGGCTGTGGTGCTGGTCAGCCAGGCAGAATGGATGTGTATGCTGTCCTTCAGCTCAGCAGGAGTATCAGTTTGGTGGGAGTTAATGTAGAGTGTGGTATTTTCCCACTGGCCACATAAAGTAGCTACTCCCGCAGAGCTGCTGGACAGTACACACACCCATTCTGCCTCACTGACCCCAGCCACAGTAGTATTACTGGCTGGGTAGTATCTGAACCTCCAAATTGTATTATTTGTTATTTGTGACATCTCTTCTCCCACCAGTTGTTGCCACAGGATTAAATATGGTGGTGCATGGTGACAGAGGCAGACACTGCTGGAGAAGGTCCAGGTAGGGATGTAGCAGCCGCAGTGAACAAAGCAAAAATCCATAAAGGCACGGTTGGGTGAGTTTGGTGTGGAAGAATATGACTGGTCCCCACAGATCCCTATCCTCAATTCTATCCCAAAACTTTGGCGTGAACTAAAACAGAAATTCCTTGCTAGGCTCTCTCATCCAACATTTGTTACTAACCTCAAGAATGGGCAAAAATTCCCAAAATTGCCATAGACACAAAATCTTGTAGAAAGCCAGAAAAGTGGAATGAGTTTTATCTGCAAAGGAGGGATCAAATGCATAGTAATGCCTTTGGATTCTAAATGGGATGTAGGTGTCTCAATATATTTGTTCATATAGTGTACGTGTCATGCTATTTGTATAATTTTTTTATCATTTGACATGAAGAAAACACTAATTGTGATAGTCTATATCATTTTGATAAATCTGACTCAATGTACTCTAAATATTCATGTTATTTTCATTTTCACATTGAAGCATGTGGCTCGTATCATCACTTCAGTAAAGGTTCAACCTTTATTTTTGGGATTTTTTTTCAGCATTCGCAGGAGGTCAGAATATTCATACTACATATGAAAGTATTGCTAGGACTGAAGAGCCATATTCTGTGTCTGGTATATTTCACCATTTTTACAATATTTCGAATTCAGTGCTTATAGTCCCTCTTCTTATAAAGGACCATCCCTTTTTCACTTCAATAAAACCATAAGCATGCACATTATGCATGTGCTTACACTTATTTTGCCAAGTTTTATTTTCCTAATTTAGAGATTAAAAATAACTACATTTGAGTTTGTGGGAGAAAATAGGCTTTTAATGCTGTGTTTAGTATATATTGTTATTGTGTCTTTTATTGGGCTGGCATTGATTTATCATATAAAACTGTATTTCTGTTGTACTATTGTACTTTATATTGATGGTTCATAAAATAAAGTCAGATCAACTGTAAAACAGTAAAATGTAAGAACAATCCAGTTACTGCCAATAAGGTGTTGCAAATGGACAAAAATATTGGGACACCTCTGAAATCACTTCTTCATTCCGTCCCATTGCCACGTGTGTTTATAATCCAGCTCTTAGTCCTGCAGTCTGCCTCTATAGACATTTGTGAAATAATGAGTCTTTTAAAAAGTTCACTGATGAGTGGCCTATGCCCTTTAGTTCCAGTGAAGGGAGTCTTACGCTTCAGCATGCTAATACAGTTTTGCCAATTGTATGTTTTCAACTTTGTGGGACAAGTTTGGGGAAGATCCTTTCTGTTTCAGATTAACTTTGCACCTGATACTTCCTGACCTTGACCTGCTTTAACAATGTATGTAGGTGACATTGGTGATCGAAGAGCTGTCAAGACATACACTGTATATCACAGACCAGCAGGTATACTGGCGTAGCTGGGCCTGTGGTGCTGGTCAGCCAGGCGGAATGGATGTGTATGCTGTCCTTCAGCTCAGCAGGAGTATCAGTTTGGTGGGAGTTAATGTAGAGTGTGGTAATTTCCCACTGGCCACATAAAGTAGCTACTCCTGCAGAGCTGCTGGACAGTATACACACCC
>JARQOD010000002.1:256994583-257182320 GCA_033576555.1 Oophaga sylvatica
TTTTTCCTTCTTTTTGCATCAATATTGCAGGAGAATATTTTGAACTAGATTTGTCATTTTTAAACTTTACTGTTATATTCATGGCCAAAAGTTTTGAGACTGACACAAATTTTGGTTTTCAGAAAGTTTGCTGCGTCAATTTTTGTAGTGGAAATTAGCATAAACTCTAGATTGCTAGATAGGAGCCAGAAAGAGTCATTGAATGCCACTTCTGGGTCCTATTCTCTCCCCAGAACCTGTGAGAAACTTCAGATGTTTCCTCATACTGTTTGGGAGACTTGAAACTGACAGCACCCTTCACTGTCTATGTATCCGTTGAACTTGAATCTGTCACTGTCTCAGACTTCCTCACAGAACTCCCAAATAGGATGTTCTTCACCTTTTTATCTAATCTAACCTCTCTAGTATATGGGCTATTCCCAAGCATTAACTATATCTTATGCTAACTGCTGCTAACTTTATACCTATGCCTTATAATGGTTCCCCTATGAACAGCCTTCCCGAATTCCTAGGGATGGACTTGAGGTAAAACCTCCAGGAAACCAAGACACAAACCGGCCATAAGGATAAAATACAATTTATATAAACACTAATAACATTAAAACAGTAATCAAAATTTCTATATAATTTTACTCTTTTTCTACTCGGCGTCTTCTTCTCACCCCATTACACATTTAAGTGAACATTGAGGCAAAGGCTTTTGAAGGCTGGCCTGTTGTCAAGAAGGGCAGAAAAGAAGCCACATCTCTTCAATAGAAACTTCAAGGACAAACTGACATTCTACAGAAAGTACAGTGATTGTATAGCTGTGTGCTGGGGTAAAGTTATTTTCTGTGATGAAGCCCTTTTCAGACTACTTGGAACATCTGGAAGAATGTCCTTAGAAGAAAAGATGAGCACTACCACGAGTCTGTGTCTTGCCAACAGTATATCATCTTCGAAATATACAGTACAGACCAAAATTTTGGACACACCTTCTCATTCAATGATTTTTCTGTATTTTCATGACTATGAAAATTGTAGAATCACACTGAAGGCATCAAAACTATGAATTAACACATGTGGAATTATACAATACACTTTACAAAAAGTGTGAAACAACTGAAAATATGTCTTATATACTAGGTTCTTCAAAGTAGCCACCTTTTGCTTTGATTACTGCTTTGCACGCAGAAAAGGTGAACGGATGGACTCTACATGCCTGGTTCCCACCGTGAAGCATGGAGGAGGAGGTGTGATGGTGTGGGGATGCTTTGCTGGTGACAGTGTTGGGGATTTATTCAAAATTGAAGGCATACTGAACCAGCATGGCTACCACAGCATCTTGCAGCGGCATGCTATTCCATCCGGTTTGCGTTTAGTTGAACCATCATTTATTTTTCAACAGGACAATGACCCCAAACACACCTCCAGGCTGTGTAAGGGCTATTTGACCAAGAAGGAGAGTGTTGGGGTGCTACGCCAGATGACCTGGCCTCCACAGTCACCAGACCTGAACCCAATCGAGATGGCTTGGGGTGAGCTGGACCGCTCACCGCTTCAATTTTGAATAAATCCCCAAAAGTGTCACCAGCAAAGCACCCCCACACCATCACACCACCTCCTCCATGCTTCACGGTGGGAACCAGGCATGTAGAGTCCATCCATTCACCTTTTCTGCGTGCAAAGCAGTAATCAAAGCAAAAGGTGGCTACTTTGAAGAACCTAGAATATAAGACATATTTTCAGTTGTTTCACACTTTTTTGTAAAGTGTAATGTATAATTCCACATGTGTTAATTCATAGTTTTGATGCCTTCAGTGTGATTCTACAATTTTCATAGTCATGAAAATACAGAAAAATCTTTGAATGAGAAGGTGTGTCCAAACTTTTGGTCTGTACTGTATATAGATAGAGCACTGGCACTTACCACTGAGAGAGAACGGGATCAGAAAAGGGGGGTGAGGGAATCAGAGCTGCTGGTGATTACAACAGGCTCTGTGTGGTTCCTGTAGAGGTAATCAGATAAGTACAAAGATAAATAAAGAGTAATCACCTGCGCTAAGAAAAAAAACAAAAAAACTGATCACCCAATGGTCTTATCCACATGCTATTATCAACACCATATGTAAAGGTACCGTCACACTCAGCGATGCTACAGCGATCCCAACAACGATACGACCTGGCAGGGATCATTGCTGCGTCGCTATGTGGTCGCTGGTGAGATGCCAGTCAGATCTTCCCAACGACGCAGCAACGATACAGCGACCCGTATCGACCTGTGTAACGAGGTGTCGCCTATGTGTCTCGGTTCTGAGTCACCAATGAGGTCGTTGGTAAGGTGTCAAACACACCGATGCATGCTACCCAGCGGGACCTCAACGATCAAAAAAAGGTCCAGGCCATTCCTACATGACCAGCGATCTGACAGCAGGGGCCTGGTCGCTGCTACGTGTCAAACATAGCGGGATCGCTGCTGAGGTCGCTGTTGCGTTACAAAACTTGTGACTCAGCAGCGATCTCGCTAGCGATCTCGCTTAGTGTGATGGGGGCTTAAGTCCTGCATTGCTGCAATCCCCTTTTTTTTTCTTAGCACAGATGATTACTCTTTATTTATCTTAGTATATCATCTTCAAGCCAGTCATGTTTGGAGTTGCTTTTCATCCAAGGTAGTGTGCTCACTCTCAATTTAGCCTAAAAACACTGCCAGGAATAAAGAATGGTATTTAAAAAACATCCTAGAAGAGCAACTTTTTCCAACAATCCTGGAACAATCTGAGAATAAACATTGCTTTTTCTAGCTTGATGGAGCACCATGTCACAAAGCAAAAGTATAAACTAAGTGCATCAGTGAACAAAAGAATGACATTTTTGGTCCCTTTCCAGGAAAATCCCCAGATCCCAATCCCATTTAGAACCTGTGGTCGACCCTCAAAAAGCTCTTGGACAAACAAAAACACAGCAATTGTAATAAGTTCCAAGCACTAAATAGGCAAGAATGGGCAGCCATCCGTTAAGATGTGTCCAGATGTGATATCCAGTTTGCCAGTACTGATTTCAGAAGTCTTGAAAAGTTAGGGTTTGCACTGTAAATATTGAGTCTTTGCATAACTTTGATTAATCTGTCAATAAAAGTTTAAAAACCTATGAAATGTTGATAACTGCACTTCATTATCCATAGAAACATCTGACTAAAAAATCTAAAATCACTGAAGCATCAAACTTTGTTAAAAATTGTGTCAGTCTCAAAACTTTTGGCCATGACTACACTATGCCCATACTATAACTAATAAGTAAAAGCCACAAAGGTAGGTCCTCGCATCTTACACAAAAGCATGTGAACAGTTGGTATTTGGCATATTCCATCACTTCAGAAGCATTAATGGACACTTGGATACTCCTGCGCATAAAAACAAAAATTACCGTATGTTTCAACAGTTTTGCCATGTTGCATTATAAATGTGGTATGGCTACTAACCCATCTTGGGTCAAATTAATATTGTATTTTAAAGTGGGTAGTTCATGTCGTTCTGCAATGTTTCTAGGTATATGAGTTTTTGCCAGTTTCTGGATTTCTCATAACTAACGTTCGTTATTACTAATACTATGCTTTTCAAGATATAATTGGATACCTGTTATAAACAGCATTAGGCCGGAGTCACACTTGCAAGCTTGATGCGATAAACTCGCGCAAGTCTCTCTCATCAATATCCGGCACGGCTGCCAGCACTCAGACCGGAGTGTTCAGCTGCATAGAAATACATGCAGTCGCACACTTTGGTCCCGAGTGCCGGCGGCCGTGCCTGATATTGATGCGAGAGACTAGCACGAGTTTATCGCATCAAGCTCGCAAGTGTGACTCCGGCCTTACTTAGGCATTAAAGGGGTATTCCCATCTCCAAAATCGTATATGTGTATATATTGATATATCCCAATATATAGTAGGTGTAGTAATATTAGCAGATACCTCCGCTTAGAAATATAGTATAGTTCTTCTGAGTATGTCGCTGCTTACCTCATGCCCAGAGCATTGCAGTATCTTAGGTATCCATGGTTGCGACTACTAACAGCTAACTGTCACTATATCAGTGGCCGTAACAATGGATATCTAAGCTACTGCAATGCCCTGCAGATGGGGTAAGTGACATAGCGAATCAGAAGAACTATACTACATTTCTAATTGAAAGTATTTTCTGATATTATTATTATCACATGTACTACAAATTTGGATAGGATCTTGGTGATGGGAATACCCCTTTAAATAACATAATCATACATAACATTACTAAGACACTGTATTATTTTTGTTTCTATTATTAAAGGGGTATTCCCATCTCCAAGATCTTATCGCAATATGTACTAGGTGTAATAATATTAGAAAATATAGTATAGTATAGTTTTCTGATTTGCTATGTCTCTTTCCTCATGTGCAGGCATTGCAGGACTTTAGGTATCCATAGTTATGACCACTAGCAATTATCTAACTGTCTCTATATCAGTGGTCATAACCATGGATGCCTGAGATCCTGTAATGCCTGCACATGAGGAAAGAGACATAGCAAATCAGAAAAACTATACTACATTTCTAATTGGAGGTATCAAAAGTTTACATGTATCCATTCCTGTGTAAAAGCTTTGATGAATCAATGCTTATATGCAAATAGGTACTTAGTACTGTACATTTTACCTAGATCCACATGGTATAATTCTTAATGCAACCATTCACGTTAGACTAAGGTCAGCCGAACCTGCTGATAACAGCAGGAACAGTCAGGATCAGTTGACATCCTAATCAGTATGTGGGCTTCCCACTCTCCTTACATGTCAGGGGGTAAGAACTATCTGGCATGTCCATGATCTTCTTCTGCCATCAGAGGAGTCAGAGGCATTTTCTCTCTCATTGGGAACCCAGGAGCCCTAAGCTGAAATGAGGACTCCTGTGTGTAGGGGGGTTGGAGGAGATAGAATGATCAGCTGAATCAGCATTCAGTCAATTGCTGACTATTCTATTTGCTAATCAGATAACTTGCTAATTAGTAATCTTACAAATCACTTAATAAATCAAAGTTTGCAAATTGTACTTGCAAACTCTAGTGATTGTTGGAATATAAATCACGTTACAGGTGACAATCATAATGTACATTACATCTTTATCTATATTTAATGAACTTTCATGGACTATAAACCAGGATCACTATTATACCTTTGCTTCTTCATACAAGTGAAAGCTAGGGCCCATTTAAGGGTATGTCACACTAAACAATATCGCTAACGGGATCGCTAAAAAACGTCACTATTTAGCGATCCTGTTAGCGATGTTGTTCAGTGCGACAGCTTCCAGCGACGAGCTTCCTGCTGTGATCTCGCTCGTCGCTGGAATCGTTCCGGACCCTATTTTCTCGTCGGCGCTCCCGCTGGGTAAGTATCTAATCGCTGTGTGGCACCTTTTCTTAGCGATTTAGCGGTACTTTTGTACCGCTAAAGTCGTTAAGAAGATCGCTAACGGCGATAGCGTCGTTAACTATATCGCTAAATGCGGCAGCATTTAGCGATATAGAAACAATCCCGCTAGCGATCGCATTAGTATGCGTCGTTATCGTGATCGCTAGCGGGATTGTTTAGTGTGGCAGTACCTTTAGACACGTTGACAATTAAGAATGAGCTTGAAATGCATGTTTCCTTTTTATCAGCCGGCCTAAACAGGCCAGCAATCACCCAACAAATGAGCAAAATGCTTGTTTGTCAGGTCAGATGATTTTTCAGCAAACTAAAGCCTTTGTTCTCTGCAGCACATCATCCTGTGTAAACAACAGATGAGTAACTGATAAAATGATGTTCTATGTGCACAGAATGATTGTATTAAAGGAAACCTGTCACCATTTTTGTTGCTTATAAACCATGCTGATCACCTTTAAGATCATAAGAATGGGGTTCCTGCAACCCATTTATATCTTCAGTCGTGCCCCTGCATACCTCAGAAAAAGTGTGTTCCTGTGCTGTATGTAAATTGTGATGTCCGGTCCATTGGGTGTTTACTGATTGTGATCATCGCTGCTCTTCTAACTTCATGTAAGTGGACGATATCTCTCTGTCATCCATGTAGTACCAGAAGTCTCGCGTCTGCGCAGTGGAATCCACTGGCTGTACAATATGGCACAGCGAGCCTCACCTGGGCAGCTCTCTGATTCCACTGCTTAGGCACGAGACCTCGGGCACTACATGAATGAAGGAAAGACAACATCCACTTACATGCAGTTAGAAGAGACTGTGTTTGAAGGCACCAGGGCAGCATTTGAATGGACGAGGCATTGCTCACAATTCGTAAACACCCATTGGACCAGACAGCGCAATTTATATGCAAGTATAAAGCACTTTTTCAGAAGTATGAAGGGGCAAGTCTGAGGATAGGAAAGGATTTCAGGATCCTCATTGTTATGATCTTAAAGGCGATGGGCATACTTTCTAAGTGAAAAAACTGGTGACAGGTTCCCTTAAATGATCATTCTTTAATCATGGATGTGTGGTCATCCTGAGTAAGGTCTCTTTCACACTTCAGTCGTGTGACGTCCGCCCAAGTGTGAAAATGGCGGATCCGTCAGAAAAGTGTAAAAATGGATGTAAAACGGATCAGTTTTCTGACGGATCCGCCAAGAAGTTTTCACCCAGAAATGATGAAATTTTCGTTCCGGAAATGTAAGTTTGCAAGTCCGGACCGAGGAGAGAGAGAGAGAGAGAGAGACCCCGGACAGTTTTGGCAGCATTTTCAATGGTTTTCTATGGAGGCGACGGATCTGCTGGCAGATTCCATCAAAGACGGATGCCAGCAAATCCGCCGCCCATAGGCGGCCATTATACAAAATTGCGGATGCGGCGGATCCGCCGTAGTACGCCATTTTGGCGGACCGAAAAAACGTTGCATTGGACGTTTTTCTGAAATGACGGACGCCAATTTTTTGGCGGATCCGTCAAAAAAACGGACCTAACGGATGACCATCCGTCAAAATCCATCACTAATGCAAGTCAATGGGAAAAAAACGGATCTGCAAAAAAAAAATGGCGGATCCGTTTTTTTCACATTTTGACGGATTTTGACTGACGTCGCACGACTGAAGTGTAAAAGAGGCCTTAACCAGCTATTAAACACCCGCCAGTTGCCTTCCAAGTAGCTAATCAGCAGTGGTTGAACTGCCATGATTAACCAGTCTAAATACAGCAATAGACAAGGGAAGCTAATTTACCTCTTTCTACTTCTTTTTCCCAACATATTCCTAACAAAAGTTTGCTGTATTTTATATTTAAATCAGGAAATATAATTATATTTTAAAATCAGAAGAGTTTCCTTTGATTAGAAACAGAACTTTATTTTGTCAGCACAACACCATTATACATTGCTGAACCCGGATTCTAAAAACATAAGCAATTTGTGTAATATAACATAATGTAGGTTGTGTAAATGATTTATAATAGCCTAATGTATGTATCACATTTCCTGCCAAGACTCAACCAAAATAACTTTCTTAACTATCATAAATGCTTTTTAATATTTCTGTATAGCTTTAATCTCTGTTGACATAAAGATGTTATTATATCACTGTAAAACCCTTTCACTGTATGTTTTGTGCACCACAGATCACAGCTGGTTCACGTCATCTCTGCAGTATTCACAATCTTACTGCACTCTGATGATACGACCACATGAAAATCCAAGTCTAAAAAGATTGGATGAAATGCTATAATTGAATTATATATAAATCTTATGTGTGTGCCAAGATGTGTCAAAATGTATAAATTCATAGAAAAGGACTAAAACATTGCATTGTTCAATAGAGTATGACTTCTATTAGAGCCTCGTGGCACCCATACCCCAAAAAGCAAAATTGTCAGAACCAACCATTTTGGTAAGGATCACCAATTATCTACGGTGCATAGAAGCCTCGTGACTATCCACCAACAGATGATGTTTGGGAGAAAAAGATCTGGCTTATTGAATTTCTACATGTCCAATCTTTTCTTTCCAAAGGAAAAAAGCTGAAGGTGCCTGGCAGTGGTTTATTCTCCTTTCCCGATGGAGAGCACATGCATGTGTATGGTTGTCAGGAGGGTCATGACTAAAAAATAGCATCCAGAAAAATGATTGAGTACCTGACAGATATTAAAGGGGTATGAGTACCTTAACCTCTTCCCAATATTGAATGTACTGGCATGTCCAGTGTGAGATCCCTGGGTATAATGCTGGCTTATCCCATAAAAAATATTGAAATTAAAAAATAAACATATTTAGTATTGCTGTATCTGTAAAGGTCTGATCTATCAAGATATAAAATTAACCCAAACAATAAGCTCTATAAAGAGTAAAAAATAAAATAAAACACCAGAATTAGAGCTTTTCAGTCACCACAACTGTGCAAAAAAAAGCAATGAGAAGCCATGAAAATATTGTATCTACACCAAAATGGTATGAATAAAAATGGCAGCTCACCATGCAAAAGTCGAGCCCTCACACAGCTCCAGGAAAGTAAAAACTAAAATGTTACAAGAGGCAAACATTTTTTAATAAATGTCCACTTTTTTTACCGCTTAAATAAAAAAACTATACAAATTTGGTATCACCATAATCATACTTACCTGAAACATCCTAATGCCACCACATTTTTACCACACAATGAACTCTGTAAAAAAGCAACCAAAGAACAATTGCGTAATTGTGATTTTTTTTTTGCAATTTCACCGCAGTTAAATTTTTTATTTTAAATTTCACTGCAGTTAATATATTGTTTAGTTTTCCAATATATCAAATGATGATATGTCATTCAAAACTACAAGTCATTCTACAAAAAACAACTCCTTATAAGGCTATGTGAATGGAAAAATATAAAGTTCTCTTTGAAGAAAGGGGTGAAAAAACAAAAGCACAAAAATGGAAAATAGCCCAAAAGTCAACTGCAAAAACAAAAGATATTTACTATTTTCAATGCCTTGATTTTAAAACTTTGTTCAATTATAATTACCCTTCTTAATATGTCGTATTAGTGCTCATGAACATCATAGAGGCAGAATAGTGCCCAGCAGGAGTGTAACTACCGAGGTCGCAGAGGTCACCACCACGACTGGGCCCGTGAGGGTGGAGGGTCCGCCGACACCAGCACAAACTTCTACTGGATGTGTGTACTCAGACACACCTTCAGCTGAAGTGTATTGCGGCACACAGACTTGTCGGGTCCTTGAGTGGCAATACACACCACCAGCCAATCAGAGGCCAACAGCTGATGTCAACGTGCATGTGACACGGAGCGTATGGCAGTGACATCATGCGCTCCCGTTGCTTGCACACTACAGTCAGCTGCCGACTACAGAGAAGACGCCACGCCGCGAGGGAGCAGATGGAAGATTAGTCTAGTGTTTTGGGGTTTTTTATCCATTAAACAACAGCAGCAGAATGGGGAACATTTACCAGAATGGAACCCAGGATAAGTGACATATACCAGGATGGGGATATATATCAGGATGGGGCCCAGGATTTGGGACACATACCAGGATGGGATATATATATATTGTGAGGGATTGACTCACTGTAGGTAACACACACCGCATCCTTAGCTCCTCCTGGTGCCACGTGGGAGTTCCACCTCTCTTAAGACACCACACAGACTGTCTCTCATGTCCAGGTATTTAACCATGTAATGATCACATGATCGTGACATCACTGCAGGTCCTGCGGGTACACATGCTGGTGTCGGCTCTGCAGGAGGGGATACGGTGAGCACCCTCCCACTCTATGGGTGCTCACATAAAACCAGCCAATGTCTAAATTTAAATTAACCCTCTCAGCATGTAGTGTGCTTGAGGCAAAACATGTTCTGATTCTACATCACTGACCGCAGTATGTGCAATGACAAACGTCTCCCTTCATACACTGTGCCAGTGACTCTGTCACAATATATATATATATATATATATATTATCAGGATGGGGCCCAGGATAAGGGACATATATACCAGGAAGGGGCCCAGGATAAGGGACATATATACCAGGAAGGGGCCCAGGATAAGGGACATATATACCAGGAAGGGGCCCAGGATAAGGTACATATATACCAGGATGTGGGATATTGGGAAATATAAATCAGGATGGGGCCCAGGATAAGGGACACACATACCAAGATGGAGGGCATATACATAGATACCAGGATGAGGGATATATGTACCAGGAAGGAGGGCATATATATATACCAGGATGAGGCCAAGATGAAGGACATAATTACCAGGATGGAGGATATATATATTTATAGGTTGAGGGGGCAGAGGCCCTGTATAAATCTCTCAAATTAGGTCCTTTAATTTTTCAGACACTTTTATCAAGTGCCTAAAATTGCTTATTTCATATCTCTGGCTAACAAATCCCTACACCTTACTTTAAGAAATATTGACAGCACTATGAACACTAGGATTATTAGTCTTAATGAGATTTATCAGGCAGCTAATCTACAATTAGAAACAACTATGTCAGAAACAATTGCTATGAACTCAGAGTTTCTTGGAGGAATTATGACAAGATAAAATAGCTAAGGATTGTTATATCATTTATATTTTCCATTACAACTGAGCATGATTGTGTAGGTTTTAGATAAAAGAATAGTATATACTCTGTGATTAATTTAATTAAGCAAATTAGAGGAACTTTAAAAAATGCTAGATCTAGCAAGGCATGAAAATTTGTAGAGACACAGAAACTATGTGCTCTGTACACAACACCCCAAAAAGAACCGTTAAGTCTTTTCATATGGTAAACCACTTTTCTTACATTCATAACATCCTCTGTAAAAAATCAGCTCTCAGGATAATTGGAGCTGAAATGTCTGAGACCCAGGGACTCTTCATAAATTCCAAGAGCTTTTAGCTTCAAGATAGAAAATAAAGTCTTGTTGGAACAATAAATCTTTAGCTTCAATATTGCATGAGATTCCTCAATACTCAATGGTTTTCTGCAGCGCTCAACTTTACACCACAGGACCCAATGTTGTTTCCAACAAAACCAAAAAATGCAGCGGTGGTATTATATAAATATAACATCCAAAGGAAATATCAGGATTCAGTTGGATTGTGTAGTTACATAACAATGATGATGTAACACACACACTTCTTTCTAATCATTTCTGATTTCTGTACTGGGAAAATTAGATTCATCAGATACAATGTCACACTTTGAATTTAGAAGGAAGTGTGAGAAAAATGCATGATCAAATGGGAGGATCTACTCACTCTCATTCTCACAGTTTACATATAGATTAGTTATATTGGGCAATGTGATATAAACTATTGTCACTCTGGTAACTTAAGGTACTGCCACACTAAACAATCCCGCTAGCGATCACGATAACGACGCATACTAATGCGATCGCTAGCGGGATTGTTTCTATATCGCTAAGTGCGGCCACATTTAGCGATATAGTTAACGACGCTATCGCCGTTAGCGATCTTCTTAACGACTTTAGCGGTACAAATCGCTAAGAAAAGGTGCCACACTAGCGATATATACTTACCCAGCGGGAGCGCCGACGAGAAAATAGGGTCCGGAACGATTCCAGCGACGAGCGAGATCACAGCAGGAAGCTCGTCGCTGGCAGCTGCCGCACTGAACAACATCGCTAACGGGATCGCTAAATAGTGACGTTTTTTAGCGATCCCGTTAGCGATATTGTTCAGTGTGGCATACCCTTTAGCTCTTTCCTTACGGGGCCATTTTCCGTTTTCAATTTATATTTCCAGTCTTCCAAGAGCCATAGCTTTTTTATTTTTCCGTCCATATAGCCATATGAGGACTTGTTTTTGTGGGAAAAATTATTCATACTAAAGAGACCATTCATTTTATCAATTGGTGCACTGAAAAGCATGAAAAAAATTTGAAATGTATAGAAATTGCAAAAAAAGTGCAATTCCACAATTGTTTTTGTTTTCCATGAGCACTATACAGTAAAGATGACCAGGCAGTGTGATTTTCCATGTCAGTATGATTACGCATATACTAAACGTATCTTTTTCTTTTTATTAAAGTGGTGAAAAATTTGTAAAAAAACAAATAAAATTTAGATTTTGTCACCATTTTCTGAGACCTGTAACGTTTTTAGTTTTTGGGACATGGACCTGGGCGATGGCTTATTTTTTGTACCCCGAGTTGATGTCTTTCTTGGTACCATTTTGGAGTAGATTTGATGTTTTGATCACCTCTTGTTGCATTTTATTGAAAAGTTGCAGCTACCAAGAAAACGTAATTCTTCCGTTTTTTTTCTTGTTATGTCGTTTAGCGATCGGATTAATTTATTTTAGACTTTGATAGATCAGACTTTTACTAATGCAGCAATACAAAATATGTGTACTTTTATTTTTTCTTATTGTTTTATTTTTGGTGAAAAAGGGGGGGTGATTTTAACTTTTGTGGTTTTTTCATACTTTTTTTACTGTTTACTGCATTTATTGCTATGTAACTGCTATGCATAGTGAAAATCACAATTTCTTAGAAATGCCAGCTAAACACTGGCTTTCACAGGAGTATCGTAATGACAGGAATGGGAGTCCCCAGGTGTCATGGCAACCAATAGGGGCCCACGATCACGTCACAGATGCGCTGATGGGCACATGGAATAACGTGCACTTTGCCAGTGCATGTTAAATGCCTCAGTCAGAAATTGATAGCAGCATTTAACAAGTTAACAGCTGCAGCGGCTGTTAGATGCAGATAATGGCTTAATATCTGAATTTATTTTATTATTTTTTTTTATTTACTATTGGAAAAAATCAAACGTTTACCTTTTTGAATTTTTTAACTCATCCCCAACCAACTCAACTGGGTTGAGGTCAGGAGTTTGTGGAGTCCATGTCATGAGACAGCACTACATCCCTCCTTCCCTGGGTCACATAGCCTAAAGATATACAGTAGGTGAGCTTTAGGTCATTGTTCTGTTGCAACACAAATGATGGTCCCATTAAATGCATACCAAAGGGGTGACATTTTCATGCATAATGCTACAGTAGCCATATAGGTTACATGGGCTTGAATTTGGAATAAATCACCAAAAGTGTCACCAGAAAAGCACCTCGACAACATCACACTTCTCCCTCCATGTTTCACATTGGGTACACACATGTACAAACCATCGGCTCGTTTCTTATTCATGTCACATAAACATGGCGATTAGTACCAAACATTTAAAATTTTTAGTCATCGGTCCACAATACAGGTTTCCAGTGATTTAATATCAAGTCCTTGAGTTGCTTGGTCCAAACAACTCACTTCTTGTTTGTTGTCCTCAGTAGAAGCTTGTTTGCAGCAATTCGACCATAAAGACCTGCTTCTCTCAGTTTCTCAAGCTCTTGCATTTTCCCGGATTGATTGACCTTCATGTATTAAAATAATAATGGACTAACGATTCTCTTTACCCAGTTGAGTGATAATTGCAATATTACAACAGCTTTGAACATTTGTGGAATAGGGCTTAGCACTGTATGGTACTATGCACCAATACTGCCTCTACAAAACACACCTGATAGTCGCAAGCACTTTCTGAAGGTTGTTAATTCCACAAATGACTTCTTAATGAGGCATACCTGTTTGTTGGAAGTGATTCCAGGAGACTGATAAGGGTATGTTTCTATGGTCAGGAAACATTCAGTTTTTGCTGCGGATTGGATGATGCGTACAGCCGCAGCGTCAAGACATTACAGCATAGTGGAGGGGATTTTATGAAATCCCGTCTCCACTATGCGTGCTGGGCCGCATCTGGCGGCCCTGTGCATCCGGACATGTGGCGTTTCTTTCCAGACTGCAGCATGTCTGTTTATCTTGCGGAGACGCTCCACCTCCGCAAAATAAATAACCCTGTCTATGGATAGGATGTGGTGATTCCGCATGTGTTCATTGAACACATGCGGTATCACCGCTCGTACAACAGGGGGCGGCGCTTTGGGTGGAGTGGGGTTTCCGCTGCGTCCAAAGCACGACCAGTACGCCCTGTTGAGACATACCCTAAGCAGCTAAGAGTGCCAAGGTGGGCAAAAGCAGTTATTAGAGTAAAAAAAGGCTACTTTTAGGAATCTAATGTTTAACAGATATTCTAGTTTGTTTCAAACGTTTCTTTACTCCTTGTTTCCATATGTGTCCCTTTGTGGTTTTGCTGCCTTCAGTTTGAATCTACAATGTGCATATTCCAGTAAGAAAAATGAAAATCATTGCAAGGAAATAAGTGTCCAACATTTTGATCAGTACTATAGATGCACTAAGAGAGCCTGTCCCTGTTTCATGCTGCCTGTGATTCACATAGCATGAATCAATAGACAAGTATTCCTGATGACCTTTCAAGAATATTGAATAGTCCATAGAGTTAATGAGTCCAGAATAATGCAAATTGTTGCATAATCACATTTTGATTTTTCAATAATATATTTAATAACAGGTTAAGTATTATACAACCTTAGACTTTTTTGCAGCAAAGAATGAAAGAATGGTGTCCACAAGGCAAAGAACTACATATTGAAACGAACAGAACTGCTATCTAATGACCACACTCCATTTTCTGCATCAATAAGATACAGCTTCCATGTCCATGTATTTCTGAGCTTAACAAGCTGTTGGTGTCTTAGCTGGAGACTGAAACCACAGTGAGGGCTACAGGTTGTATACCTCTGGCGTACACAATATGGGAAAAAAACAGGTCAAAGTAGATAGTGGTTAAATTGTACATAATGTCCTTTTTTCTACAGGAATATTCATCTGAAAAATAGTTATGGTAACTAAACAATAACTTGCTACCACAGGAACTCTGCACTTTTACATCTGTATCTGGCTCCTATTTCCTTGATTAGTTGATGTATAAAGATTGGCCCCCTTGTGGTATTGACAAGCAGCTGAGATTTTTGAAAATGTATGTTATGTGCACGAAGAATAGTGTGCTGCCTTATGTTATGAATCTGCAGCGACAGTCACATTTATATTTGTGTTCTGCTTATAATTATTTCTTAACAGTGTACATTCAAGGCAATTTTACGATTTGCTTTTCAGGTGGAAAGATACATGATAATACAAAGATTCTTGGTGTTAGAAGAAATATTTCAATGGAAACAAACAGCACTGTAAAGAGAACCTTTTCTGGTAAGCAAGATAATTCTTAAGTGTCTTACCAAATTACTTGACCATAGCTCTTACAGCCTTTAAAAAGTTATTTCACAAAGAAATCCTGTTTTTAAAATAAAGTTGCTGGTAAGGGCAGAGACAGACTGCCGTACTTCTCGTGCGAGAATCGCATGGTAAAACTTGTACTGGCTGTTAGTTCTCCTGACCTGAGCTTGACAGCTGCATAGTAATCCATCATGCTATCTTGCTCAGGTCAGGAGAGGTGCAGGGGTCAGTCCATTCAGTGCGATGTGATTCTCGCGCGAGTTATATGGCCGTCTGACTCTGCCATAATAGAGTTTATTGCAGTAGAAGACTTGTCGAAGCAAGCATTTTCCTTAAATTATATACTTGCAATCCATGCACGCACAAGCCCCATTCATCAATGCTTGTATGCCAGAATTCTGGCAACATCTTGGTGTAATACAAGCCTGTGCTAAAATATTGTGGCTTGTGGAGGTCTCCTGCCATTTTTTGGCCAGCTCTGACAAATTGGCAAAGCTTGGGTTTGACAGAGTGGGGCAACCCCCACTGGTCAAATTCATTATGAGCAGCAGGGTTGGTTATACAACACAACTCAATACAGTACCCAAATGCAGTACGATTTGTGGCAGACGCATGCCACTTTTCTAAAGCATGCGCTTCTTGTTGAATCAGGATCATATGACTCCAGCACGCCTACTCATAAAAAAGCACTTTTCTTGAAGAAATGGGACCATATGTATTTTTCAGGCCGGTCTTGATGAGGAGGCATGCGGTAAGCGCATGCCTCTTTATGAATCCACCGAGTAGTAGAAGTGGCATAACGCCCCCATGTGCGCCTTGCCACAAATCTTACTACAGTTGGGGACTGGAATGAGATTTGGGTGTAAGGAACAGCACGGCTTGTCATGAATTTGAAGAGCAAAAGTTATCAAGCGTCTGACCGCCTCTGATCTTGTATTGATAGTCTATTCAAAATCAATTTCATTTAACTGAAAAGCCAATTTATATATTTTTGTATTTTATTTTCTTTTTAAGTATCATCACCACCTCTTCCACCTGTAAGACCAACATCCATACGTAAAAGATTCCAGCCTAGCAATGTTACAGGAAGACCAGGGTTTTCAGGTATGGCCTACATTTTTTAATGCCTTTAGACGTTTCTGAAATATTATGATGTAATGCTCAGATCTCAGATTCTACAGTATAACTATCTTTCTTTTCTCTAAAGTGTAAAGTAGGTAAAGTAGTCCCATGCTTTTATTGACCCATAAAATGGTAGTCTTTCAGAAAGTCTAGTTCTGCCAGACAATTGTGCTCTGAAATATAATGCATAAAAGTACAGCATTGTGCAAAAGTTTTAGGCAGAGGTGGAAAAAATGTTGCAAAGTAAAAATGCTTTCAAAAATAGAAATTTAAAGAGTTTATTTTTTTTCAATTAACATAATGAATAAATGAATGAATTAAAGGAAAATCTAAATCAAATCAAGATCTGTGGTTATTTCCCTAAGATGGATGGAGCAACCTCCATTCTAAGTCACTTCAAAAACTGCTTACAAGTATTCCTAGAAGAATGAAGGCAAAGGGTGATCACACCAAAGATTGTTTTAATTTAGTTGTTATGATACGCAGACAGGGACGTGGGAGGTATACCCCAGGGGCGCTGCAGAGCTAGAGGCAGAAGCTCCCAGAGAGTGAAGACCTGCCGAAAGGCAGTGCAGGCGTCGTAAAGCGAGGTGCAAGCAAGTTGTGCTGGACCCGCCGGCAGCGCGGTGCCAGGAGGGATGATGGAAGCGGCGTCAGTAACAAACCAGGAAGTCAGAAGCCAGCCGGGAGCGGGAAGAACAGAGAGTAAGACAAGAACGTAGTCGGGGTGAGCCAAAAGGTCGGAAGCCATAAACAAGCGCAGTGTCCAGGGGAAAAACGGAAGCGTAGTCAGGAGCGAGGCAGGGCATCAGAAAACCAGATAGGACAGAACGGTACCAAAACGGAGGACGGGAATACAGGTCAGAAAGCAAGCCGGGTCATACACAACAGAGATCACGCATACAGAAAAACAATGATTACCCAAAGAGTAATCTAGGTCAGCTGATCTAGCCGAGGGACCGGAACTATCACCGACACTGGTCCTCGATTGTATTGCAACTAAATAGCTGCCCTCACATCAGAAAGAGGCAGAGGCAATTAACCCTAATCTGACCAGGACAGAATAAGAACAAACCCCGTCCTGGATCATGACAGAAGCTCCCTCTCAATGGGGGGGCCACCGGACCCCCCCAGATTTACCAGGATAACTCGCATGAAAGGCCCAGACCAACCAATCCGCATGAACCGATTGGCCCGGAACCCATGGCCGGTCCTCCTGACCATAACCCCTCCCTGCACAAGATATTGAAGTGCATGGTGGACCATCCGGGAATCCACAATGTTTTCCACCTCGTACTCAGTCTGTCCATCCATCGAGACCGGTGGCGTGGGAAGACAACGATCCTTCCCCAAAAGACCCCAATAGTTTCAAAAGGGCCTTTTGGAATACGTTGGGGATCCGTAGAGACGGTGGAAGACATAACCGAAAGGCCACCGGGTTCACCACTTCCGTAATCTCATAAGGGCCATTAAACTTAGGTCCCAGTATCGCAGAAGGAACCTTAAGTCTTATGTTCCTAGTATACAACCATACTTTATCCCCAACCCGGAACATCGGTCCCACCGACCGTCTTTTATCTGCAAAAAAATTATATTTACTCTGAGCCTTTATAATGTTTCTTTGGACTATCAGCCACAACTCCCCCAACCACTGGACTGCCCCATCAGCCCCAGGACACCTGGAGTCCAAACGAGTGAACTCCCCAAAATGTGGATGGAAGTCATAGTTGCAGAAAAAAGGAGATGTGCCCGTAGATTGCTTAAATGGCTGTTGAACGCCAACTCGGCCAAAGGCAAGGCAGCACACCAATCATCCTATCGATCTGTGGAGAGACAACACAAAATTTGCTTCAGAGACTGATTAGTCTGCTCAGTCTGACCATTAGTTTCTGGGTGGTAAGCAGACGAAAAGGACAAACCAATACCCAGCCTCTTACAAAACGCCCTCCAAAACCTGGAAACAAACTGTACCCCCCTATCAGACACCACAGTCAAGGGCACACTATGCAACCGCACCACATGCTCCACAAACAATCCGGATAATGTCTAAGCATTAGGCAAAGCCGCCAAGGGTATAAAGTGTGCCTGCTTACTAAACCTATTACCCTTAGAAGGAGGGAGATTGGTGATAAAATCCTTGGACAAATGAGTCCATGGTCTATCAAGAATTGGCAAAGGCACCAATTCCCCGGCCGGCCGGTTATGGGAGTTTTTTGCACGGTCATATACCTCACAAGCAGACACAAACTTCCCAACATCTGAAGCTAAAGAGGACCACGAAAAAACCCTAGCGATGGCCCTATGAGTGGCCGAAATCCCAGGATGTCCACTCAGGGCTGAGTCGTGGAACTCCCAGAGGACCCTGAGACGAAACTGAACTGGCATAAAAGTTTATCAATCGGCCTAGACGGAGGGGCCAGCGACTGAGCTTCCCAAATCTCCTGCTCCAACACAGTCGAGACACCAGCCACTACCACCCCAGGTTGAAGAATGGAGGAGGGGGGCTCGGGGTGAGACACCGGATCCAGACTGCGGGACAAGGCATCGGCCTTGACGTTTTTGGACCCCGGCCAAAAGGTGATCGAGAACTGAAATCAGGAAAGAAAAAGCGACTGTCTCGCCTGCCTCGGGGTCAACCTTTTAGCAGACTCAATGTACGCCAGGTTCTTGTATTCAGTTACCACAGTGATAGGATGGACCGCCCCCTCCAAAAATGCCTCCAGTCTTCAAAAGCCAACTTAACAGCGAGAAGCTCCCAATTACCAACATCATAGTTCCTCTGCAGGGAAGAACTTCTAAGAGAAGAAGGCACAGGGTCTCAAATTGGTCAAAGTGGCAGGCCCCTGGGACAACACCGCCCCCACCCCCACCTCCGAATCATCCACCTCAACAATAAATGGTTCAGACGGATCCGGTTGAATTAGAACCAGAGCAGACATGAAACATTTTTTCAATGACAAAAACGCTGCCACCGATGAGGGTGACCTATCCTTGATATCAGCCCTCTTTTGAGTCAGATCTGTGAGGGGTTTGACCACCTGCGAGAAACCCCAATAAACTTCCGATAATAATTAGCGAATCCTAAAAAGCGTTGGAGGCCTTTCAAATCTCGTGGAGTAATCCAATCGACAATGGCCTGAACCTTTTTAGGATCCATGCAAAACCCCTCAGCAGACAGGATGAACCCCAGAAGACAGCTCCTGAACAAAGAATGAACAGTTCTCTAACTTAGCAAACACCAGGTTCTCCCGGAGTCTTTGGAGAACTGCGCAAAGATGACCAATGTGAGCCTGTTTATCTGGCGAGTAGATAAGTATGTTGTCCAAATAAACAACAATAAAATGGCCAATAAAGTCAGAGAACACATGATTAATGAAATTTTGGAAGACAGCTGGAGCATTAGTCAAACCGAAAGGCATAACCAGGTTCTCAAACAGCCCTTCTAAAGTGAGAAACGCTGTCTTCCACTCATCCCCCTCCCGTACCCGGATCAGGTTATATGCCCCCCGAAGATCCAGCTTAGAAAAACATTTGGCCCCAGACAATTGATCATACAAATCGGGAATAAGTTGGAGAGGGTAAGTATTCCTCACCGTGATCTTATTTAGCTCACAAAAATCAAGGCATGGGCGTAAGCCACCGTCTTTTTTTTTTTTTTACAAAAAAGAACCTCGCCGCCACAGGAGAAACAGAAGGGCAAATGTGCCCCTTGCGGAGACTCTCGGCGATGTATTCTTTCATGGCAGCCCACTCTGGACCTGAAAGATAGTATAAGCGGGCTTTGGGCAATTTAGCACCTGGAACCAGGTCAATAGCACAATCAAATGGGTGGTGTGGTGGCAAAACATCAGCCTCCTTTTCGGAGAACACGTCCTCATAGTCCTTCAGGTACTCCGGAATACCCTCCAAACCCACGGACGACACTAATACAGAAATCAAACAATTTTTCACACAATTAGGACCCCATTTCATAATCTCCCGGGCTTGCCAGTCGATGACCGGGTTGTGAAGTTGCAACCAAGGGAACCCCAACACCAACCCCACAGGAAGATTGTCCATAATAAAGCAAAATATACGCTGTTGGTGAACAGGCCCCACCTTGAGAATGAACTCCTCCGAAACAAAACTAATCCCATTCTTGGTGAGGGGCATAGAGTCAATGACCACAACCTTCATGGGAGTCCCCAACCTAACTGTCCCTTTCTCACAATGAGCCACCAATTTTGAGTCAAATTCACCAAGGATCCACAAAAGCAGAAGTAGGCAGAAAACAGTTCTTAATACCAAGCTCCATCTTCAGCAATAATTTGAAAACAGAGGAAAAATGTACCTGGGAGTCTAGGTAACCTCCTCGACAGTTACCGAGTCTTAAGCGATTCCCGACACCTTGGAGACCGGTGTACAGGAGGGACAGTCCTTCTTCCAATGTCTCTTTGACGTCTCCTTTCCCTTTCCTAGAAGGAGATGGCCCCCACCTCCATGTGCTTGGCTTGAGCAACGGCTCAGGTTTAACTGGAAACAAAGGAGCCTCCCATTGCACTACTCCTTTCTCTAGCAGTCTCCGATCCTTGCGGACGGCCTGTGTCATAGCCTCCTCCAAGGAGTCAGGTGAAGGATAAAGGGCCAAAGCGTCCTTTAAATGCTCGGGTAGTCCCCTTCGGAATAGACACCTGAGTGCCGAGTCATTCCAAGACACCTCCGGGGACCAGCGCCTACATCGGAACAGTACCCATCGTCAGAGAGCTTTCCCTGAGTGAGACTCATAATCATGTCCTCAGCCAACCGGACCCGATCGGGTTCATCATAAATCAGCCCCAAAGCTTCAAAAAACTTATTGACAGACATTCTCTTAGGGGCGGTGGGGGGTAAGGAGAAAGCCCAAGACTGCAGACCCTCCTGAAGTAAAAATATCACTATCCCCACCCGTTGACTCTCATTACCCAAGGATTGGGGTTGGAGAGAAAACAACAATTTACAACCCTCCCTAAACACCCGAAATTTATCTTTCTCTCCAGCAAAGGTATCTGGGATCTTGGCAGAGTGTTCTAGGGAGGACAAGGAAACATCAGACACACCACCATCCTTACTGCCAGACAAGGGGGAAACACTCCAGACAGACTTAACCGTTTCAGCAAAATCTCTCTGCACTTGCTGATGTGAGCAGTCAAGGCCCTCTGTTCTACAGATAGGTTCTGCATCATTTGGGTCAGGCTGGTCACCTGATCCGACAGATTACAGAGCGGATCCATAGCTAAAATGGTGGTAAGTGCCCCTGGTAATTAGATATGGGTCGGTGATAATGTCGTGACACGCAGACAGAATGCAGGAGGTATACCATAGGGACGCTGCAGAGCTAGAGGCAGAAGCTCCCAGAGAGTGAAAACCTACCGGAAGGCAGTGCAGGCGTCGTAAAGCGAGGTGCAAGCAAGTCGTGCAGGACCCGCCGTCAGTGTGGTGCCAGGAGGGATGATGGGAGCGGCGTCAGTAACAAGCCTGGGAGTCTAAAGCCAGTTGGGAGCACGGTGAACAGAGGGTAAGACAAGAAAGTAGTTGGGGACGAGCCAAAGGGTCGTAAGCCAGATGGGAGCGCAGTGTCCAGGGGAAAAATGGAAGCGTAGTCAGGAGCGAGCCGGGTGGTCAGAAAACCAGAGACAACAGAGCGGTACTAAAACGGAGGATGGGAATACAGGTCAGAAAACAAGCCGGGTCATACACAACAGCGATCACGCATACAGAGAAACAACGATTACCCAAAGAGTAATCTAGGTCAGCTGCTCTAGCCGAGGGACCGGAACTATCACCGACACTGGTCCTCGATCGTATTGCAACTAAATAGCTGACCCCACATCAGAAAGAGGCAGAGGCAATTAACCCTAATCTGACCAGGACAGAATAAGAACAAACCCCATCCTGGATCATGACATTTTTCTATTTTGTTAATTCACTTCACATTTTGGTAATTGATAAAAAATAAACTTTTAACTTTTTTAATAATGAAAGTATTCTTACTTTGTAGCATTTTTTCCACATTGACGTAAAACTTTTGCACAGTACTGTATATATAAAGCATGATATACTGTAAATCAGTAATGTTTTACTAACAGTTATAAAGTGATTATAGGAGTTAAAGCAAAGGTATGAGCTAAATTGAGTTTTTCTGCTTTCATTATCCTTTCAGTATCTTCACCACCACTTCTTCCTGTAAGACCAACAGCTATACGTAGAAAGCCTCCAACTACTAATGTGACAGGCAGACCAGAAAAACAAGGTATAGAAATAAAGTTCTGATTATGATGCCTCTATTACGGCATGTCCGGATACTCGTTATGTTTTCAATAATATTATTTGTATGAAGCTACATTCCTACATCTCACCAATGGCTGTGAAGAAAATCTCTGTAGTCCATATTAAAACTATGGACTTCATGAGAGGGTGTTTGTAAAAAAAAATGGCTATAATGCGTATGGATGGATATGCTGAATGTGCAGCTAATGAAGCTGCACAGCTAACCTGAAGATTAGAGGACCATCTCACTTTTTTCATTTAGAGTCACATCTTTTCAGTGGGAGGAACTTTTTATTAGACAAACATAGAAAGGGATGATCAACTGAATCATGCTATTTGTGGGTAGTGCATGGAACTGGAATAGTCTCTGGATCAGTTGAAAGCATTGGATAACATAGACTGGGACTAAGAAACCACTGTAAACTTTGGTCTATAAAACCAATAGAACTTAGAACAGCAAAAATTGGGGCACCAAACCCTAACATGTAGCAACTAAAATATTAAAAAGGATGACCTATGCAAAGTGGCGCAATGTTGAACGTTCTGCTTGGGACTTATAATTAAAAGGTGTGGGCTCACATAAAATAAAAAGCCACCTGACCATTCGAACCTACTATTTTGTTACCCTTATATGTATTTCATCTATGGCCCCAATTCATCAAGAGTGGCGTAGTTCACGCCTTTCTTGATGACAAGGCCTCTTAATGATTTAGGCATATCTAAAAAGTGGCATGATACTCCGAGCTCCTCACCACAATTTTCTGAGACTGGAGTATCTTTTGTAGCATAAGGTATCCTGCAACCCATTATGGTTTAGATGAGTGGGCATTGCTATGCCCTATCCCACCCCAACTCCTCTCATTTTAGTGGAGCTAACTGAAAAGGATGTAAAAATGCCAAAAAGGAGGTATTTTTTTCTGCAACTCCGCATTTGCAACTTTTCAAAGCATTTTACGCAAGAATTCTGATGTTATCGCTGTGATGAATCAGAGCCTATGTTTCTACTTTTGATGCATGTTTCTTCACTGAACAAAAAGGGTGGTCTTTCTGCTAGGCTCACATGACCAGTATTACTGACTGAGAAACTACAGATCCCAGAAGCACTCTGTTTTCTCATGGCTGATGGCACATCCTTACCTCCCAAATAGAAGCATTAACCTGTAACACTAGATAACGGTGTACACATTTTAAATAAATGTTGTCTGTAATTAAACAAAAAGTGTCAAACAGTAACATACATTAAGTATTAGAGACTGTGTTAACCTCCAACTCTGCTTGTGCACATAAAAGAGTTAAAGGGGGCAAGTTAACTATTTAACTGTCCCCTGAACCTTTAAGAATGAGTCTTGTTGTTATACAGTGTGAAGATAGGAGGGGGAGCCCAGCACCTATTGTATGCAGAAATGCAGAATTACAGTATCCCCTCTGCACATTCTCCCTTTTTGCTGTGTAGACATACAGAGTTATTGTATAGAAGTACACGAAGGCAAAAATACACCTGCTCAACCTGTGAGTAAAGTACTACTGGAGGACATGTCCAGTTAAAACAAAGGGTAAACAGAAAGCACGGATGGAATATTTGAAAGGGTTGGAAATTATTAATGGATCATTTAAAAAATGTTTATTATTGCAAAGCTCATTGACATCAACCACAGAGCACATTGATCCACCAATGCAATTCTGGGAATACCCCTTTAGAAGGACTACCACTACTCCCTGTATCCACCTCATTTATGCATTCACATTTCTGGCTCATACATCACAACACTTTTAACCAGAGGTGAATCTAGGATTTACTGCACTCGGGGCTAAAAATCTGTTTAGTGCCCTCTCCTATACATAGCTTAAGCAGTTCAAGTAATAATAATAATAATAATCTTAATTTATATAGCGCCAACATATTCCGCAGCGCTTTAAATTTAACACTTTCAAAACGCAAGTCATAAGTAACAGCGTTAACAATACAATAATTAAAGCAAAATAAGACGGCCCTACTCGTGAGAGCTTACAATCTACAATGAGGTGGGGGAGATACAAAGTACAGGTGTGTATAAACAATGGTGTATTTACAATGATGGTCCAGCCATCTTGAGGGAGTGAGGGATGGAGATAGTGATTGGGCTACACGCGCACACTTACACCTAGAATGACTTTGATTGGTGAACGTCATAGGCCACTCTGATCAAATGTGTTTTTAGGGAGCGCCTGAAACTATGCAAATTGTGTATGGTCCTAATTTCTTGGGGTAGAGCATTCCAGAGGATTGGCGCAGTGCGGGAGAAGTCTTGGAGTCAGGAGTGGGAGGTACGGATTAGTGCAGAGGTTAGTCGAAAGTCGTTTGCAGAGCGCAGCAGTCGGTTAGGCCGATAGATAGAAATGAGGTAAGAGATGTAGGGGGGGTGCTGCACTGTGGAGAGCTTTGTAGGTGATAACAAGTACTTTGAATTGGATCCTATAATAAATGGGCAGCCAATGTAAGGACTGGCCAAGAGTGGACGTGTCCGAGTACCGATTAGCCAGATGGATGACCCTGGCTGCTGCATTAAGGATGGACTGGAGAGGGGATAGTCGAGTAATGGGGAGGCCAAGTAATAGAGCGTTGCAGTAGTCCAGGCGGGAGTGGATCAATGCTACAGTGAGGGTTTTTGTTGTTTCCATGGTGAGAAAAGGGCAGATTCTAGAGATGTTCTTTAGGTGTAGGCGGCAAGAGCAGGCAAGAGATTGTATATGGGAGGTGAAGGAGAGACTGGTGTCAAACATAACACCCAAACAGCGACCCTGCTGCCGGGGTGTTATTATGGTGCCACCCACGGAGAGGGAAATGTCAAATTTAGTGAGGTTAGTAGATGGCGGGAGCAGAAGAAGTTCAGTTTTGGAGAGGTTGAGTCGTCATTTGACCGCTCGCAGCTCTTACTCAGCATATTTACAGTCACGCGCCAACTAGCTGCTCTTCCTAATTCTTTCAATATTCAGTAAAAAAAAAATACAGCCCCTGCTTTATTCAGAGAACCAGGAAGAGAAACTAGTTAGCACATGAACATCTATATAAAAGTAGCATATGAGTGGTCATATGTTGAATGCTGGAACTGGCATGTAGAGCCCAATTCTGACATACTGTATATTAAACACTATTAGGATTTGGCGTGCTTGAGTGCTTAGTTTTAGAATTAATCCTTCTAATACAAATACACTAAGCTTTAACTTGTCAGACGGCACAATACTTTACTAACATAGCCATGTATCTGTCAAGTTATGGATTACTGCATGTGTACAGAATCAGAACTAATTGCAGTATATAAATACGTCACCAGAACCACCATCAGCACATAAATACAGAATCACAATCATCAACAGTACAGGAATACATTACTGGAATACCATTAGTACACAAATACCTCACCAGAAGCACCATCAGTATATGAATTTAGCACCAGAATCACCATTAGTACATGAATACAGCACCAAGCTTAGTACAGTAATCAATTGCAATGTCAAGTCAGCTAAATATACAATTGTATCGCATGAACCTAAAACTCCCAGTATGTCCTTAACAGTGGTAAGGATATACAGGGATTGTTGTTAAAAACCAGCATTAGACTACAGACCATACAGTAACTATAGTACTAGATGTAGACAGTATCACAGATAAACATTTACATCCAGGTACTTTATAGGTTACGTTTTCTCTGATTTGAGTTGTTCCCTTTCTTTTCTTCTCCATCTTGTCTAAATGCCATGATGACTTGTCACATACACATCTCGTCTCTGCAGACTTCCAAGTTCTCTGATCTTCTGCAGCACATCCCAACAAGATGCCCTTAAAAAATAATGTCATTTAATGCTCATGAATAAAAATATCACCCTACGCTGTCGCCCAGAAAAATAATTGCCCCTCACTGTGCTCCCTGCACAAATTATGACCCACGCACTGTCTGTTGTACGATACATGGCCTCTGAACTGTCCTGTCCTTTAAAATACTGCCTCAACACTGACTGACCTTCAGTACTACAACCACCATTGTTATATTATAAATAACAGCCACACTGTTCACCTTTATTAGCTAAAACCATCCCATTTGCCACCCTTATTAGCTATTACTACCATACTGGCTCTATCTTAAATTTCTCACACCATGCTGCCCCTTTTTCATTCTAGGCCACCTCTTCACACTGTCCCCTCACACTGTGTGCTCCTATACTGCCCAGACTCTATGCTGTGCTCTCTAATAACCCCTCTGCATGTTTTCCCCTCCTTGCTGCTCCTCCCTCTGTACTGCCCAAACAATATTACCCAATCACTATACTAGATTACACTTCCCCCACGTACTGTCCCCTCACACTTTTGTCATCTCATAATGACCCCTCCACTCTTTTCTCCTCCATACTGTCCCCTTACACTCTCTCCAATACTGTCCCCTCACATTCCTCCCCAGACATTTTCCTCATATACTGTCCCTGCACACTTCCCTCAAACTGTCCCATCTCACTCCACCACACATACTGTCCCCCATACTGTCCCTTCACACTTTCCACCAGTGTCTATACTGTGCCCTCTCCTCATACTCCCCCTTTGCATGCTGTCCCCTCCTTGGTGCACCCTAACTATACTGCCCCCACAATACTACCCATGCTGTCCCCTCTTAGGTTTCTACCCATATTATCCACTCACATTTTTCTGCCCCCATACTGTCCTATCACACTTCCGTCCCTACTGTCCTCTTACACTTTTCTTCTCCATACTGTCCCCCACACTCATACTGTCCCCTTCCATTTCCTCCAATACTGTCCCTTCACATTATTCTCCATCATACTGTCCCTTCATACTATTCTCCTATACTGCCTCCTCAAACTTTTTTCTCACACACTTTTTACCTTACACTTTTGCCCACATACTGTGACCTTACACTTACCCATTCCATACTGTCTACTCACACTCACTCTCCCCATACTGTCACCTTACACTCTACCCCTCCACACTGTCCCCAAACTTCAATTAGTGCACTCATGAGTGATGTCAGCAGAATGATTAAGTGACCTGAACACCTTTCTGATGTCATCTTGACCCCAGAAGTGCCAGTGGTCAGACCTTCAATTGTACTCTCGGCTGAAAGATTAAATTACAACTTATTGCAGGGAGCTGGCCTTTTACTTGTTCTCCAAGATGGCTGTTAGTTTGACAACTGACTCAGAGAACTGACAAATTTCACATCCAGGAGCCGAAAAATGCTGCCACTGGGAGACACCTTGGATCACCGCAGTAGCCTACCCAATTGCTCCCCTTTGTTGACTTCGCCCAAGGCAAATTCCACCTCCTCCATCACTTACACTCTGATTTTAACTGTTGAGGAATAAAGTACAATAGATTCTAGCCATAAAGCTACCTAAACTAATTCTAGAGCTGTTGCGTTAATATAGAGGAAGACAAAACAAGGCTTCAATTGAATCATCTGTCAGTTTGTTTTCCAAGATTTAAAGTATATGAAATTCATCATGAAGACAATATTTTTTCTGTGGATTTCCATCCATTTTGAATTGGTGGTTACAGCAACAAATAAATACAACACCCTGTACAAACCACAGCAGAGTAATGCAGAATCAACAGACTCTGCCATTATTAAAATTACCGCAGTAAATTATGTGGTCCAGCTTTCCGCAAAGTAATTAAAATGTTCCCATAGGTTGGCAATAAAAATTTGAATCCTCTGTTTACAATTTTACTTGTAGAAATGCTTTGACAGCTTTAATATAACTTGGATTATGATATTTCTTTTTAGTGTGTTTATCTTTCAAATGGTTCTCTTATATTGTTTCTTAGTAATAGCAATGTAAAGTTTCTCATAATATCCATTCCTACTGACAGTCCACTGCATTTTCTAAGCAAGTGTCTAACCCTATAGCACAGAGGATGACGGATTTAAAAATTAGAGTTTGTTTTTTGGACCCTATACAGTTGGCCAAACCTGCCAATTTCAGTGGGACTTGAAAACTATCTAATATGTATGGGAGACGTATAGATTGGGTGGTTGGAATTCAATCATCTGATCCTTTGTTCAATGGGAGATAACCGCTGTCGGACGATTCCAGCATCTGCTTTTTCATACAAACACACAAACATAGGGCTTTCTTTGTATTAGGGATGTGGATGTGGGAGTGACGTCCCAGCTATCTAATGTTTATGGCCAGCTTTATTGTAAAGATTTCTATATATGTTATTATATATTATTATATTATTATTATTATACATTTATATAGCGCCATTTATTCCATGGCGCTTTACATATGAAAAGTGAAAAAATATAGACAGGTACAATAAACATGTGCTGGACAAGGGACACACAAGACAGAAGGAGAGAGGACCCTGCCCGCGAGGGCTCACAGTCTGCGGGGATGGGTGAGAATACACTAGGAAAGGGTAGAGCTGGTCGTGCGATGGTTCAGTAGACTGAGGATCATTGCAGGTTGTAGGCTTGTCGGAACAGGTGGGTCTTCAGGTTTTTCTTGAAGGTTTTTCTTGTTGATACAATTTCACCAGTAGTGGTGGAAGAACTTAACTCTACATAGATCTCTCAAGTCAATTTGATTTGTAATTGACAATACAGAACTACCTTTCTTCCCTGGAGTATTAAATACAAGATTTTAGGATTTGGCACTAATATAACACTAGCATTTTTTAATTTACACAAGACAGTGATGCTAAATAGGTATGTAAAGTTTTCTCACCAAATAAACTACTCTATTCAGCATTTAGCATGGACTAGATACATAAATCCTTGCAGGCAGGTCTTCTGCATAAAATCTGGACTGTATCAGTTTTAGTGCTCACTTTTATTTTTTGCAATTGTTTGGCACATAGAGTTACTTGTTTACTATAAGGAAATATATTTTTGATGTCTTAACAAGTGCCTGTTTCTTTAACAAGGGGGTAATCTGATACCACGTGCTCCTTCAGCTGCCAAGCCTGAGTGCGCAGTTATATGTATAAAGTCACCAACGATGCTGCCAACTTTACTTGATCAAGAGGAAGATCTGGGTATGATGGAGAGCTCTTGTGTCACCCTGGGCTATGAATTAAAGTGGACCTTTCACCAGCACATACTTTTACACTGACGATTTGTCTGCTTACCTTTAAATCTCAGTTAAGACTAAGTTTCATGCACTGCAAATATTGCAGAATACATGTCTTACCTCTTACTACACTGATTGAGAATCCAAAATCGGACATGTAACTTTTCATATGCTTTTGAACAGAACATTTCTTTGGTGACAGGTCCATTTTAATACACGCTTTTAGCTTTAGGGTTGCCACCTTTTGATAAGTTGGAAGACATATAATCGAACAACAAGAACCAGGACAGTGTGAAACTGAACACATTAATATATCTAACCTATAACTGTACTATGCAGATATCACAGCCGCTGAAACCCAAGGGATTTAAAACTATATTTAGTACATCCCAAAATATCACTGCCTGGATTAAAACTGTAAAGGTGGCAACTCAGCGCTGTCTATATTATCCACGTAGCAGCTTGAACCACAGAGTGAAATTGTGGTGCGCAGTGTCGGGGTTGCTAGACTTTACATTGCAGAAGAAATATGAGTGTTGTCTTTTTATGTTTTTCTTTTTTTAAAAGGTACATAATAGGCTGCAATGATCTTATTTCAGATATAGACGTAACGGTTAAAATATAAACATGAATATGGATGTAATTTTTTTATTTGCATTTTCCTCCATATTTTCAACCATATTACATTTACATATTACAATCAAAGTTGGATGTAAATACTATTGAAATCATATATTTTAAAAATATATATATTATCAATATTGATAATACTACAATATGCTGTTTAACTGAATATAAAAATATACAGTAAATTAACCAAACTCAAGTTAAAGGGAACTGTCACCCCATTTTAGCCATATCAGCTAAAGATATGACTGAATAGTGTGTCCCATAAGCAACCTATCGGTATGTAGCTTATATCCTGATACCCCCGTTTTGATAGCAAAATACCTTTGTAAAGTTCGGATTTTTGTCTGTAAATCAGGGCGGTCCGGTCCGGAGGGCGGCGTTTTCTCTCTTCTCCCCCCTGCTCCTCAGCATGTCTTGCGTATGGCCGTCTGTGAATCGCACAGACGGCGTTCGGCTTCCCGCAATTGCGCTTTTCAAATTCCCCCCGCGCATGCGCAACACTTTCTTTGCCCGGAAATGACTGCTTGCCTTGGACGACTTCCGGGGCAAGGAAAGTGAAGGACAATAGTTGCGCATGCGCTGTAATTATTTTATGCTTTGCCCACTGTTGGACAAAGCACACTGCGCATGCGCGGGGGAATTTGAAAAGCGCAATCGCGGGAAGCCGAACGCCGTCTGTGCGACTCACAGACGGCCATACGCAAGAGATGCCGAGGATCGGGGGGGAGAAGAGAGAAAACGCCGCCCTCCGGACTGGACCGCCCTGATTAGCATAACAAAATACAAAGTTTACAAAGGTATTTTGGCATCAAAACGGGGGTATCAGGATATATAATACATACCGATAGGTTACTTATTGGACTCACTATTCAGTCATATCTTTAGCTGATATAGCCAAAATGGGGTGACAGATTCCCTTTAAGGAAATACATACTGTATGTATTTCATCAACATGTTCCCTCATTATTTTACAGAGCCTATTTTTCTACACTATATAAATACTGTTATGTGTGAATGGTTTATGCCACTTTTATTGGCTGCTTGTCACAAATATCTTTGCTTTTTATATTTCAGGGAGGTGAGTATATTGCATAACTGTCTTGATTTTGAAAAATCACAGTGAAATGTTATATTAAAATAACTTTTATTGTTCTCCAGCCGCCTAAAAACATGTATTCTACATTAATGAGTCTCTTTATCTCTGTGTACGTACAGAATACATCCGAGTGCAGTCCACTGTTTCACACGCACCCATAGACTTGTACGGGTGTGTGTGATCCAAATATTGGAGCCACCTGCAGCATGCTGTGATTGTTTTCTCATAGTGTAACACTGGGCTGAGTGCTATGCGATAAAACTTCGGATAGCACTCAGTCGTGTTATACCGCAGTGTGAGCGAACCCCGAAGGCAATCTGTCACCAGGTTTTTACTACCCCATTTAAGAGCAGTAGCAAAGACACAAATTCCATCAATGCATCTCTTACTTGGCTGTATGCTACAGTTTTAATAATATCACTGTTTTATCTTCTGCAAATTAGCAGATCTCTGAATGCTGAGCTCTGTAAAACCCCGCCCACACCACTGATTTGCAGCAATGTACACTGTGCATAGGCATAAAGCTGTCAATCAGTGGTGAGGGAGGGGTTATACAAAGCTCATGAATATGGAGTACTACATGGCAGCATTTTACTAGTCCTCTAATAATAATCTCCTGCTGATAAAACTGTGATTTTAACAAAACTAAAGCAAGCAGCCCAACAAGTGACAGAACTTTGCAATGAAGCTATGTGTCTCTACATTATGCTGCTCTCAGATTAGGTGGCGAAAAGCTGGTGACTGATTCCCTTTAAATGATGTGACTTTGTTAGTGTTTTTAAAATGTCAATCACGTGGTGTTTTCTGGAAATGATGAGATCACATACATTCATCATGTAGTCGTGCTTTTGGATGCCAGTCTTCAATGTACTACAAATTATTAAAGAAATCCCATTTTGGGGGCTGGCTCCACTCTCCATGCTACAAAGCATATGTGGTGTCAGTAACAGTGTGCCGTCCCATGTATGTTTGCTAACCGCTTCAGTAAGAGCAGCAAAATAAGTACCGTACATTGGGAAGGGGACGGAGTGTGGAGGCAGGTTTTCACACATGCTAGATATAAGGAAAATATTGCCTTGGGAGACAGAATGAGATGTTACTACTACAGAAACTCTATTTCAGCATGATGCTAATAGAACATATACTCCCCAAACTAATATTCTTACAGTGGGTGATGTTTGTTTTTTAATTTGTAAAAACCCATTGTCATGGGTGCATCGCCACGAAGATCGTCGCGATTGCACATTCTGACTTCTCACAGCTGAGCTGCTGTTTCTTTGTGTTTGGTAATGAGAGAGTTTAATTTTATCTAGCTCTTTGCTAAGACTAGGTCCAGCCTCGCCCGGCTGCTTTGGATTATGTTCTAATTAGTTTCCTTTATATTCCTGCCAGTCTGGGTGTTAGAGGCCGGTGAAAGCATTCATATAGTTTAGCAGACTGGATCGGTTCTGAGAATACTTAAGCTAAGAGCTCCTTAGTTGTTTTTACTCTTATAGCTTATAGTTTATCTCTGAGACCTTAGGTGTTCCTACTGTGTGTGAGTGTTGTATGTAAGACTTTATTTACTTTATTTCTTATCTTTCTTGTATGTCTTTCTGTTCATTAACCGTTACCCGGTCATTCCCTTTGGTGGTATTCAGGGTCCTTCTTAGGACTAGAATACAGTTGGCAGGGATTGATAGGAGACAGGGTTTACGCTGGTGGCCTGGACCTCTGTACCTTTAACAGTACCTCCAGGTTGAGGGATTAGTTAGGACCCCAGTTAGGGTCAGCTTAGACCCCGGTCTCCCTCTAGCCAGAGACAGCGTATAACGGATTCCGTATTGACCCACTGGACATTCTGTCAGGTAAATCTATGTTATCATATATCTATGTGCATGTTATATAGTATGTTGCCCTTTTGATATAGATTATTGTCATCACATATATATATCTGCTATACAGCGTGACATTTTCACCGGCCAATACTAAAGATTCTCCCCAGCTATCATGGATCCAGTAGCTCAGCTGGCCCGGCAGTTGCAGGGATTGTCCATGGAGTTGGCAGACATTAAGTCCAAGGTTTTGTCCCCCCCGGAGCAAACCAGATCTGAACCTAAGGTTGCTCTCCCGGACAGGTTCACTGGTGGGCGGGACAAATTTTTTACTTTCCGGGAGGCATGTAAATTGTACTTTCGGCTGCGGCCTCGGTCATCTGGGAGTGAAGAGCAGAGGGTGGGAATTGTTATCTCGCTCTTACAAGGGGACCCTCAATCTTGGGCGTTCTCTATTCCTCCAGGCTCCCCAGATCTCCAGTCAGTGGATCGATTTTTTACTGCCCTGGGTCTGGTATATGATGATCCGGATCGAGTCTCCCTTGCTGAAACAAGGTTACGTAAAATACTGCAAGGAAATCGTCCAGCGGAGGAATATTCTTCTGAGTTCCGTAGATGGGCAACAGATACTCAGTGGAATGACCCAGCTCTTAGGAGCCAGTTTTGTCAAGGGTTGTCTGACAAATTAAAAGATGTGTTGGCTCAGTATGATTCTCCTCCATCACTGGAGGCTGCTATGGCCCTCGCTATTCGCATTGATAGACGTCTTCGGGAAGACGCGAGGTAACTCCGCCCCCCGTGATGACTCCACCTACTACTAAAGTCCCTTATACTGAGGTTCCCTGGTCTGTTCTGAGGAACCCATGCAGTTGGGAGGGACATCATTTTGTAGGAGGGAATCAGCGGTGAGCCGCAAGACTAGAAGGTGTTTCTTTTGCGGGAGAGAGGGACATTTTGTTGGGGGGTGTCCATCCCGGACCTCTTTGAACCAAGGAGTTAACCTGGGAGTGTGTATTTCGTCCCCAAATCCCTCTCAGTTTCTCGTGCCTGCGGAGGTGGTGATTGGTACTAGAACTGAGAGGATTTCTGTTTTTCTTGATAGTGGGTCCGGGGCTAATCTGGTGGACACTCGGTTTGCCCAGGTGCATGGTATGCAACTGAGTGTATTGGCCAAACCGGTCCCTATACTCTCTATTGATTCTAGACCTCTTGGTCAAGGTAGCTTGGTACAAGCTGTTCATAACATAGATCTTCGAGTAGGGGCAATACATAAAGAGCAATTGTCTTGTTATGTGTTGGAGGGTCTGCCTGCTCCTATTGTGTTGGGACTTCCTTGGTTGGCTAAACATAACCCAGTGATTGATTGGCAATCCGGAAAGATAAGCCAGTGGGGTGAATTTTGCAAGAATAACTGTATGAGCACGGTCATCGGTGCGGTTGTGCCTAGGACTTTGCCTCCTTTTCTGGAGGACTTTTGGGAGAAGTTCTCAGAGGAGGGGTGTAAAGAGTTACCTCCTCATCGCGCATATGACTGCTCAATAAAGTTGCTTCCTGATGCCTTATCTCGTACTTTCCCAGAGGTCGGGAAGACGGATGATCCGGTTCCTATTCCTCAGGAGGAGTTGTAGTGTCAGCTGTATGCTCTGAGCTTGAGGGGGGGTATTGGGGGCTCAGGGGGACGCCCCTGTGGGACTTCCAGGGAGACTGATAGTTCCAGATCGCTTAAGACTGAAGGTTACGGAGAACCCTTACAAACGGATGGCTGATAGGAGGAGAGTTTCTGGTCTAGATCTGAAGGTGAACGATCTGGTGTGGTTGTCTACCAGGAATATAAAACTTAAAGTTCCCTCCTGGAGGTTGGGTCCCAGATTCATCGGGCCGTACAGGATCAGTTCCATAATTAATCCTGTGGCATTTCGTCTGGACCTCCCTCCTACGTTTAAAATTCATAATGTGTTTCACAAGTCATTACTTAAAAAGTATGTGGCACCAGTCATACCGTCACCTCTACCTCCTCCTTCAGTGGTGGTCAATGATAACGTGGAAGTTCATTGGAGGGGGTATGGTCCTGAGGAGAGGACGTGGGTCCCTGCGTCTGATGATAACGCAGATCGATTGGTTCGGACCTTTCACACAATTTACCCGGACAGACCTGGTCATGAGGGTCCGGAGGCCCCTCGTAGAAGGGGGGTACTGTCATGGGTGCATCGCCACGAAGATCGTCGCGATTGCACATTCTGACTTCTCACAGCTGAGCTGCTGTTTCTTTGTGTTTGGTAATGAGAGAGTTAATTTTATCTAGCTCTTTGCTAAGACTAGGTCCAGCCTCGCCCGGCTGCTTTGGATTATGTTCTAATTAGTTTCCTTTATATTCCTGCCAGTCTGGGTGTTAGAGGCCGGTGAAAGCATTCATATAGTTTAGCAGACTGGATCGGTTCTGAGAATACTTAAGCTAAGAGCTCCTTAGTTGTTTTTACTCTTATAGCTTATAGTTTATCTCTGAGACCTTAGGTGTTCCTACTGTGTGTGAGTGTTGTATGTAAGACTTTATTTACTTTATTTCTTATCTTTCTTGTATGTCTTTCTGTTCATTAACCGTTACCCGGTCATTCCCTTTGGTGGTATTCAGGGTCCTTCTTAGGACTAGAATACAGTTGGCAGGGATTGATAGGAGACAGGGTTTACGCTGGTGGCCTGGACCTCTGTACCTTTAACAGTACCTCCAGGTTGAGGGATTAGTTAGGACCCCAGTTAGGGTCAGCTTAGACCCCGGTCTCCCTCTAGCCAGAGACAGCGTATAACGGATTCCGTATTGACCCCTGGACATTCTGTCAGGTAAATCTATGTTATCATATATCTATGTGCATGTTATATAGTATGTTGCCCTTTTGATATAGATTATTGTCATCACATATATATATCTGCTATACAGCGTGACACCCATTACGTTTTGTCGGACAAGTCCCATTCAATAAGATGACTGTTGCCACTTCTATGGCACCTCAGTAATGGTGTCTGGACATATTGAAGTCATTTATGTATCCTTTAGGGCTAGTACATCCTGTTGCCCTGGACCTGGATTTAGTATTATGTTTACTTTCTTATTTTTAGTGCAATAAACAAATTTCCAGCATTTCCTATGATTTTAATTGATTACGCGACTTCCAAAAACCACAGACATGACTCTGTAAAGTAAGAAAAATAAAATATTCAGACATTTCTGGCATAATAGAAAAGTGGCAAAAGGAATTCTTTTGAAGCTGCCAAACACTTTTCTAAAAAGATGCATTGCAAAGAAATAACTAAATCTGGAAAGGTAAACTATGTAGCCCATTCTGTTTTCCAGTTCAACATTAGATCTGAAAGATTCTTAAAGTTCTCAGAGCAGTCGAAAAAACAATACTTCAAAGAAATAGCAACATTAATGTGAAGGGAAACTTATGAAAAAATACATTCTCCATCTAGGCATGTGTTCATCCAGCAATAATAATGATCTCAGTCAGCTGGGTGTTCCTTTTAGTTTGCCATTGGCAGGCTCAACACAGAAATGTTCTCCATGGAAGCCAGACAATCGTAGTTCAGTACAATCATGAATTCATGAATACATGTACATATTTATATATATATGTAGTGTTTAGCAATCTCGTGGTCTGATGCATAATCACAATTTACGGTATGTTTTTTGCATATTAATTACTAGTCATAGATCATTACTGGATTATTCTAACAGTTATCTACTTTGTAAATGACAAAAAGTTGTCCCCCAAAGCAATGTGTTCTGTTTCTTATTTCAATTGGCAGTAGCAGTGACCCTATGAAAAAAATAGGATATATAGACGAGCCTAACATTAATGTAACCAATTGTCTATTCAGACAATATCCCATAACTCATTAATACATCTTCCCCAAATTACTTCTGCTATATTGAGACTGCAGCCTCTGCATAGTTGTTTTAAAATGTATGGTGTCCTAACTGTTATGTTTTTATTTCCAGTGCTTTCCACAGTTTTCAGTACTGCACCGAAATCTGATATTGATCCTTTGGGCAAACCTAGAGACACAGGTGAGAAATGATTTGCATGATTAAAATACTGAAAATTACAGTTAAGGGGGGCAATAAAAGATTGTCACCTTCCAAAGTCATTTGTACATAGAACTGGGAGAAGTGGTCACCTTTAAAGGAGTTGTACAGGAATTAAAAAAACAAGCTAGAAGCAGGAAATGTATTAAAATAATAAAGTAACCATTACTATTCTGTTCAATTCCCCGATTGGATTAAGACTTCATGTACATCATTATTGTGACCACTGCGGACAATCATCTTAGATCACAGGGGTTTTTTCAAACATCTAGTTCATGTTCATATTATCTAGTTCGTAGATAAATAAATAGGTTATGTGTATAACTACTCAGTGATAATGAACATCATAGCTGGTTTTGTTAGAATAAATAATCACTTGGATTGATAGATGATGACAATGTCAGTAAGCGTGTGATTTTTGCATTCCATTGTGGTTATCCTGATGCAATCAAAGTAAACAAAAGTGGAGCTAGTTACTCAATCAGATCCTGTAACTGTTATATACTTGTCCCTAGGGATCAGAGGGGGATTAGCACACTATAAAATATTAGCAATTAAAGAGACGCAAAAAAAATCAGACATCTTTTAACCAGAACCATCAGATATAAAAGAGTTTATTTTTTTATTGTTTTTGTGTGATGACAGTCATTCCAGGGAATGCACGATATAACATAAGTGCAGTAAAACACTGAGCCATACAGTATGTTTTCATTATTCTGCCACTTCCAAACAGAATGGCTATGATAAAGTGACAAATGCCATTTTTGAGTTAACCTCTGACCGGGTAGCAGCATACTGCAGCACCATCCATTAATGCGCTGCTTAACCCCTTCAATCCTGAGCCTGTTTTCCCAGGCTAAATTTTACAATTCTGACTAGTGTAATAATAATCTTAATCTTTATTTTTATATAGCTCTAACATATTCCGCAGCGCTTTACAGTTTACACACATTATCGTCGCTGTCTCCGAAGGAGCTCACAATCTAGATTCCCTATCTGTATGTTTAATTAATTAATGTTTATTTTTTTTTAAATATCGCTGTTTTCAAACTTAATTTTTATGCCTTTAATCCAGATGGTTGCATCACACAAAATAGTTAATAACATTTGCCACATGTTCACTTTACATCAGTGTCATTTATGAAGCATAATATTTTTTTGTCAGGAAGCTAGAAGGGTTAAATTTTTATCAGCAATTTCTCATTATTCCAACAAAATTACAAAACCAATCTAGGGAACGCATCACATTTGAATTGACTTTGAGGGGCTTTTATGGCAAATACCTCAAAGTGATACCATTTTAAAAACTGCACCCCTCACATTGCTCAAAACCAAATTCGAGAAGTTTCTTAACCTTTCAGGTGTTTCAACGGAATTAAAGCAATGTGAAATAAAAAATGGAAATTTTACTTTTCCCACAAAAATGTTGTTTAAGCCCTAAGCTTGGCATTTTCATAAGGGTGACAGGAGAAAATGGACCATAGAGTTTGTTGTGCAATTTCTCGTGAGTACCCAGATGACCCATATGTGGTGGAAAATTACTGTTTGGGTGCATGGCAGGGCTCGAAGAAAAGAAGCACCACTTGAATTTTGGAGTGCAAAATTGACCTGTAATCAATAGAGGACACCATGTTGTGTTTGTAGTGCACCTGATAACAATAATAATGATTTTATTTCTATAGCGCCAACATATTCCGCAGCACACTACATTTTAGAGGGGACTTGTACAGACAATAAAAGACATTACAGAATAACAAAAATCACATGAATCAACAGATACCGAAGGAATGAGGGCCCTGCTTGCAAGCTTACAATTAGATTTAGAGGAAATAGGGGAGTAGTAAGGGGGATGGATAGCTCATGAAATAGAAATCTGACAGGTCCCCCGCCCCCTATCAAATTGATATCAAATTTATATCAAAGTGTATCAAATTGATATTAAAGTGAATTAAATAGATATCATACGTATATCGTAGTGTATTAAAGGGAGTTAAATAGATATTATACGGCTATCATAGTGTATCAAAGTGTATCAAATTGATATTAAAGTGAATTAAATAGATATCATACGGATATAGTAGTGCATTAAAGGGAATTAAATAGATATATGGCTATCGTAGTGTATCAAAGTGTATTAAATAGATATCATATGGATATCATAGTGCATTAAAGTGTATTAAATAGATATTAAATGAATATCGTAGTGAATCAAAGTGTATTAAATTGATTACTGATACGATTCCCACAAATTGATAACAAAGTGATATCAAAGTGTGCTAAATAGATATCATACGTTTATCGTAGTGCATCAAAGTGTGTTAAATTGGTTACTTCCATGAATCCCAGTAATCAAAGTGAAACAAAGTGCGATATCTCTTATAAATTTCATTGTTCAATTAGATTCAATCCGTTACATCATATTTCTTGAAATCCACAATACACTGCAATTAAACAAATCAAATCAATTATCACTGAACACTCGCTATTACAATCATATAGATGACTTGGAAATTAATGTATATTCAGAATATTTCTTACATAATAATTTATAGCAATACAATTGATAACTGCTACATAGTGAGCCACGTATATTGTAGTATCGGTGGTACTCTTTTTTAAACCTCAATGGGCCTTGAGCGATACTTAGTGGGGAGGAGTGTAAAGGACGGGTTGCACGTAGGGATGAGCGAGTAGTGAAATACTCAGACTCGCTGTACTCATTACGATTAGCTCCTTATACTCGGGTATTCGAAACGAGTAGCGAGTCCAATCTATGGGAAATGCGAGTAATGGGCAGAGAATGTGTGTGGGTGGAGAATGTGTGTGTGCGGAGACTATGTGCGGGGGGGTCTGTGGAGCTGTGTGTGCGGGGCCTGTGCAGGGCAGTGCTGGGCTCTGCTGGCTCGGGCTCTGCCGGGCCTGTGCGTGGCTGTGCCGACCTGTGCCGGGCTCTGCGGGCCGTGTTGGCCTCTACCGGGGCTGTGCGGGGCTATGCCGGGCTCTGTCGGTGCTGTGCTGGGCTGTGTGAGGCTCTGCCAGTGCTGTGTGGTGCTGTGCTGGCCTCTGCCGGGCCTGTGCGGGGCTGTGCCGGGCTCTGCCGGTGTTGTACGGGGCTGTGCGGGGCTCTGCCAATGCTGTGCCGGCCTCTGCCGGGGCTGTGTGGGCCTATGCGGGGCTCTGCCGGGCTCAGGCTCTGCTGGCTGTGCAGTCATCATCCAATGGGAATACTTGTCCCATCCGGCTATGCCTGCCACAGTGACATTAGCGGATGATGGGAAAATAATAATATGGTGAATGTAAAAAAAAAAAAAGACATACAAAAACATACAACCGCACACACCTAATTCCCCGAAGCCATCGTCTCCTGCAAATAATATTAAAATAATAAACCAACCTATACTTACCTTTCCAACGCAGTCCCTCTTTAAAACGAGTGTCCCACGACAATCTCCCGTGGAGAGCTGCCACATCAGCTGATGCGACCGCTCTCCAGGGGGTTTTTCACCACCTCTCAAAGCATGTTGAATGACTACCGTATGTTCTCTGTGTGGGCTACATACAGTACAGACCAAAAGTTTGGACACACCTTCTCATTCAACGATTTTTCTGTATTTTCATGACTGTGAAAATTGTAGAATCACACTGAAGGCATCAAAACTATGAATTAACACATGTGGAATAATACATTACACTTTACAAAAAAGTGTAACTATGTCTTATATTCTAGGTTCTTCAAAGTAGCCACCTTTTGCTTTGATTACTGCTTTGCATGCAGAAAAGGTGAACGGATGAACTCTACATGCCTGGTTCCCACCGTGAAGCATGGAGGAGGTGGTGTGATGATGTGGGGGTGCTTTGTTGGTGACACTGCTGGGGATTTATTCAAAATTGAAGGCATACTGAACTAGCATGGCTACCACAGCATCTTGCAGCGGCATGCTATTCCATCCGGTTTGCGTTTAGTTGGACCATCATTTATTTTTCAACAGGGCAATGACCCCAAACACACCTCCAGACTGTGTAAGGGCTATTTGACCAAGAAGGAGAGTGTTGGGTGTGCTATGCCAGATGACCTGGCCTCCACAGACACCAGACCTGAACCCAATCGAGATGGTTTGGGGTGAGCTGGACCGCTCACCGCTTCAATTTTGAATAAATCCCCAACAGTGTCACCAGCAAAGCACCCCCACACCATCACACCACCTCCTCCATGCTTCATGGTTAGAACTAGGCATGTAGAGTCCATCCGTTCACCTTTTCTGCGTGCAAAGCAGTAATCAAAGCAAAAGGTGGCTACTTTGAAGAACCTAGAATATAAGACATATTTTCACTTGTTTCACACTTTTTGTAAAGTGTAATGTATAATTCCACATGTGTTAATTCATAGTTTTGATGCCTTCAGTGTGATTCTACAATTTTCATAGTCATGAAAATACAGAAGAATCTTTGAATGAGAAGGTGTGTCCAAACTTTTGGTCTGTAGTGTACATGAGCCACTGTACAGAGGGTGATGAGAAACGTTTTTTTGTCTTGTGATGATGGTCTTTTTTGCTAGAAATTTTAACCTATACATTGCCATACAAACAGATGCCAGTGTAACGAGTTGAAAAGGATCAATGCATCTGGACACTTCGATTTTTTTTCTTGCTTACAGCATTTTTTAACATTTTTCCTCGTCATTTCCATAACACGTTACCTATAGAGTACACATGAGCATCTCAGAATCTCAACATCTTGTTTGCAATAAGCTTTTTAGTTCAGACTTAAAGTCAAAAGTTGTATTTACCTGGATCTCATAGCACTCCATGAATTCCCCTTTCTCACTAGGTGACATGTACTCCACCCCATAATATTTGACAGCAGGTAGAGGCTCCAAATAGTTTTGATTTTCTTCAGTGTTAAAAAAGTGGGGAAAATGTCCTTTTGAACCTGAAAACCCCATAGCCTGCTGCAATTTGCTAAGTTTCATGGAGATGAAATTTAATAAGTCTATAAATCTTATTTCCATATCATGCAGTGTCACACACAAGAGACGCCCACCTCGGGATATCAATTTCACGCTGAGTTTTTCAGAAATCAGTTCCTTAACAATAAAGTATGAGTTGTATCTTCCAGCACTGTGGGAAATAAATGTATGACCTGAAAATTTACCGCTTGTAAAGAATTGTACAAAGTCATGAGTACATGATTTACCTTAAGACTCCCAGGAAGGGCTACAATACAGCATTGTAGCATAAATGTAATTTGAGATGTGTGTGCCTGTCTCCTGCATACATTCAAAGTCGTAAAATATGTATTGATCAGTTTCCTCCTTTGGTTGCATGTAACAACGATGTTCATCAAATTCATTTAGATGTATGTGACAAACAGCACAACACATCCCTTTATATTTATGTTCTGTTTCACTGTCTATGGTCACAAAATGATGACATTGTTTTATGTCTGCAGAATGATGGATTATCTGCAGCTATATGTGTGTGGTGAACTAAGCATTCACTCGAACGGCAAAACACCCGGCAAATAGGACAATGAGGTGTTTGATGTACGTCAGCGCTCTCCACACAACTCTCTCTTTGACAAGCTTTACAAAAATATTGACAGGAATGATTAAATTTGTGATGGAACATCGAATTGCATCTTTCACAAAGTAATCAACCCCGATAAAACCCTTCATATTTTTGATACCGTAGTAGTGACGATCATGATGCAAAATGAAAATGGTTTTAGAGCCCGCTGTATTACCTGTTTGAAAGTAACGCCAGTCACCCTGACTGTAGTACAGCACTTTAATGTTGACATCAAGATGTTTCTCAAAATCCACATCGCTAAAGCTTATTAGCTGTCCCTTAGGGATACCCAGGGCTGTGTGTATGACTTTAGCACGACTCAGTAAAACTGTATCACTGACATCAGTATCGGTCATCAGGGCGCACACACTAGCAGCAAAGCACAGATTTGTACTGTAATTGTTGAAGTCATACAACCAGTGTCTCTCGTTTAATGATTTGACTACTCGCTATAGATTTCAAGAGTCTTTTTAAAACTCCGCATCTGTTTTTAATAATTGTTACTACTAGTTTCAGGGAATTTGTAGCTATGCATTCAGCATTACTTTGCAGTGTACGAGCAACAGCGTTTAAAAATGATTGAGAACTAAAATCATCCCTTGTCTGTTTTGTAGTGAAAATGAGATCTAATGTATCCCCGCCTTCAAGCCTTAGCTGAACAAAGTCACCAGGTTCAATGTCTCTGATGATTCTGTCTAGCAAGGATTGAATGGAGTCATGTACTACATTTAGAGCTTCTACAAAGATGAATGGATCCTATCTAAATTCACAAATCTGAAATGATCAATGTACATGCGGGCGTTGAAATTGCGTACATCTCTTTGATGATGATAAAAATGTAAAAATTCTGAATGATCTACGGGTATTTCATTATCATAAACACCATTACCTACAGAGGCTGCATCATGCACATTTTCGGCATGTTTCAAGATGCTTACTGCTTTGAGCATTTGGATTCATATTGATGTTGACACTTCCATGGTCATCTTGGATGTGTAAAAGGGGGGTCAGATCATGCAACAGTCTCTGGGGTATTGTTTAGTCATTGTGCTGCGAACTGTCTTTCACCCTCTTCTAGCTGCTTGTGATCTTCTGGAACTAACCATCATCTGTAGAGCCTTCTTAATGACTCTTGCTCTATAAGATCTTTGCGGTATTATTTTAGTAGATTTTTTCAACCCATAACCAACCAATCTTAGTCACATTGATTTATTTAAATTCGCAGGGAGTGATTGTACATTTGCATTATTTTGTTTAAAATCATATAGTTCTGTGATAATGTCAGGTGTTGGACATGCATTTATCAGTCTTTCATACGTATCGCAGAAAGATTGGTCGATCTGGACGAGTTTGATATGGGAGTACTCAGTAGACATAGCAATAAACATTTTGACGTGTTCATCATCCCACAAAGGTTTCGCTGTGTAAGATGATCGATCATCAACTTTCTGCTTTTTACTTACACGACGTTGTGATACTGATCGTTTCTTTAGAGATAATACAAGGCCGAAATCACTAGACGATCCTGCAGGAGTAATATTTGCAGATTGTACAGTTTGACACACCCGTATATTGTCCCGCTTATTACTCTTTTTACCCTCGGAGAACTGTGCAATTTCTCTGTTTTCACAAGTAACTTGTGGAATGCTGATTGAGGAATTGGCTTCCTGAGTTATGATGGGGATATCATTGTGCGATGCAAATATCTCTCTTGAAATTGTAACGCTGGTATTGTCTGTACTTTGTTTTCCAGCGTTACTCAGCATGTCTCTGCTTTAACCCTTTTGCTCCTTTCCCCCTAACCAGCTGGGATACTGTTGTCTGTTACCTGTATGGATGCTGCTCAGTTCCCAGCTCTGCTGCGTAGCCGTACTTGCGTGAGTGTCTCCGCTGCGTTGCATGACCACCCGCATGTGCGGTCCCTGACTTGCTGTAGAGACCATCCGTAGGTTGCAAAGTCCTCTGCAGTGGTGCATGACTTACTACGTGTGTGGCAGCAGCTACTGTCAGGCGTTCCTCTGTGATGAGTTGTCTGGCTCTGCATAGGGGGCGCGGCCCACACCTGTCCTGCTTTTATGAGGATTGGGTGTGTACTAGAATTACTGCTCCAGCCTATCGCTGTGAAGCAGCTCATATATAAAGTTCCCCAGCCCTGATGGGCGTTTACAGAAAGCTCTGGCATGGACTCCGCTGAGCATGTGTGGTCTGCAGGACTTTTCTCCAAGCTCCACCTGATGTACGAACTAGACTGCTTGGTCCCCACATGGTAAGTGGACTAGACTGCTCGATTCCCCTCTTGGTCAGCGGTTCGGACTTTTCGAGCTATGAACTCTGCTGCCATATTGTGAACTGTGGGACTTACCGCCAAACCCAAGTGAATTTTCTGGGGAATTTTTTTTACTTGGGTCTTCAGAAGAGGGGGCCTGAGGAGGGGGATACTGTAATGCTGGTATTGTCTGTACTTTGTTTTCCAGCGTTACTCAGCATGTCTCTGCTTTAACCCTTTTGCTCCTTTCCCCTAACCAGCTGGGATACTGTTGTCTGTTACCTGTATGGATGCTGCTCAGTTCCCAGCTCTGCTGCGTAGCCGTACTTGCGTGAGTGTCTCCGCTGCGTTGCATGACCACCCGCATGTGCGGTCCCTGACTTGCTGTAGAGACCATCCGTAGGTTGCAAAGTCCTCTGCAGTGGTGCATGACTTACTACGTGTGTGGCAGCAGCTACTGTCAGGCGCCTGGCCTGCTGTAAAGACCATTCGTAGGTTGCAAAGTCTTCTGCACTGTGCATGACTTACTACGTGTGTGGCAGCAGCTACTGTCAGGTGTTCCTCTGTGATGAGTTGTCTGGCTCTGCATAGGGGGCGCGGCCCACACCTGTCCTGCTTTTATGAGGATTGGGTGTGTACTAGAATTACTGCTCCAGCCTATCGCTGTGAAGCAGCTCATATATAAAGTTCCCCAGCCCTGATGGGCATTGCCAGAGCTTTGCACGGACTTCGCATTGTGTCTGCATTAAGTTCCTTAACCTAGCCGTGTGTGTTGGTCTGCAGCTCCTGCTCTGAGTGAGATCAGCTCTGGAGAGCTGATTCCCTTTGTCCTGTCTTGTGTTTCTGCCTATGCCTGGGGCTGAGTACCCAGATCGCCGTTCCTGGAGGCTGCATATCCAGGCCTGTTCCTGCTGTGTCTTGTTTCCTGAATCCCTGATCCTGGATCTATCCTGGTACCTGAATGTCTGAACTGTGTCTTGTATTTCCGCCTATGCTGGGGGCTGATTACCCAGATCGCCATTCCTGGAGGCTGTATATCCAGGCCTGTTCCTGCTGTGTCTAATTACCTGAATCCCTGATCCTGGATCGCATCCTGTACCTGACTGTCTGAACTGTGTCCTCTGTGTTATGTTCCTGAAATCCTGCTGTGTCCTGAACCCTGTGCCAGTGACTGTGAATCCTTGCTATATAACCTGAGTCCATCTTGGAAGGAGGAGTCCGGTGTGTGCTGAGCTTCTGTTACTCTGTGCTCAGCTTCTGTGCAATTCCCGGCCAGCTCCCGTTGAGCCTGGCGGGGCTTGCACCAGACCGCTGGTTCCTTTTCAGATCAATACTAGATGTCCGGAATCCGAGGACCGTATCCTCCCTGATGACCACTGCCTGATATCCGATGTCCGATGACCACTTCCAGATGTCCGGATCCTATCCTTCTCTGCCTGATGTCCGGAGCCTGCCGATCTTTGCCAAATGTCCGGAGCCTGCCGATCGGAGCCAGATGTCCGGAGTCCGATGCCTGTGTTCCAGTCCGTGTTCCTGTGTTCCAGTCCGTGTTCCTGACTCCCTGAGATCCAATCCGTGTTCCTGTGTTCCTGACTCCCTGAGATCCAATCCGTGTTCCTGTGTTCCTGACTCCCTGAGATCCAATCTGTGTTCCTGATGTTCCAGTCTGTGTTCCTGACTCCCTGAGATCCAATCCGTGTTCCTGATGTCCTGTCCGTGTTCCTGTGTCCCTGAGATCCAGTCCGTGTTCCTGATCCGATGTCCTGCCGGTTCCTCCTTGGTCTACCCTGTGATGACGTCTGTCCTGGGTCAGTGTCTGATGTTCTCCTGCTGAGCCTGTGCTACGCCTGAGGCCTGAGAGTGAGGCCATACTAGTATGCCCGTGCCAGATGATCCTGGACTGCATCTACCCGTGATGATCCCGCCATCGTCTGAAGTCTGTCTGAGGTCGGTGTCTGATGTTCTCCTGCTGAGCCTGTGCTACGCCTGAGGCCTGAGAGAGAGGCCGCCCAAGTATGCCCGTGCCAGATAACCCTGGACTGCATCTACCCGTGATGTCCTCCAGCACTCGTCTGTGATCCTGAGTCGTGTACCCTTCTCTGATGTGCGGAATCGGAGCCCGGTCTTATGTTCTGTTTATGTACTGTGTTTCTTTAAGTAAACTTTATGTTCTTCATACCTGAAGATGTGCGGTGTTGTCTAGTCCTGCAGGTCGCCATCTTGCCCACATGCTCAGCTGCCACGGATCCCGGTCGCTGCCCTTCCCTAGTCCGGGCAGGCCCGGGTCTCCCTCCGTGGTCCAGTGGGTCCACATTCTCTTACCATCTGGGACGTATGCCTCACATCGTCGTGGACTGGCGGCGTGGGAGCATTGGCTAGTTAGGCAAGCTATGCCATGTCCCGACGCCCCTAAGCCGTGGGAAGCGTAACAGAAATGTTATTATATTTTCAGCGTGAAGTCTTCTGCCTTGAGTTCCCGGGGTGTTTGGGTGTCGCAGAGCTTTCTTCGCGATCCACAACACAGATGGGTGAAAGAGGATTTGTTCTCACAGCCGCATTAGCTCTTTGTGGAGGAATCTGTGCAGATCCGTAATTACGCTGTTGCAAAACTCGAGGTTGAAGATCTGACGTAGCTAAAAGAAAAGATACGAGTTGTCAGTTATCCGTGAATCCTGTGTAATATTGGAAAAGCTACTCGGACCCAGTTATCCAAGATTCAGTGTAATATTTGAAAAGTTAGCTGTGTCAGTTATCCATGAAATCAATGTAACATTGTTTGTATAAATCCAGTATAAAACAGACTAAATATATACTTACAAGTATGAACTGGGTATTACACTCCTGCTGATCCTGGATTAGTGGTCATCTCATTGTTTGATCTTGATGGGCTGGAAATATTCTCTTTTTCAAACTGAATTTTTCTGGCCACTAGTTTAGCAGCTGTAAATAAAATATAACTATTAGTTAACTCAGAAATTATTTTCTACACAAAACTGAGAATCGTATGTATTTAAAAGATCCGTTACCTTTTCTATTCTTGAGACTCCTGCTTAGCGAATTTCCGCATCTTTTAGGAGCATCGGGTACCGGGGGGATTACAGGCTTAGGGCTCTTTTCCACTTGCGAGAAATACGTCCGATGCTCGCATGTGAAATCCCAGCTCTGGCGCCGGCACTCGGGAGTGGAGTGTGCGGCTGCATGTATTTATGCTCCACTCCCGAGTGCCGGCGCCAGAGCTGGGATTTCACATGCGAGCATCGGACGATTTCCTCGCATGTGAGTATGAGCCCTTAAAGACAACTTCTATGATCTCGATATCTGAATCCTGATTTTCACTTGGTTCAGGAGCAACCCTGTTTTCCGACATATAGTCCGCTTGAAGCATCTCAGTATCTATATGAGAAATTGTATTTAGTTTTGTGTCTAGATACACAGGTTTAAATCAGCTGTTATACATATAGGCTTCTTACCTGTGATAGACTGATGAAAATTAGACGTTTGCGGGTTGTTAGCAGACTTATTATCCTCTAATGGTTCCGCAGTTACGGATTCAGAGGCTTCATAATTCAGAGTATTGAAAATATTGTTAAATTTAGGGCCCATACACTCTTAAATAAGAAAGATTGAAATAATATATATAATAATATCCAAAACATTGACAATCAGAATGAGTCAATACTCCATACATTATATTCAGTATAATTCCTACCTAATTGTGTGCGTGTAAGAAAGGCATCGTATTGATCGCAGGAATTTTGGGTTTCCATCTTAAATAAAAAGGGAAAAGTATTAACTATATCTATACTGTGGATAAATACAGCTTATATACTATATATGAATTATAATAAAAAAGTGAATAAATATTAACTATATATAGGCATTGCAAAGGTACGGCTTATTACTATATAATAAATATTACTATGCAGAAAATGATAATATTAGGCATCCGTTAAATCAGTTAACACAAGGGAAAAGTATTAACTATATCTATACAGTGGATAAATACAGCTTTTATACTATATATGAAATATAATAAAAAAGTGAATAAATATTAACTAAGAGCCGATACTCCTGAGGAACTTCGCTTGAGGACGAGTCTGTTTCCTCCAGCTTTTCCAGCTGTGTATGTTCAAAAGAAAAATCCCTCTAAAAAGTGAATTTACACAAAATCAGACATTCTACACTGTGGTGATAGTGTTGTAAAGATGTTTGAGAGAATACTGGGACCTCTTAAAAACACTGATGAAGGCACTTCCTTCTGTCAGAAAATGTATTTTGTGCAATGCCAGCCATGATTTAATTACAGCCATTAGGGGAAATCGCTTTAAAGATCATAAAAGGGCGAATTCCTCTGAAAGAGCGACAAAAAAATATACTAAAAAAGTGGAGTAAAGCTATGAGAACCATGAGTAATAAATCACACAGCATAAAGAAAAAGAAGCGTCTACTAAAGCAGACCGGAGGATTTATAGGGCCTCTTTTAGGTTTTGCGATTCCGATATTAACAAGTCTACTCAGCGGTAATTAATGGAAGACCCCCTATTACAACCAACATACGCCTGAGTGTTATCCAGTGTCTTGATGGAGAAATTGCTGAGATTTTACAACGTTGTGATATACCAATGTGAAAATTTAAACATATAGTGATGTACTACAGAGATACTTGGCTCATGTTAAACATGATGCTGAGGAACTATCAACTTTAAAGATCATTAGCACTCCTGAATCTGATCACCAACAATTGTTGAATTCAGAACCTCATAAAAATACAGATGTTTTTGAAATTGTAAGTCATGTAAATCCTCAATATAAAAAGAATGCTGAATTTTTACTAAGCTGACTGTTACAGAACCAAAATATTACATTGTGGAATGACAAAAGTTAATTTATATTCAAAGGAACTGTAATTCCCGGCTCTAACATGCTGGATTTGGTTCGTAACACAACTCAGAGTCATGCCATGTCCAGGAAAAATATTTAGAGTTGAGAGTCCTCAGTGGTTGATACCTTTTAATGGCTAACTGAAAAGATGGTAACAAATTGCAAGCTTTCGAGACTACTCAGGTCTCTTCATCAGGCTAAACTATGTCCATGTCCAGGAGGAATTTACTCAGGGGCTGGGATACGTTTATGCAGGCTATGGTGAAATTAAATGTGCCCTCCACTGTTGTGGGTAATTCCACTACTAGAGGAAAATTAGATAGATTAAAAATTCCAATGAACGAAACTGGTGGAACATCTAAGCCACGAACTCTATCCACACCACTCCGTTCGAGCCGTCCTTTACACTCCCCCCCACTATCGGTATTGAGTATCGCTCAAGTCTCATTGAGGTTTAAAAAAAGAGTATCACCTATACTACAATCCATGTAGCTCACTATGTAGCAGTTATCAATTGTATTGCTACAAATTATTATGTAAGAAATATTATGAATATACATTATTAAATTCCGAGTCATCTATATGATTGTAATAGCAAGTGTTCAGTGATAATTGATTTGATTTGTTTAATTGTGGTGTATTGTGGATTTCAAGAAATATGATGTAACGGATTGAATCTAATTGAACAATGAAATTTATTCATACGTCTCTATAAAATGGAATTGATTTCGTTCATGAAATTAATTCATACATCTTTATAAAATGTAACTTATTTTGTTCAATAAACATTATAACTTTTATCTGAAAAAGGTGTCTCTCGTTCTTTATTTTACATTATTTTACAAAAATCAGTACTGTTTATCGTATCAAATTGTCAATAAAAGAGAATACATATTATTGGCACTATAAATCCTATATAAATGGGCCTATGTAAATAATAGGTGTATCAAAAAGCCTATAAAAGGGAATAATTATTGTCCCTATAAAATAATAGGCACAATGAAACAATTGTGAGTAACGTATCAATTGGATTATAAAAGAGATATTGCACTTTGTTTCACTTTGATTACTGGGATTCGTGGAAGTAACCAATTTAACACACTTTGATGCACTACGATAACTGTATGATATCTATTTAGGACACTTTGATATCACTTTGTTATCAATTTGTGGGAATCGTATCAGTAATCAAGTTAATACATATTGATTCACTACGATATTCTATTTAATACACTTTAATGCACTATATAACGTTGAGCCATGAATATGAAAAAATATATTTTTCCTGCAAAACTGTTGCTTCCACCCAAAATTTATCAATTCGCATGGTTAACAGAAGGAAATGGACCTTAAAATTTGTTGTTCAATTTCTCCTGAGCACAAGAATACCCCTTGTGTGGTAGAAAGCTATTGTTTGGGCGCACGGCAGGGCTTGGAAGGGAAGGAATTAACTTTTGGAGTGCAAAATTGATTGAAATAGATAGCGGCTAGCACATTTGCATAGCTCATGGTGTGTCTAAACAGTGGAACCCCCACAAGTGACCCTATTTTGGAAACTACACCCTCAAGGAATCTAGAGGTGGGGTGAGCAGCATAAACCCACAGAGGCTTCACAGAAATTTATAAAGTCAATCATAAAAATGAAAAAATACATATTTTTCACAAAAATGTTGCTTCAGCCCAAAATTTTCACAAGGATAAAAAATAAAAGGCACCGTACAATTTGCTATGCAATTTCTCCTGAGTACACCAATACCACATATGTGGCGTAAAACTACTGTTTGGGCACATGGCAGGGCTAAGAAGGGAAGGATCGCCAATTGAATTCTGAAGCGCAATTATGGTTGGAATAGATTGCAGATGCCATGTCACATTTAAAGAGCCCCTGACATGCCAAAACAGCAGAAACTCCCAAAAGCGACCCCAGTTTGGAAATTACACCCCTTGACAAATTCATATAGAGGTGTAGTGAGCATTTTTAAGTCTCAGTCGATTCAAGAATTGTATAACAGTGGGCTGAGTCAAAGGAAAATTACCATGTCTTCCACTAAAATGTTGTTTTGGCCCTAAGTTTTAAATTTCCAAAAGGGATAATAGGAGAAATTGAATGGTACAATATGTGGTGAAAAATTACTTTTGATGCAGAGTGCAAAGCTCAGAAGGAAATAAGCTCCAAATTGGAGTTCAGATGTTGCTGAAATGGTTTGAGGAGACCATGTCACATTGGCAGAGCCCCTGAGGTGCTAGAGCAGTGGAACTACCCATAAGTGACCCCATTTTACAAACTACACCCCCCATGAATTTATCTAGGGGTGCAGTGAGCATGTTGACACCACATGTGCCTCACAGAATTTTATACCATTGGATGGTGAAGAAAGAATAATTACATTTTTACTACTAAAATGTTGTTTTAGCCCCAAATGTTTAATGTTTATAAGGACTAATAGGAAAAAATAGCCCTCACAGTTTGTTGTGCAATTTCTCCTGACTGTGCCAATAGCCTACACAGGGGCGGAACTATAGTGGAAGCAGGGGAAGCAGCTGCCACAGGGCCGGGCTAGAAGGGGGCCCGTCCATGCTGCAGCTGCCCTGTGATTTAGGAGCAAAAAGGGGGGTCCCGAGCACGCTGGCAAATGGATCCGCGCTCGGGCCCCCTCCCAACATTTTGTTCAGGCTTCTGACTCTGAACGCTGATGCATAACAACACTGTGTTGTTTTAAAGAGACACTACAGTGTTGTAAATGCAGACAGCGAACAGAAATGAGCACTGTAGCTTTAAGCTGCGGCCCAGTGCATTATGGTCCGTCTGTCACAGCGTGTGTGCATGTGGGGGCGGACAGCAGACGGCCAGGCAGACCACATGAAGCAGCAGGCTGACTGGACAAGCAGGTGGAAGCCCGGGCGAGCAGGGTGAGTACCGTGAGTCTCTCAACAGTGAGAAGAGGCTTGGCTGCTCAATGGTGACTGGGAGGGCAGGTGCAGGCAGGATCTAACAGGGCCCAGGCCCCAGGCTGCAGTGCAGGGGGCCCACATTCAACACAGGGCCCAGGTAGCAAGGGGCCCGCATTCCAACAGGGCCTCGGGCTCCTGGGCCCTGTTTGACGCAAGCCTCAAGTCACCACTAACCTCCCCCTGGGCCCTGTTGGGCACGGGACCTCAGTCACCAGTAGCCTCCCCCTGGCCCAGTAACAGCCTCATGGTTGCTACAAGTGACGAGTGACACCCTGATCTCTGCTACATGTGACAAGTAACAACCTCAGCTCTGCTACATGTAACAAGTAACAACCTCAGCTCTGCTACATGTGACAAGTAGCAACCTCGGCTCTGCTACATGTGACAAGTAGCAACCTCAGCTCTGCTACATGTGACAAGTAACAACCTCAACTCTGCTACTTGTGACAAGTAGCAACCTCAGCTCTGCTACATGTGACAAGTAGCAACCTCAGCTCTGCTCATGTGACAAGTAACAACCTCAGCTCTGCTCATGTGACAAGTAACAACCTCAGCTCTGCTACATGTGACAAGTAGCAACCTCGGCTCTGCTACATGTGACAAGTAACAACCTCGGCTCTGCTACATGTAACAACCTCAGCTCTGCTACATGTGACAAGTAGCAACCTCAGCTCTGCTCATGTGACAAGTAACAACCTCAGCTCTGCTCATGTGACAAGTAACAACCTCAGCTCTGCTACATGTGACAAGTAACAACCTCAGCTCTGCTACATGTGACAAGTAACAACCTCAGCTCTGCTACATGTGACAAGTAGCAACCTCAGCTCTGCTACATGCGAGGAGTGACAGCCTCATCTCTGCTACATGTGCGGAGCGACAGCCTCAGCTTTGCTATACAAGTAGCAGAGCTGAGGCTGTCACTCCTCACATGTTGCAGAGATGAGGCTGTCACTCCTTACATGTAGCAGAGCTGAGGCTGTCATCTCGATTAGCAAGCTGAGGCTGCCACTCACATGTAGCAGAGCTGAGGCTGTTCCTCCTCACATGTAGCAGAGCTGAGGCTGTCACTCCTCACATGTAGCAGAACTGAGTCTGTCACTCCTCACATGTAGCAGAGCTGAGGCTGTCACTCCTCACATGTAGCAGAGCTGAGGCTGTCACTCCTCACATGTGTAATTGGTGAGGGCGTGGTGCAGAAGTACGGTATACAGAACAATCTTAGATTATTCTGTATACCGGACTGTTGTTCTACTGAATAAATCATCCGTTTTGAAAGCAATTTGCAGGCTGGATTACAAGTTTCTTCACATATTTACTCTGGAGAAAGCCTACCTTCGTCACTACCTCAGTTGCTTCCTGGGAGTTGGTTCTTTTCTGTTATTTCACTATCATTACTCCAAAAACCTCTAATTTTGGATAATAAAGGTATCTTTCTTAACACAACTTGGGTAGACCGGGATTGGCAACGCGCGCGAGGGGGGGGCCCCATTGTGAAGTTTGCTGTGGGGCCCTGCCGTTCCTAGTTACGCCCCTGAGCCTACATGTAATGGGGAAATACTTTTCACTCACAGTGAAAAGCTCAGAAGGGAAGGAGCAACATATTAATATTGAAGGTTTTGCTGTTATAGTTTGCAGATGCCATGACCCATTGGAAGACCCCCTGAGGTGCCAGAACAGCGGAATACCCCATAAGTCACTCCATTTTACAAATTACACCTCTCAATGAATTCATCTAATGGTGCAGTGATCATATTGACACCACGGTTGTGTCACAGAATTTTATACCATTGGGCAATGAAGAAAAAATAATGAAATTTTTAATGCAAAAATGTTGTTTTAGCCCCAGATTTTACGTTTTCACAAAGGGAAATGAGTAAAAATGGTATCAAAGTTTGTCACACAATTTCTGCTGAACGTGAAAAAAAAACATGTGGCTGTACAGTACTGCTTAACTACATGGCGAGACAGAGTCCCTAAGTGTTAGAAGAGCAGAATCCCCCCTCAAGTGACCCATTTTGTAAATGATACCCTTCTGGGAATTTATCTACAGCTGTAGTGACAATTTGACTTCATGGGAATTTTTCAGAAACAAGCAGAAGTTGATGTTGGTAAGCGAAATTTGAAAACCTGCCATTTTAGTGCCCATATATTTTAGTGCCCAGTACATTGTAGCACCCAGTACATTATTCACAGCTCATTCTTCAGGAGACATTCACCCGTAAATTAAGCATGCTCTTATCGCTACACAGTAAAGATGTATATCTTTGTACCGTGTTAGCCAGTAGATAGAAAAATATTTAGAGTTGAGAGTCCTCAGTGGTTGATACCTTTTAATGGCTACAGAAATGTTAGACATGTGGATGAGAATTTGCATTTGGGAGTGCAGAGTTTGCTGGATTTCTTTTGAGGAGTGAGGTGCCTTAGGGCTTTTCCAGAGCCTTTGTACTACCAGTAATTTGGAAGTCCACTATATTTATATTGACAGATGATGATCCTGAGTGGGACTTGCTTTTTTGTGGATTGAGTTGAAGCTTTTATTGGGAACATTTTACATAACATTTTGGATCACATTTATCCTGTGCTCTACACTGAGCACTTACATTGGGTTTTCCATCTAAATCTCTGTATGACATGATTCAGTTGAAACCCCGGAGGGATCCATTCACTACAGTAAGGCAGCAGAGTTACTCTGGCCTCTGCTCAGCAGTGTTCTTCTTTTCAGAGGAGTACAAAACAGTGATCAACCACGCTTTTATGCACACCTAAAAATACGGTCACCGCCGGATCATAAGCCAGACAGAGTCCACAGTGTCTCCGCCTGCCTCATTATAGGTAGTTTTCCGCTGGGGCTTCTGTCTCAATCACGTATTTCAGAGATTTACACAGATACACCGGTGTATGCACTCAGCATAAAGAGCAGGATAAATGTGAGCCGAGCGTTAATGTGATTTTTGGGAGGCAGAATGAACAAGTCAATAGAAGGTCAAGAATTTGTTCTATTCATTCTTTTATGCTGTGCCTCATCCAGTATGAGTGATTAGATGACTTTATTCTGCAGATTGGTGCAATTGCAGCAATACCAGTTTTCTCTCGTTTCTCTTTATGTTTGGCTGCTATCACACAAGTTTTTGCATCGCCATATTTTGAGAGCTATAGTTTTTCTATATTTCTGCCAACAGAGTCATGTGAAGGATTGCTTTTTGCAGAACGTGTTGACGTTTCTATATCTACCATTTTCGGGCCCATAACAATTTTTGATCGCTTTCTATTCCGATCTTTGTGAGTGAGAATAAACAAAAGCCAGCAATTTAGTAATTTTTTTTGGAGTTTTTTTATGTGCTTCACCATGTGGTAAAAGTGATAAGACAATTTTATTCTTTTGTTTTGCTGCTTTTACGCAATAAAAATTACCATATTTTTCAGACTATAAGACGCACCAGACCATAAGATGCACCTAGATTTTACAGGAGGAAAATAGAAAAAAAATTAAGCAAAAATGTGGTCATGACACACTGTTATGAGGCAGAGACACTGTGCTGTATCCCACTATCTCAAAATTGCACCCCTATCTCAGAGACTGGACTACCAGTGACCTCAACTCGGCGGCATATCCTACCAAAAACTCCTTTGATGCATGTCTTTTTAGTAAAAAATTGAGAGGATACATGTAAAAGTTGGACACTTACCGTATTTTGCTGATTATAAGACACTCCGGATTATAAGATGCACTCCAAATTTTGAGGAGAAAAATAGGAAAATAACTTTTTTTTATAGAATTGTGGTGCTTCTAATAATCCATGCATCTTATTGTTTACCAGGTGTGTGGTGGCTGCGGTGATGCAGGGTCCCAGGGTCGCTGCTGGAGAAGCCAAGAGTGGAGCGTTGCTGCGCACCGGAATGAGGGTGTGTTTGGATGTGCTGCGCGCCGCTGCGGGTGTCCGGTGCTACGGGTGTCCGACAGTGCTGCGGATGTCTGGCGGTGCTGTGGGGGCTCTGCTGACATTTTGTGAAAGGCCAGAGCCCCTGCAGTTCCAAGGTTTCAGTGCTGAGATCTCGTCTCCCGAGATCTTGGTGCTGAGATCTCCACCTACGCATGCGCAGCCCCCCGGCAGTGATTTTCCCGGAGTCCACTGCATAGGAAACCATGGAACTACGGGGGCTCTGGCCTTTCACAAAATGTCAGCAGAGCCCCCGCAGCACCGTCGGACACCCGCAGCACCGCTGGACACCCGCAGCAGTGCGCCGCACATCCAAATGACCCTGCTCCACCGCGTCCGGTAAGGTTTATCCGCATTATAAGACGCACCCCCAATTTCCGACCAAATTTGGGGGAAAAAAGTGCGTCTTATAATCCAAAAAATACGGTATTTCATGTGATAAATTTTTACAACAGTGCTTAAGGAACTCATATACAGGTGTGCGTACCTTCACATGACAATTTAATTTTCTGTTTTGCTTTTTTGTCTCATTTCTAAGTACAATGACTTTTTAAGTTGCACTAATAATAACTAAAATAGATAAAGCAAGACCTTACATATAAAAGACAGACAGATTTGTTAAAAGCTGTAAATCGCTTTATGTGTTAAAGATAGGAATTTCTTCAGTGTCATCTTGTTCCAAAGGGGCAGCTCATCCTGGCACAGATAAAAGCAGTGCTGAACATATAGTACAGGTAGAGAGCAGCACAAACATATGATACAGATAAAGAACAGCAAAGAATGTTTTACAGGTATTGAGCAATTCAGAATCTGTAAAGTACAGCACAGAACCTGTAGTACAGGTAAAGAGCAGTATAGAGCTTATAGTACAGGTAAATATCAGCACAGAACATGCAGCACAGTACAATTAATAGAGGTAAAGAGCTGTGCAGGACATGTCATTCAACTAAAGAGTAAAAGAGTAATACTGAATAGTTAGTATTGGAAATAACAGTGCAGTACGTATAGTACTTAATTGTACTCTAGAGATATGCTACTAGACCGCACTTCAGTAATATAACGATTTTACAAGTGAAATAATGATTGGCTTGATCTTCCAGTCAATTATAAGTGCTACAGCTATATCGATAGAGCAGACCAAAGAGATTTTAGAAACTTCCCAGATTGTCACCGTGTGAAGCCCAGGGACTCTCTCAGATATATTTAATTCATATAGTTTATAAGACCCATAGTCTACTACATAAAATTGGACTTAGAACTGATACAAAATGTCCTAGATGTGGGAATGAAGAAGCACACTTTGTTAGGGCTGGCGGAACGCACAAAATAATATAAATAATAAGTGCGTTCGCAGCCCGGGGTCCACCGTGCAGGCGAAGCCCGCTGCTGGCAAAAAGGCGCAAGAAGCAAACTCTGTTATCCCGCAGAGCTGCCAACATAAACGCCGTAATGCGCTGTGGCAATGAGTGCGAACTCTGTTACTCCACAGAGCCGCTAGAAGAGGAGCCGCAACGCTACATGGCGATGTGTGCGCACTCACTAGGACACAACTGAGTGGCAAAGAAAACCGCTTAGGGTCGCTGGACTACGTGTAAAGCGACCCTGTTAACGTCACAGGGCCGCTGAGAAAAGACACTGTGTCCTTAAGGCTCCCAGATACACAGTTAAGTGCTAAGCGACAATAAAGCTTTATCATTGCGCTAAATGTCCTCGCGGGAGTCACCCGCAATCTATGGCGTCTGAAACGCCAGGCCCTGATTACGGCAATCAAACTCCTCACGATTATGCGTAAATTGGGCATCTAGGGCGACCGACCTACCAGTACCATAACCAAACTCCTCACCGATAAGTCGGTATTCTTGCTTATACCAGCCGGGTCCTATCCCACATACACATGACACACTGCGCCATAGCATACAATGATATTTACGCATGGTGCCCGCCATGCTAACCCTTTATAGCAAGCTACAGGACCTTCCAGGAACAAGGACCAATGAGAAGCTGGTACAAACAAACTACTACATGACCTCTGCGGACCAATAGGAGCGCATGCAGCACCTGAACATTGACCCCTGATCTCCAGTGAGAGATCTCACTCTGGGCATGCTCAGATGGGAAAACGCAGGACTTGTCTCAAAACGACTGCTCCAGCACTGGCAATAAATAGCAGATCCAGGAAAGGCAGCAAGCAAGTCACGTGCACATGTAAAGGAGTGGCAAGAGCTGACGAAGTCTCTGCGTGAGAGTGCAAGAGCCGGCCGAGAGTGAAGGGAAGCGCCAAGTGGGACTGGTGATTTCGAGACTCCCCTTGTGCAGCAGCAGGAAATCGAACCCTAACATTACCCCCTCTCCTAGTGCCCCCCCTTCTTTGGGCCTCGCTGCGCTCAAAGGCGCGGAGCGTGGAATATGCTTGGCAGGCTCCCAAGACCTATCCTCAGGCCCATAGCCCCTCCAGTCCACCAAATAAAACTTTTTGCCCCGTACCACCTTACACCCTACGATGGTGTTCACCTCATGGTCATCCGTAGATGAACCCGATGTCCCGGCAGATGACTCAGAAAACCGGGACATGAGCACGGGTTTCAGGAGGGATACATGAAAGGTGTCGGAGATACCCAGGCGTGGTGGAAGAGCCAAACGGTATACCACAGGGTTAACCTGCTCAAGGACCTTGAAAGGACCCAGGTAGCGGGGTGCCAACTTAGTGGACTCAACTAGCAGCCTGATGTTACGGGCGGAGAGCCACACCAAGTCCCCAGGAGCAAATGTTGGAGCGGGGCGACCGATGTGCGTCGGCGGAGGACCTCATCCTCTCCTTGGACGCCTGAATGGCATCCTGGGTACGGTCCCAAATGTCCCGTGCCTCCACAGCCCAGTCTGCCACCCTGGAGTCGGCGGAAGACACGGGCATGGGCACCGGAACCCGCGGATGCTGACCGTAGTTCAGAAGGAAAGGAGTCTGTCCGGTGGAGTCAGCCACAGCATTGTTTAATGCAAACTCAGCCCATGGTAGCAAGGATGCCCAGTCATCCTGCCTGGCAGAGACAAAATGTCGTAGATAGGTGACCAAGGTCTGGTTGGCCCTCTCTACCAACCCATTCGTCTCAGGATGATACGCTGAAGAGAGATTTAACTCAATACTGAGTAGACGACAAAGCTCTCTCCAGAACCGAGACACAAACTGGGGACCTCGATCACTGACAATTTTGTCCGGCATGCCGTGTAGACGGAAGATGTGCCTAACGAACAACGCTGCCAGAGCCCGTGCAGAAGGTAACCGTGGAAGCAGCACCAAATGCACCATTTTGGAAAAATGGTCGGTGATTACCCAAATGATGGTGCAACCCCGAGACTTGGGCAAGCCCCCACAAAGTCCATCCCAACCATCTCCCAGGGCCTGTCTGCCACCGGCAAAGGGTAAAGTAACCCAGCTGGCCGTTGTCGTGGAGACTTATTCTTGGCGCAGGAGACACACGCCCGAACATAGTCCCCAACGTCACGGACCATATGCGGCCACCAGTATGTCCTCGCCAGCAATTCAGATGTCCTCTTTGTCCCAAAGTGTCCACCCACCCTGGACGAATGTGCCCAAGAGAGTACCTCCGGTCGCAAATTGGTAGGCACAAAAGTCTTGCCCGGGGGCACAGACTCTAGCGAAACCGGGGCCACTGTTCTCAGGCTCTCTGTAGGGACGATAAGCCGAGGCTCCTCCACCTCCTCCTCCGAGGACACCACAGAGCGAGAGAGAGCGTCGGCACGAATGTTCTTCTCTCCCGAGAGGAAATGCAGTGTGAAATGAAACCAGGAGAAGAACAAGGACCATCTGGCCTGGCGAGAATTAAGCCGCTGGGCTGTCTGAAGATATACCAAATTTTTGTGATCCGTGAAGACTTGGAAGGGAAAGCGAGCCCCCTCCAACAGATGTCTCCACTCCGAGAAGGCCAACTTCATTGCTAGCAACTCCCTGTCCCCGATGGAATAATTCCTCTCCGCTGGTGTGAAGGTCTTGGAGAAAAAGAAGCATGGATGCTTCCGACCTTGAGCATCCTTTTGGAAGAGGACTGCTCCAGCACCAACGGACGAGGCATCCACCTCCAATATAAATGGCTTATCAACATCGGGGCGATGTAGGATGGGAGCGCTAGCGAAATGGGACTTAATAGACGTGAAGGCCTTGGAGACCTCTTCAGACCACAATTTGGGATTAGCTCCCTTTTTGGTGAGGGCAACCACGGGAGCTACCTGTCACGGGTGTGTCGCTGCGAAGATCGTCGCGATTGCACACCCTGACTTCTCACAGCTGAGTTTCTGGTGCTGGGTGTTTTTCGGCAGTGAGGGAGTTAATTCTACCTCTCTCTGTGCTGGACTAGACCAGCCTCGCTCAGCTGCAATTAATGTTGCTGTAATTGGATTCCTTCAAATACCTGCCTGTCTGCTAGGGAAGTGTCGGTGAAAGCATTCATGCAGACCAGCAGAGCGGATCGTTGTATTGTGAAGGCTGAAGTGAAAGAGTACCTGGTGTGGTCGTTTTCCCCTCCTCGCTTTATCATTTATCTCCGTACCCGTTGGTGTCCCCTCTGTTTCCTGTGGTATGACTTTTGTATGCAAGGTGGATTTTAGTTTACCCCTTGTACTGTCTCCTTCGTCTGTTACTGTGTCTAGGCATATACCTACCAGTCCCCGGTGTTGTGATCAGGGTCCTTCTCAGGACTAGATCACTGAGGTTTAGGGATTCTCAGGAGGTAGGGATTACGCTGGCGGCCTGGACCTCTGTACCATCAACAGTACCTCCAGGTAGAGGGATTAGTCAGGACCCCAGCTTAGGGTCAGCATAGACCCCAGACCTCCTGTATGCAGTAACAGCGTGACATTTTCACCGACCACTAAAGATTTTCTCCAGTCACCATGGATCCAGTAGTCAGTCTAGCTCGGCAGTTGCAGAGTTTGTCCATGGAGCTGGCGGACGTTAAGTCCAAGGTTTTGTACCCCCCGGAGCAGGCCGGACCTGAACCTAAAGTAGCTCTCCCTGACAGATTCACTGGGGGGCGGGACAAGTTTTTTGCTTTCCGGGAGGCATGTAAATTGTACTTTCGGCTGCGACCTCGGTCATCTGGGAGTGAAGAACAAAGGGTGGGGATTGTCATCTCGCTCCTACAAGGAGACCCCCAATCCTGGGCGTTCGCTCTCCCCCCGGGCTCCCCAGCTCTCCAGTCAGTGGATAGGTTTTTTGCGGCTCTGGGTCTGGTGTATGATGACCCGGATCGGGTCTCCCTGGCTGAATCTAAGTTACGTAGGATCCAGCAGGGAGATCGTCCGGCGTAGGAATTCTGTTCGGAGTTCCGTAGGTGGGCCACGGACACCCAGTGGAATGACCCGGCTCTTAGGAGCCAGTTTTGTCAAGGTTTATCTGACAAATTAAAGGATGTGCTGGCACAGTATGACCCTCCCACGTCACTGGAAGCCGCTATGGCCCTTGCTATTCGTATTGACAGACGTCTTCGGGAGAGGTTAGGGGTAACTTTGCCCCCTGTGATGACTCCACCTTCCTCAAGGGTCCCTTATACGGAGGTTCCCCTGGTCAGTCCAGAGGAGCCTATGCATTTAGGAGGGACATCATTCCGGGGGAGGGGATCGGTGGGGCGCCACAAAACAGGAAGTTGTTTCTCCTGTGGAAAAAAGGGACATTTTATTAGGGGGTGTCCATCCCATCCTTTGCAGAGTGAGAAGTCGCCGGAAAACTATTGATCCCAGATTGTGTGGTGGACGGCAATCTGGGAGTAAGTATTTCGTCCCTAACTTCGTCTCAGTTTCTCGTACCGGCGGAGGTGGTGGTGGGTGCGAAAACTGAGAGGATATCTGTTCTTCTGGATAGTGGGGCTGGGGCTAATCTGGTGGATGCTCGCTTTGCCCGGGTTCAAGGTATGCGATTGAGTGTGTTGGCTAAACCCGTCCCCATATTCTCGATCGATGCCAGACCTCTCGGTCAGGGAAGTTTTTTGCAAGCAGTGCATAACATAGATCTTCAAGTGGGGGCGTTACATAAAGAACTGTTGTCTTGTTATGTGTTGGAGGGACTTCCCACTCCTATAGTGCTGGGCCTTCCTTGGTTAACTAAGCATAACCCGGTTATTGATTGGCAATCCAGAGAGATAAGCCAATGGAGTGAATTCTGTAAGAAAAACTGCATGAAACGGTCATTGGTGCGGTCGCTCCTAGGGCCTTACCTCCATTTCTGGTGGACTTTGAGGATGTATTCTCGGAGAAAGGGTGTCAAGAACTACCTCCTCATCGCGAGTATGACTGTTCTGTTAACTTGCTCCCTGGGGCCAAGTTACCGAAATCTAGGTTGTATAACCTTTCTGGTCCTGAGAGACAGGCCATGAAGGATTATATTTCAGAGAGTCTGGCTAAGGGGCATATTAGACCTTCATCTTCCCCGGTGGCCGCGGGGTTCTTCTTTGTGAAGAAAAAAGATGGAGGCCTACGCCCTTGCCTGGATTTCCATGAGCTTAATCGGATTACGGTCCGAGATCCGTATCCGCTCCCACTTATTCCCGATCTCTTCAATCAGATCGTGGGTGCCAAATGGTTCTCTAAGTTGGATCTCAGGGGGGCGTACAATCTGATTAGGATGAAGGAGGGGATGAGTGGAAGACGGCGTTTAACACTCCGGAGGGGCATTATGAGAACCTTGTCATGCCATTTGGTCTGAGTATTGCCCCGGCGGTGTTTCAACACTTTGTAAATGACATCTTTCGCCACCTAATGGGACAGTTTGTGGTCATATATCTGGATGATATCTTAATTTACTCGCCGGATCTTGTGTCTCATCAGGAGCATGTTAGGCAGGTGTTACAGATCTTGCGGGATAATAAACTGTACGCCAAATGGGAGAAGTGTGTGTTCGCCGTACAGGAACTTCAGTTTTTAGGATTCCTGGTGTCAGCATCCGGTTTTCGTATGGACCCTGGGAAAGTGCGGGCACTTCTTGAGTGGGATCTGCCAGAGGATCTTAAGGCATTACAACGTTTCCTGGGGTTTGCTAACTACTACCGGAAATTTATTCGTAATTTCTCGTCCATAGTTAAACCTCTCACAGACATGACTAAAAAAGGGACGGATTTTTCAAGGTGGTCTGACAAGGCTTGTCAAGCGTTTTCCTCCTTGAAAAAATGTTTTGCTTCAGCACCCATACTTATTCAGCCTGATGCGTCACAGCCGTTCATTGTTGAGGTGGACGCTTCCGAGGTAGGGGTGGGAGCAGTATTGTCACAAGGTTCGTCCCCTGGTAAATGGCATCCGTGCGCCTTCTTCTCTAAAAAATTGTCGTCCGCTGAGAGGAATTATGATGTCGGCAATAGGGAACTCTTGGCCATTAAGTTAGCTTTTGAGGAGTGGCGTCATTTTTTGGAGGGGGCAGTCCACCCGGTCACCGTCATTACCGATCACAAAAACCTGCTATATTTAGAGTCCGCTAAACGTCTGAATCCCAGACAAGCTAGGTGGTCGTTGTTTTTTACCAGGTTTAATTTTGTCGTCACATATCGTCCTGGGTCAAAAAATGTTAAGGCGGATGCCTTATCTCGCTGTTTCCCAGGGGCTGGGAATACGGAGGACCCGGTTCCGGTCCTTCAGGAGGGGGTGGTGGTGTCGGCAGTATGCTCTGAGCTTGAGGAGGAGGTTTTGGAGGCTCAGGGGGACGCCCCTGTAGGACCTCCAGGGAGACTGTTTGTTCCAAATCAGTTGTGACAAAAGGTGATCGAGGCACACCATAATTCAGCTTTGGCAGGACACCCAGTAAAGCAACTGAGGATCTCCTCTCGTGCCGGTTTTGGTGGCCTAACTTACATAGGGAGGTGGTAACTTTTGTCGCGTCCTGCGAGGTTTGTGCGCGCTCTAAGACCCCACATACCCGTCCGTCTGGGGTCCTCTTACCTTTGAAGATCCCGGAGCGTCCGTGGACTCATCTGTCTATGGACTTCATTACGGACCTCCCGCCATCTTCGGGTAAAACAGTCATACTCGTTGTAGTGGACAGGTTCAGCAAGATGGCACATTTTATCGCTCTTCCTGCTCTTCCTAATGCTAAAACTCTTGCGCAGGTGTTTATTGGGGAGATTGTAAGGCTTCACGGGGTACCCTCCGATGTGGTGTCGGATTGGGGCTCTCAGTTTGTGTCCAAATTCTGGAAAGCATTTTGTACACGGCGGGGGATGCAGTTGTCATTTTCATCGGCTTTTCACCCGCAGACCAATGGTCAGACAGAGCGTCTGAACCAGAGCTTGGAGACATATCTCCGGTGTTTTGTGTCAGAGAACCAGGAGGACTGGGCTTCTTTCTTGCCTCTGGCGGAGTTTGCTCTAAATAATAGGCGGAGCGAGTCCACTGGTAAGTCCCCGTTTTTCGGGGCATATGGTTTTCACCCCCAGTTTTGTACTTTCAATAGGGGGGGCTCTTCTGGGGTTCCCGAGGAGGAACGATTTTCGTCGTCACTTGCTTCAGTGTGGAGAGGAGTGCTGAATAATTTGAGTACTATGGGGAACCGATACAAACATATGGCTGATAGGAGGAGAGTGTCTGGTCCGGACCTAAGTGTGAACGATCTGGTATGGTTGTCTACCAAGAATATAAAACTTAAGGTTCCCTCCTGGAAACTGGGTCCCAGGTTCATCGGGCCATACAAGATCAGTGCTATAATTAATCCGGTTGCATTCCATCTTGACCTCCCTCCCACGTTTTACCCTCCTCGCTTTATCATTTATCTCCGTACCCGTTGGTGTCCCCTCTGTTTCCTGTGGTATGACTTTTGTATGCAAGGTGGATTTTAGTTTACCCCTTGTACTGTCTCCTTCGTCTGTTACTGTGTCTAGGCATATACCTACCAGTCCCCGGTGTTGTGATCAGGGTCCTTCTCAGGACTAGATCACTGAGGTTCAGGGATTCTCAGGAGGTAGGGATTACGCTGGTGGCCTGGACCTCTGTACCATCAACAGTACCTCCAGGTAGAGGGATTAGTCAGGACCCCAGCTTAGGGTCAGCATAGACCCCAGACCTCCTGTATGCAGTAACAGCGTGACACTACCAAAGTTGAGAAGTGAGGAATAAACTGGCGGTAGTAATTAATGAACCCCATAAAGCGCTGCACCGCCTTTAGAGAATGGGGTTCTTGCCAGTCCATCACCGCTTGTAGTTTGGCAGGATCCATAGCCAATCCCTGGGCGGAGATGATATAGCCCAGAAAAGGTAAGGACTCCTGCTCAAACACACATTTCTCCAACTTTGCGTAGAGGGAATTTGCCCGTAGGAGGTCGAAGACTCTGCAAACATCTCTCCGGTGGGAGTCAATATCTGGGGAAAAGATGAGAATATCATCCAGATAGACTACGACTGAGGTGGAGAGCATATCCCGGAAGATGTCATTAGCAAAGTCTTGGAAGACGGCTGGGGCATTACAGAGCCCGAAGGGCATCACCAGATATTCATAGTGCCCGTCCCTGGTATTAAAAGCCGTCTTCCATTCGTCCCCCTCACGGATGCGTATCAGGTAATAAGCACCCCGCAGATCTAACTTCGTAAATATCCTTGCCCCCCGTAGCCTATCAAATAGCTCAGAAATTAGAGGCAACGGGTATTTATTCTTAACGGTGATAGCATTAAGACCCCTGTAATCGATGCATGGACGTAACTCTCCGTTCTTCTTCTGCACGAAGAAGAACCCCGCCCCTGCAGGTGACACTGACTTCCTAATGAATCCTCTTGCCAAATTCTCCTGGATATATTGGGACATAGCCTCCATCTCCGGGAGAGAAAGGGGATAGACCCGTCCCCGAGGAGGTTCTGCTCCAGGCAAGAGGTCAATAGGACAGTCATAGGGACGGTGAGGTGGAAGGACTTCTGCAGCCTTTTTGGAGAATACGTCTGCATATGACCAATAGTAATTAGGAAGAGAAGTAAGATCTGCGGGCATCTCTGTAGTGGTCACCTGAATGCATTCCCTCATACATCTGCCTTTACATGACTCACCCCAACCCAATATCCTCCCAGAGTTCCACTCAATGTGTGGGGAATGGAAATGGAGCCAGGGCATCCCTAACAAGATCTCGTCTATTCCCTCGGGAATGACTAAAAGTGAGATAATCTCTTGATGGGAAGGTGACATTGACAACGTGAAAGGGATGGTCTGATGTGTGATTGGTGAAGGCAGTGTCAACCCATTCACTACTCGAACAGTCACGGGTTTGGCGAGCATCACCAGAGGTATAGAGTGGCGGAGAGCGAAGGTAAAAGATATGAAATTTCCTTCGGCTCCAGAATCCACACAAAGCGTGACTGTTAAAGTGGATGAGCCAAAATTGATTGTCCCCCTAAAGGACAACTTGGAGGCGTGTACTGCCGTGTCTAGTGAACCCCCTCCAATGGTTACTAGACGCGGTCGTTTCCCGACTGCCGTGGACATTTGTTAGCATAATGCCCTATTTGTTGGCAGACATTACAGGTCACAGATACTCGAGCAGCCCGAGACTTAGGTCTCACTCGAGAAATCTCCATGGCCTCAGGGGAATCGGACGCCTGAATGGAAGATTCCAGAGGTCTGGCGAAGGTGGGCGCCAGCCGGAACCTCTGCCTACACTGGGCCCGCTCCAACCTCCGCTCGTTAAAACGAAGGTCGATGCGGGTAGATATGGTAATGAGCTCCTCCAGTGTAGCAGGAATCTCCCTGGTGGACAAGGCGTCCTTCACATGGTCTGCCAGTCCCCTCCAGTACACGGGTATAAGGACTTTATCTGGCCAATCCAGCTCAGAGACCAGAGTCCGAAATTGGACGGCAAACTGGCTGACCATAGATGAACCCTGAGTGATAGCCAACAATTGAAGAGCCGTATCGTGGGTGACACGAGGTCCTAAAAAGACCTGTTTAAGAGTGTCCAAGAAGAGAGGAGCACTCTGCACCACACGATCATCGCGCTCCCATAACGGCGTTGCCCACTCCAACGCCCTGCTCGACAAAAGGGATATGATAAAACCCACTTTCGCCCGCTCCGTGGGATAACGTGCAGCCAGAAGCTCTAGATGTATGGAGCACTGACTGACAAAACCCCGACATTGTTTACTGTCACCGGTAAACTTGTCTGGAAGTGGGAGGCGGGAAATAGTCGGAGCAGGGGTAGCAGAGGACAAACTGGCAGCGGCCACACTAGCAGCCTGAACCGCGACTGCGGTAACATCCACCGCTGAGGTTGTGCGCTCTAGAGTCGCCAACCTACCCTCCAGCTGCTGGATATACCGCTGCAGACGCTGGTCGTCCGCCATTTTACCAGCCAGACCCTGGCGCTAATATTATGTTAGGGCTGGCGGAACGCACAAAATAATATAAATAATAAGTGCGTTCGCAGCCCGGGGTCCACCGTGCAGGCGAAGCCCGCTGCTGGCAAAAAGGCGCAAGAAGCAAACTCTGTTATCCCGCAGAGCTGCCAACATAAACGCCGTAATGCGCTGTGGCAATGAGTGCGAACTCTGTTACTCCACAGAGCCGCTAGAAGAGGAGCCGCAACGCTATATGGCGATGTGTGCGCACTCACTAGACACAACTGAGTGGCAAAGAAAACACGCTAGGGCGCTGACTAGCGTTGAAAGCGAACCCTGTTACGTCACAGGGCCGCTGAGAAAAAGCACTGTGTCCTGTAAGGCTCCCATATACACAGTTAAGTGCTAAGCGCACATAAAGCGTGATCATGCGCTAATGTCCTCGCGGGAGTCACCTGCAATCTATGGCGTCTGAACGCCAGGCCCTGAATACGGCAATCAAACTCCTCACCGGTTATGCCGGTAATCTAGGGCATCTAGGACACCGACCCTGACCAGCTACCATACCAAACTCCTCACCGATTAAGTCGGTATTCTAGTGGCTTATTTCAGCCGGGTCCCTATCCACACATACACATGACCACACTGGCGCATAGCATACAATGATTGATATTAGCGCATGGCGGCCCAGCCATGCTACCCTTTTATAGCAACAGCTACAGGACCTTCCAGGAACAAGGACCAATGAGAAGCTGTTACAAACAAACGTAGCTACATGACCTTCCTGGCGGACCAATAGGAGCCGCTGCAGCACCTGAACATGTGACCCCTGATCTCCAATGAGAGATCTCACTCTGGGCATGCTCAGATGGGAAAACGCAGGGCTTTGTCTCAAAGACGACTGCTCCAGCACTGGCTATAATAGCAGATCCAGGAAAGGCAGCAGCAAGTCACTGCACAGTAGAGGAGTGGGCAAGTCGCCTGGACCGACGTCTCTGCTGAGCAGGCTCCACTGCGGCTGGAGATGAATGGGAGACCGCAGCGGGACGGGTTCGAGACTCCCCTTGTGCAGCAGCGGGAAATCAAACCCTAACACACTTGATGCATATATTATGGGAACGTAGAAAGATAGGTTCCTTTTGTAGGGGCGTTCTCTGCCAGGTGGAAAGAGTATATGGGGTGAGACTTTTAGCAGATCCTCATTTGTAAGTTCTGGGGTTACTGGAAGACGGAACAAATCCTAACTACCCCTTAGCTATTATTCGTATTTTATTTCAGGCACCAAAGCTTCTGGTATTCCACTGGTTAGATGAACAGCCCCTTAAGTATTGGGGAACTAAGACGTAAGATAAATTATATTATTTGACTAGAAAAGGGTTTCTATCTTAAACATAATTCAATGCGTAAATTCTTGGGGATATGGGGTCCCTGGTTGGATACTCCAAGGTTACCCTCGAACCTCTTAAGGTACTGCCACACTTAGCGATCTCGTTAGCGATCTCGATAACGACGCAAGCTAACGAGATAGTTTTTGTGATCTCTTTTAGGTCGCTAGTAGCTGCCAAACAGGAGATCTCAAAAACGACTCATCAGTGGTCAGCGATCTCTTTAACAACTTTGGCGGTCGTTAGGACGTCATTAGCATGTACTGAGCACTTCTGATTCATAGGAATTTCCAGCATCGCTCCTGCTCTCTGCGTCCTGCTAGCCTGCTTTGCAACTTCTGCGATCCTCTCTGTGACGCAAAAGAGAACTTACAGATATTGCGATCCACTCCGTGACGCAAAACAGTCATGCGTCACAAACGAGGTCGCTCGTCGTTCGCAAAAGTTGCCAAACACAGCGATTCAGGCTCACCAGTGGGACGCCAACGATCAAAAAACGGTCCAGAACTCTAGTGAACGATCAGCGACATCACAGCAGGGGCCACATCGTTGCTACATGCCACACACAACGAGGTCGCTAACGAGATCGCAAAATAGTGACGTTTTAGTGATCTCGTTTGCGATCTCGTTTGCGATCTCGTTTAGTGTGGCATACCCTTTATTCAGAGACAGGTTATTTATTGTATTATCTTCTTCGTAATAACTCTTGCTTCGAAAAATGCATTCCTATGCGCTGAGTTGGGTACATATTAATGATGCACTGTGAAATTTTATTCTAAACCCTTTCCTTTAATTCTGTCATGTACAATATTAAAGTTATTTTTGATAATCAAAACTGGAAAATGTTTGTGCTGTTCCTTTTTAATATAAAGATCTGATTTTAAAAAAATGCCACCGTCTATGGCATTGTACATCAAGTGTAGTTTCACATTAGAATGGCCAAGGAAAGAACATTAGGGCAGATTTATTAAAACTGGATAAATTAAACATTGTTGTCAATAGCAGCCAATCACAGAGCAACTTTGATTTTTCAAAAGTAGAAAACAAAATGAAAGCTACACTCTGTTTGGTTGCAACAATGAAAGTTTTTCTCTTGAATAGTTTCTTAAATATCTTTTATTGAGGCGATCACCAATACAATGGCTCCTAGACTGATCAAAAATTTTCATCAGAGAAAGTCACCAGTATGTACATATCAACCCTTGCATTAGAAAGCAGAAACTCATGTAGGTGGGCTCATTTATCAGCTAACTAAGTTATTCAGAGTGAGAGCTGCTAATTACAGAAGCTTTCAAATAGAGGGAGGCAAAGTGGAGACATCACCTTCATTATGGATGAGTTTATCATCAATGTTTTCTTATTAAACTCTAGTAAAGTATGCTATATTTTATCTACAAATTTATGTATATCCAACTTGATTAAACTATTCTGCGATTTCCTCTACAGGACCTCATATACTTTACATGAGCAAGAATGATTCCGTGCCATGCTCCATCACGGATACTCTCAAACACTTTTCCACAGAAGAGGAGAGCACCAACCAAGAAATCACCAGTGCTCCTCAGAATCCCCCAACTAATCTCACAGTCGTCACTGTTGAGGGCTGTTCAACCTTTGTTGTCTTGAATTGGGAGAAGCCTGACAATGACACCGTCACTGGTGAGTAAAGTGATCACATTCCTTTTCAATAATCTACCAGACAGTATAGAATATAGATATGAAAACTCAACTTAGTTACATAGATTTTTTTCTTACTTTAATACTGTATGTGTTAAGGGGTTTTCTCACCAACAAAGTACATTCTAATCAATAGACCTTGAAAAAAAAGAAGTTCCAGTTTGGATAAAAATGTTCCTGTGCTGAGTTAATCTTATAAATGTGCCCCTGCTGTGTACTGTGTAATGGCCGTGTCTGACCGTAGGGAACATGGTCTGATGTCTGATTATACCACAGCTCCTGGGCAGGGGAGGAAGCAAAAGAGTATACAGACATTACAACAAAAGATCACAGCTGATTCTTTTTGTGAGGTAAAACATTTCACTGCTTGTTTTTAAGCAATATTTTTCCTCAAAGAAAGAATCATCTGAGATTCCACACTGTCCTGTCTGTATACTCTGTTTTACATCCTCCCCTGCCAAGGAGATGTCATATGATCACACCATGTCCCTGTAGTTCAGATACAGCCATTACACAGTACACAGCAGGAGCACACTTATAAGATAATCTCAGCACAGGAGCATTTTTTAACTCGTCCAATTGAGGAACTATAATTATTCAAGATTTATTGAATAAAATCTACTTTGTTCATAGGAAAACCCCTTTAAAACAGCTATGTCAGCTATTCAACTGCTGAGACCTTACCAGTCCATACCAAAATCAGAAGAAACCTTGTGTGAATGGAGTGATAGTAGGTGTGTGTCAAAACAGCTTTATTCACTACTCTGGACTGACAGAATGGCTATATCTGTCAGCCCCGTAGAAGTGAATGGAGTGGTGCTCATGCTTCTGTATTATCCCTCCATTCAGACGGGGAATGCTGAAACCTCCCTCCATTCTAAGGATGGCCCCAAAGACCTCCAAGCAATTATACATTTATCACATATGGTGAGGTGATTAATGTTGTTTATGAGAAAACCTTTTAGGAATAGATTCAATTCACACAGGAAATCAAGTGGTAATGTCACATTGCTAGGTCTATTATGTAATCTGCAAACAGCTGATCAGAGCACATTTCATTGACATGGCACGGCTTAGCTTGGCTCACCAAAGCCTTGAGTGTTTAAATGTGGTTCCCTATAAGTTATCCACAAAGCACTCTGCTGTGTTCATACTAGAATGTTATGGTAAAGAACGAATGGCATAAAGAATGTCAGATTCATCTTAAGACGTATTTGCTTGATTTTGCAACATTGAACCCTGTCATCCTTTTCTCTAAGGCAGTTCAAATAGTAGCACAAGCAATAAATCGCCAAACATATTCTTTATTGAATCGCATAAATGCTCCATTAGTTTTACATTATCTAGACTCTCCTTTGTGAGAGCTCATATTTTACTACCTGACTGTATATATTTCAGCTGTTAGAGAAATATGAGAAGACAGGTGTCGTCACTGCTTGTCTCGTTAACCCTTTCCTCCTCGGAATGTGGTACCAGAGAGAATAAGACACGGACACAGAGTATGCGTCAATAAACTCTGCTCTTTATTGCTGGATACGGGATTTATATACACCCCTGAAGCAGGAAGCGGAATTACCATATATGGCAGTTAATACAACTTATCACTAAAACACGTAGAATACTGATTTTAACCGAAAACTCCATTCTTGCCCATGTCTCCCAGAACTACTCAGGCGGGCGGGGTGTATTGATTAAAATGAGGAACATCTTATCTTGACTTCTGGTACGCATCAGCCTGTCTAAAAGAAAACAAGGCCTCTGAACTTTAAAAAATGCTGGTTCAGCTCTAACACAGGCAAGAAAAGTGACTGTAGTTTACTGTCCTGAGGGCCATGTTTTTGTAAAAATACTACAGTAAAAGTCTCTAGATCTAACACACAATGGTTGAAGAATTCTTCTAATCTGACTTGTAATGAACATAATCCCAGTGTTGGATTACGATGAATCAATGTTGTTTCCCTGCAGCTACCTTCCGTCTGCATTCTAAGCAGGTTCAACAATGACATCACTGCTCACATGGCCCAATAGCACTGATACTGACTTTGAACTTTATTTTTTTTATTCTGCTGGCTTTCTCTACCTAAATGTAGTGAAATCAGGCCTACTTACTCGCCACTGCTCCAACATTGCCTTTTTGCCACTGTCCCATTTATTGTTTGATATAGCTGCAGCGATAAAATCACAACTATAGTTTGTGACTACTGCAGCCAATCACGGCGTTCAGCAGTCTTGTGCTGTCTCTCTCATGTCCACTGATTTTGCTACTTTTAGATAGAGAAAGCCTGGAATAAAGAAAAATTAATTCAGATCTTTTCAACTTTAGTTAATTTATTGCCACAAAAAGTAGTTACATAATTCAAAATCATGCCTTATTATAGTAGTGGCACATACCCAAATTTAAGCATCCTTGTGTTACTGCCTCCTGTGTGACTTACCGTATGTAATTTCACTGACATCCACTGTACATTTTAGGGACAGATCTATAAAAAACAAATTCATATAGAGGAAAAGCTACAGTGATCATGCAAATGTGCCAGAACAGCATAAAGCTGCTTTCAAGAGGACCTTTCACCACTTTTGTCATATTAAACTGGACACCTTATACAAAAGAGGCTGAAAGTGTGTTTATTTTTTTAATTTCTCCTCTGTGTTGCAGAGACATTGTCTTCTAAAATATAGATCACCTAATATGCTAATTTTCCCGTCAACCGAGGGGATGTTAGCAAGTAATCTTCTCTTGCGGCATTTACTTTTTCCTCTGTAAGGCATTTTCCAATCATAATAATGCTGTGTCATACAGGGGAAAAAAGCAAACCGCCCCAGATAAACTCACTGGAATCTGGTAACACTGAAGTGTCTAATCTTATCAAACCGAGAATTCCTCACTCCTAGTACTTACTTTAATTAAAAACGTCAGAAGAGGAGAGCTACACTGTAATGTCAATTATATACTGTGATTTTATTACATACAATGAATGATGCCCAAAAAATCTAGGCTAGATCCAGACCGTTACAACATGTTCTAAACATTGCACACACAATCATCTTTATTAATGCTCACCATTGCAGCTCTCTTCTTTCGGCACTGTTATGTCATTACATTGTGAATTACATTACAGCGCCAGCATAGTAGAGCTGCAGTGGTGAGCAGTGATGAAAATAATTGTGTGAGTAATGTTTGTCACATGCAACCCTTTGGATCTATACCAAGTATCAGGGCATTCTAGGCACCCTAAACTTTACAATCCAATATCTCTGCAACAAAGATGAGAAATTAAATAAAAACATTTTAACATGTGAAAAATGAACATAAGTTTAACATGTGGAAAATGATGAAAGGTCCTTTTTCAAAAATTAATCATTGAAAATTACATGGCAACCTTGTGCTGTCTGTTTTTTTTCGCAGGCTCATTTATATGTTTGACAAATCAAACCAAACTCAGAAATGTCTCCATTTTTTTTCCCAAATGCTCTGTGTGTGAGAAGTATTCTGAGTATATATATATATATATATATATATATATATCATTTGCCCTACCCAGCTTTCTAGTGGCAAAATTTATTCAGAATTACTCTAATGATTTACATAAATTACAGCGCATTTTCGCTTGGTTTGTGTCAAATAGATGTCATGTTTCTGCGGAAAGGTTTCCTGGCCCTAATTATTTTATAGTCATGCTGTTCTGAAAATACAGCAAACCATCTTGTGTCTCCTATTGCTACTTTGTCATGTAAACCATTGTGATGACTGATGTCATTTATGCATTCTCTTAAAAAATGGAGTCCATTACACCACAAAGTGGATCTCCCAGCAACATATTAAAGAGCAGAAGAAGTAGAGCAAACAAATATGTAGTTTTTGGGGAAAAGATTTAGTGTGACTGGTTTCTTGTTCATTCAAATCTGTGTACTTTTAATAGTCAGGGTCCTACTTAGTGGTTGACAACAATCTATGTATGCACATATATAGAAAGAAGACTGTTACCACTTAATCAGAATGCATGTGTGTTGTGACACTTTCCCTTCGAACATCTGTGCTAGCTGAGGGATTTGTACCTCAGTACCATAACCATGGCCAAAGTCTACCACAATCACATCTGTTGGCCTTGGTGCAACACCTGGATCAGGCTAACAGCTTGTAATCATGGTGACAGCAAACTAAGTATTTCTAATTGTTTTCAGAATACAATGTTATTTCAAAAGAAAATGGTGGACTTCCTGGAAAAGACCAGTCAATCATAACTACAAATCAGACACACTCTACAGTAGAAAATCTAAAACCAGATACGAGGTAAGTAGACAACATACTGAGTATAGATTTGCTTGCCTACATAATCTGTACCATATACTTTTATGTCCCACTCATATTTAATGACCATTTTACTATTTACTAATTTAACATTTAAAATAATTTTTGTGTTTTGAGATAACTTACATTATCATGAGTGGTAGCGTCCCCTGGATTTTTCCTGACAGATGATACATTTGCACACCTACTTCATTGGACATGAATGAGCCATTTATCTGGTGTTACCTTTGACGACCTGACGACCTTTGACACTCTCAGTGCAGGAATGAATGTGTCCCATGGATTTATGTCTTTTTACATCAATTAAGGAATTTGCTCCTAAGACCTTGTGGGGGATCACAAAACATTACCAGACCCCAATCAGAGGACAATAAAACTTTCACTCCTTATCTATGAACTGGTCCAATATTTATGGCCACAACTGTTTATCACTCTCTCATATTGATAGTTCTGCTTTACGTCACTTGTCTTATCTATTGCACTATTCCTGTGTCCTGTTGTGTATAAATGTGTGATTCTTCAGATTTTGTGTTAGTCTTTGCCTGATGAAGAGACCTGAGTAGTCTGAAAAGCTTGCAATTTGTTACCATCTTTTCAGTTAGCCATTAAAAGGTATCAACCACTGAGGACTCTCAATTCTAAATATTTTTAAATTTGGTTTTCTCATTAAAGGGGTTGTCTACTATTAGGACAACCCCTTCTCAAACCAAATGTTCGGCCCCAATAAAAGACCTATACTTATCTCCCGTGTCGGTTCCGTTCCAGAGATGTCAGCACTTGTAGTCCCGGGGCTGTGATGCGGTGGAATGACATGTGATGCCCGGTACCCAATCAGCGATAGCGTCACTGTGTCTGCCTTCAGACAAACTGAACATGAAGAGGAAGTCCTGGGTGAGCTGCAACCCTGGCTTTCTCTTCATATTCAGTTTGTCTGAAGGTGGAGGCAGTGATGCCAGCACTGATTGCACGCCTGAGTCATGTGTCACAATACTGCATCACAGCCCTGGGGAGAGTGAGTGCCGACAGCACGGGAATGGTGCAGGAGGTGAGTATAGACTTTATTATTTTATTGGGGCCAAATATTTAGTTTAAGAAGGGGTTGTCCTAGTAGTGGAAAACCCCTTTAAGGCCAGAAATGTATAATGGAGAAGCATTGTTTGCTGCAGTACCAAAATAGTGAAAGGAAATGCAAATATGAGAAGCGAGTATTTATTCCTCATGCAGGGTACCATAGAGACTAGTCTGCTCTTCTAGCAGTCTAGAAGATATGTCTGGGAGAGTTAGCAAGTACTGCAACATTTTTAAACTAGAGATATAACTTAATGGGATGTTCTCAAGTTTAAAATGTATTCCTTATCCACGGGATAGGGGATAACTTTCTGATTGCTAGGGGTCCAACCACTTTGGCACACACTGAACCAGAGAACTAGGGTTGTGAAGAGCTCCGGCTAAATGGAGCAGAGTTGGATTATGTGCACTGATTACGAGCTGACCTTCAGCACTTCTATTAGAATGAATGGAGAGGCAGCGTGTAGGTTCAACCTCCGCTCCATTTGCGTGATTGGCGGCATTCTCGTCGATTAGACCCCCAGTGTTCGAAGAGTTATACCCTATCCTGTGGATAGGGGATAATTTTTAAACTTGAGTACCCCCTTTTAATATTTAGCCCAATCCAAAATCTGTAACAGATTTATCACATGAAATTAAAGGGAATCTGTCACCAAGTTTTTGCAACCTAATCTGAGACCAGCATAATGTAGAAATAGAGACCCAATTTCCAGCAATGTGTCACTTACTGGGATTCTTAGTGTAGTTTTGATAAAATCAGTTTTATCCGCAATAGGTTATCACTAGTGGAGTTGTAAACCTGCTGCCAAGTATCCCTCTATATTAATGAGCTCTGTATAACCCTGCCCCCAACACTGATTGGCAGCTTTCTGTGCACACTGTACATGGGCAGAAATCTGCCAATCAGTGGTGTGGGCGGGGCTATACAGAACTCCGCATTCTGAGAACTGCTAGATCTGGAGCAGATAAAATACTGATTATATCAAAATGACAGCAAGCAGCCCAGCAGGTGACATATCACTGGAATCAGGATCTCCACCCCTAAAGTATACTGCTCTCAGATGAGTAAACAATATCCTGGTGACAGATTAACTTTAATAATTATAATGGCTGATGTAGAAGAGGCAATCCATCATCATTATCTCCCAATAAAGACATACAGTACACAGGATAATTTACAAGTCATTTAGACAAAGCTAGAAATTACCTTTTTAGTATGTGAGTAAAATGAATGCCAAGTTTCTTAACTAAAATTTATGGGTTACAGGGGTGTTTATGTGATCATAGTATTGAAGAATCCTGGCTCTACATCATGTATCATTTTGAGGCAGTTATGTCTTATAAAAAGTCGGTGACAAGTCTTTTCTCTTGTTTCTGGGATGTGAAAACAATAAACCCTTTTAGCAGAACCGCTTCTGATATTCTGATGGTAAAGGGTGGAGTTCCTTTAAGTTGTTTTTGCAACCCTCAAATGAGGAGGGGACATTTGGACTAGTATACAATAGCAAAATATTTTTTTTCTTTCTTGAGAGTTTTACAGTTATTAAGTTTGGTGTTCCACCAACACCTGACCATCTATTCCAAATAAGATTTTTTTTTGCCATTTATTCAGCTACTTGTTTTGGAAATATTATCCTGTCCCCTTACAGGACTTTCCACTGGCGTCTAACAAACAGAATGTGAAGAATGGCTACTTGCCTGGCAATGTGTGATCCAGACATCCAATGTTTATAGAAGAGTTGGTTGGAGATTGTACACTACTTCATAATGCCAGCTGTAAAACTTTTTAATTTCCATCTCATTCATAACCTTTCAACAAGAAGATTTAATCAGATTCTTTTTCTGTAGTTGGAGGAAAATTCAATATTAATTTGTAGATACTGCTGGAGGAATGTGTTTGAATTAGTTAATTCCTAATCATTGTCCCAAAATATATAATAGCTTATATAAATACCAAAAATTACTTCTGCACCTGATATGGAAATTTAATTAGGATAAAAATATCCTTCAGTGTTTGCTGCTTGCCATGTCCAAATCTCTATATTATGTCTTCTTTGAGCGCTCAGAACGAAATGAAAACTGTCCACAACGCAAGTGTCAGTATAACAGTTCGTCAAAGACATACATTTATTATTCATTCAAGGTTTTATACGTTTACAAAAAGGGGCTGGTTAGTCAATTAACATACAATTAAAAGCTGCTAGATTATTGGCTGTTCTAGTGTAAATATGATAATTATGATAATCATGATTAAAAGAGCTGAAGTTGCAGAATTATTGTTTTATATTCTTGTGACCTAGTTGTCTTGCATAACTATAATGTAAACAACAGATATCTAATAGGACTTTTTGTACTTCATGCATTTGTTCCTTTACGAAGGCCTTATGAAGGCCAGATTTCTTTAAAACGACTGATAATAGCTGGCCTAGAAATATGTGAGCACAGGGTTTTTTTTAGCAAGTGAGATCTATCTAACTGTGAACTGTGAATACATATATGTGAATATACTTTGAATATATGGAATACATATATATTTCCATGACAGTCCCCCCTTAGATACCATTTGCCCTAAAAACCTGCTCCTGGCCCAAAGCGCTGCAACTCTTTTGTGCTGCCGGCGGGTTGAGAATATGCCTAGCGCATGTCTCCCCCACCGAATACAGACTTTTCGCAAATGGGCGATCAGGAGGACTGTCCCTGTCGGGGGTTTATGTGTTTGCAATCATAATCTCATAGTTGATAGGATGTTTCATCAAGGATGTGTATTCTCAGTCTGGAGGTAGTTCGGAGATCTGGTCAAGCCAGGCAGTTCTATCCGGACTGGTGCGAGGTCCAAGATGGTGAGTGGCATCAAATTGGTTGTCTCCTGAACAGTTTTTTCCATTATCCTGCGGATACAAGGAATTACACAGCAACCAGTAATTAATGCAAAAATGAGAAACCCCATAATGGCTGTCCCAACCTGTGCCAACATTTTCTGCCACCCACTCATCCACCCAAAGTATCGATCCCATGGGTCAGTGACACCTGAGTTCTGTTTCAGTTCCTCTGATAACTCAGTAAGTTTCTGTATTGCCATTGTGACTTTATCATTTGGGCCAGTGTTGTCTGGGATGTGGGTGCAACAGGTGTCTTTGATCATTTTGCAAACACCTCCTTTCTCAGCTAGAATCATATCCAAAGCCATTCTATTCTGGAATGCCATAATGGAAGTGGGGCCTAACTGTGCTGCCAAACCTTTTACAGCATCTATGGTGAAGTTAACAAATCTCTGCTGGTTATAATAGACGTAATTTATCCAATCAACATTTTTTTTTGTTTATAGTTACTAGTGGCAATAGTGACTCAAATCCTGCTTTAACTTGGTCTCTGGCCTTGAACTCATCAAGTAGGTCATCTGTCTGGTCAGTCAGAGCATCCACGACATCCTTCATGGCTTAGGTGTCTCTCCTGGTACGGGAGCTTCCTTGCAATGCGATACGTGGATCCAAACAGGCTTTCCTTCTAGTTACACAGAGGTTGATGTCATCTGGGGCTCTTGGACAGGATCATCAAATCTGGCAGTGAAGAGAAAAACTCGAGAATGGACATTAGTTTTTGACCAATTCAATTACATAAGTCTTATGATTTGGTAGCTGAGGAGAGCAGGCAAAAAAGGCAATACACCAGAGAGGTTGGAATCTATGGGATTGCAGTACCCTGACTAACCACCACAACTAAAGGCAGCCGTGGAGCGTTCCTACGTTGGTCCTAGACGCCTCGTCACAGCCTGAGAAGCTAACTACACCTAAAGATAGAAAAAGGAAAACTATCTGCCCCGGAGCAGATCCCCAAAGAACATAGGAAGCCCCCAAACATGTAATGGCGGTTAGACAAGAGGAAATACAGACACAGACAGAAAATAGTATGAGCAAACGTTGGGGCCCAAACTTCCTAAATAGAATAGGATAGGAAAGGCACTTACTGCAACCCCAAAAAACCCTGAAAAGTACCAACTCTACTAATTACAAAAACACCTGAGATCACACGACCTCTACCACCTAAATTAGTTCTCTGGTGTAACAAAAACTAAACAGCAACCACTGAAAAAACTGGAAAAGGCAAATGAACAAACAGTGGCTGAACTAAACTGAGAGGAGCATAAGCCCCCGAAGGGGACCCGGCAGACCCCCACAGAAGTGCAGGACAAAATGCAGGCACCAAAAAGCTAAAAGAAGAAAATGTCTTATCTGTTAGCAGAAGATGCAGGCACGAAACAGCTTTTCTGGGTCTCTGGGAGTGTGCCTTATGCTAAACAGTGCAATAGGGAGTGTGTCATGCCATGGTTTGCGTGTCTCTTGGGCAATTTTTCAGCATTCTATTCTTAAGTGTTTCATTCAGTTTTTCTACCTTCCTGCTGCTCTGGGGGTGGTAAGGAGTGTGTAGGCCTAAATCTGACCCTACTGCTAATCGGGTCTTGTGTGTCAGATTTGCTGTGAATGCGGGTCCCTGATCACTTTCTATCATTTCTGGAACCCCGTATCTGCACACTATTTTCTGAAAGTAGCTTCGTTGCAGTAGTCTTTGCTGACTTGGAAGGCTTCTGTTCATCTTGAAAATACTTCTTTTGACCACAATGGCGTATTTGAATCCTTCACTTGGCGATATCTGGATGTGGTCTATCTGGATCCTTTGAAGCTGGTAGAGTGGTCTTTCCAGATGAGGTGAGGGGGTCTTTCTTCCATACGTCCAGGCTTGCATTTGCCGCAGGTCAGACAGCTGCTGGTGAATTTGGCTGTTAGGGTGGAGATCCCTGAAGCGAAACAGTAAGCACCAATCAGATCATTCATCTGTGTCTTTGATATGTGGATGTGGGTCCATGTACCCATTGGACCACCATAGGGTGCATACTTTGTGGTAGGCAGAGTTTGAAGTCTATTATTGATAGCCTTCCTTCTTCACGTGTTGCTTTTTTCCCATTCAGCTCTTCTTCTCCTTTTGGAGCTTGGTCTTGTAACTTCTTGAGCAGATTCCAGGACATCTCTTTGTCAGGTTTCTTGTCTTCAGTCGTCATGTAGTAGCCGTCTGGCTCTACGACCTCTCCCACTTCTCCATGTTGTCTTCCTTTGGCTGCTTCTTTGGCTGCTATGTCCGCCATGTTATTGCCTCACGCCTCTTCTGTTCTCAGTTTTCCATGCACTTTGATTTTTCAAATTGCCACCATTTTGGAAGTTGGAGTATACCCAGTAGGTCCCTGAAGGCTCCATGATGCTTCACGGTTGTCCCGTTTGCTGTGATGAAGTCCCTTGTAGCCCAGATGGGTCTAAAGTCGTGTGCTATGCCATGCGAGTAACTGTAGTCCGTGTAGATGTTTGCAGTCTTGCCTTCTGCCATCTGGCAGGCCTTCGTCAGCGCTATCCGTTCTGCTTCCTGGGCTGACAGGCTAGGTGACAGACTTCTGGACCACAGGATTTCTTGATTGCTGGTCACTGCACTTCCTGTGTTGAAACTTCTTCATCATCTGCAAATCTGGAGCCATCCAAGTATCCCCCCTTGGGAGTGGGAGTAGAGTGGCCGGGCTGAGGACTGTAGGTCTGGAGACGGTGACATTATGAGACAAAGGCAATAGAGGCGCCACAAAGATGCCTGGCTGTGGGGAGATTACTGTTGGTTGAGCTTGATTGAAGGATTGCCAAGATGTCATGCGGAGTGAGAGTTTCCAGTGGCTGTCCAAGAGTGATGTCAGCAACCTTGTCCAGGAGGGTGTGTGCTGCGGATACTGCCATCAGGCAGGAGGGTGCTCTTCTTGCAACTGGATCCAAGCGGGCTGAGAGGCAGCCTAAAAGTCTCTGTTTTCCCCCGTGAATCCGTGCCAGGACTCCAGTAGCATGACCTTCTTTCTTACATCAGGTAGACGGAAAGACTTTTCATAGTCAGGTAGGCCTGGTATTGGTGCTGAGACTGTGGAGTTCTTCCAATCTCCTGAATGGGTTGAAAGCTGCGTCTGATAGAAGGAGCAGGGTTGCGTTGATGCAAGCGCACAGAGGCTGCATTAGGACTGAGGCATCAGGGATCCAGGTTCTGCAATATGACACTAGACCAGGGAAGGCCTGCAGCATTCTTGGAGTTGTTGGGGGAGCCATCTTCTCCACAATGGTCTTCCAGTCTTTTGACATGTGTTTCGTCTTGTGGGCAATACAGTGTCCCAGGGATGTAACTTGCTTCTGGCATCACTGGACTTTGTTCTTCCAGACCTTGCGTTGCTGTTCTTCCAGGTAGAGTAGGAGAGACAAGGAATAGACTGTGCAGGTGTCGATGTCAACCACACAAAAGAGAAGGTCATCCACGTGTTGTAGAAGAGTGACTCTTGCATATTCTGCAATCCAGTTGACGAGGATGGAGGATATTGTCTTGGTGAAACTTAAAGGGCTTGTTTTGAGCACCTTGAGGCAACATTGTCCATATGCACTGCACTGGTGCGTGAAAGCAGGCCTCCAGGTGGAGGGGAAACACTGAAGAAGGTACTGGCCAGGTTGATCACCGTGAATACCGTTGCGGTGACTGGGACTCTTGAGAGCAGAGTGTGATGGTTCAGCACTGTTGGGGTTTCAAATACCGTAGCCTCTTTCGCGGCCTCCAGGCCTTGCACCATTCTGAACTCAGTGGGGTTTACAGTCTTTTTCTTCACTGTGGAAAGCTGGGATTGATTCCGATGGGCGAGGCAGCCCAGTTTGGCCTTGTCCTTCAGTATGCGGCAGGGACTCCCATCTGCTGGTGCAGAGCTGGCGGGAAAACAAGCCGTCTACTAGGATCAACATCATGAGAGATGACGACCAGCTGGCTTTCTTGTTCTCCACCAAGACAGTCACTGTGTTAGCACCTGCTCTGGTCACAGGGGGTCTTCTTGTTGGGACGTCTCCTTAAACGGCTGCTTTTTTCTCAGCATGGGCCATCAGTAGTTTCTTTTTCTCCAGCTCGGTCTCAGGTCAATATTTGTGCACAAGTTTGAAAAGCTGAGTGGCCTTTTGCCGGTCTAGGGCCTGGGTGAACTGGTTGATTGCAGGGGGCACCTCCTGGTGCTTGCAAAAGATGAACCTCTGGCGTTAGAGCTGGATGAGGTGTTGCCATTCCATGAAGCGAGTAGAGTCCTTCTTGAGTTGACTATCCTGGCCAATGTCAAAGTTCTCAGGCCGTCTTCTTAGGCGAGTTCACTTAGACCTTCAGTTGGTCAGAGACATCTTGACTCTGGGTGATGGAGTGGCTTTTCTGGTACTATGTCCAGCACCTCCTGTGATATGTCTGCAGTGTGGTTGTTTGAGGTTCCTGTTTCTTCTTGGGTCAGGGGTGAAGAAAGTGTCATGGTCCCATCTTCCTGGAACACTCTGGTCGCTTTCAGCTTCTGCAGTGGGTCCACTCCCAATAGGTTGAGGGTGCAGGTTTTTTACACAACAAACTGGGACATGATGGAGTGTTCTGGCTGAGTCCACACGCTCAGGGGCTTCATAATCTGGAAATATCTGACTTGACCATCAATTCCCATGCAGGAAGCAGAAGATTCTGATAGGTAGGTGAGGTTGCGGAGTTCCACAAGAAAAGATCTGACTACGCCATCCACTCTCAGGATATTGGTCCCACTGGTGGGGTTCCTTGTGGACTTGGTGTGCTCTTGTCCTATGGACGGGGTTCTTCACTGCTTTCTGTGTTTCTTCTTTTTCTGGGTGAAGTCAGTGTTCTGCACTTGTTCCGGAAATGACCAAACTCGCCACAGTTGTAACACTTGACATTCCTTCTGTCCCGGCGGGACTCAATCCTTTTTGTTACTGTGAGCAGGGTATCCATTGCTATTGACGTGTACTCAGGCCTGTCTGCTACCAGTGGTTTCCTGATTGGTTCTCTCAGTCCATGCACAAAAGCCTGTGCCAACATCCGTCTGTGTGTCTGATCATGGGTAATGAGGCCCAAATCTTGAAACACTTGCATTACTCTGTCATGGAACTTCTCCACAGACTCTGTCTTGTCTTGACTCGTGACATGTAGGCTGAGAGTTTGTCCTGTCAGTCTGCTTTTGGCCCATTCTCTGAGTTGCTCAATTAGCTTTGGTCCTGTCTCCCAGGCATACGTATCTAACTCTGTTGGAAGCTTGAAGTGTTCTCTCATAATTGGCCAGAATGCATCACCTGCTTTTATTTCCATTACGGTCCAGAGATCAGTCCAGGCTGCTGCATACGTTCGCTGGATCTGCTGCATTTTTTGGCAAAATGGCATGGGGTGTATCCCTGGGTCTGGCAGCATACTGATCACCTGGCTTGGGATGAAGGGCTCATAGGTAGTGTTGAGCGATACGATAATGCAAATATCGGCTATCGGCCGATATTAGCTCTATCGGCCTTTCGATAATTCGTTTCGATATTTTCATCTTATCGAATACCGGAATCGGATTTGTCACTGTCACTGTGAGTGTCCGTCGGTCGGGTCTGTCAGGAGTCAGCGGCACTTACCTGGCAGAAGATCTCCGGCGGTCACGTCCTGGACTGCTTGATGGCCGCCATTATCTTCTCCCTGGCGGTCACATGCAGTTTTTCGCGATAACTGCAGTGACTGCAGGGTAATCCCGGCCGTAAAGCAGTCAGTCCGATGACGTCACCGCCGGGGAAGCAGGTAATCAGCTGTGCTGCGCCGGGATGACAGGCTCTGCCTGTCATTCTGATGTAGCAGAGCTGGATCGTCGTGGGACACTCGTTACTATGGACTGCGTCGGTCAGGTGGTATACTTTTTTTTTTTTTTTCATTTTTTTACAGGAGATCGATGGCGTCGCAGCAGGATGAGACAGTAATAAAAGAAATGAAAACTGTGTTTTTGTTTTTTTTTTATTAAATTAAAAAAAATTTTTTGGAACATTCACCCGTCCGGGTACATAAACAATTTAACTATTTATTTACATACAGGTACCCTGTCCGGGTTATTTAGACTTCTTTGGCAGGGGTGTTCCAGGTACCACCTGGTACTCTTCTGGTGCTTGCCAAACATCCGAGACACCAAGGACCACCAGGACCTGATGACGTCGTGTGGCCTGTACAGTCAAGTCGTGACCCGCTATCTGGGTCTGTGTGGCCACCTCTTTCATCTCTCTCCGGGTCTGGAGCCCTATGTCACGGACTGTACGAACCCCAGGGGGCCTAACAGGCGCCGGGTACGGGCCAGCTATACTTATCATGTCCATAGCTGGGGCTGCTGAGGAGACCACTGAGGGAGGCTGGGGAGATTTACGGCGTGGGGTGGGCACTTTTGCACAGGCCTGGATGTGGGAGGCTGAAGGCTTCGAGGGTCTCACAGGTTCCTGACACACTGGGGAGTAGGGGTCGCACCTGGTAACATTTAGGGCGTACCACCCATTGTAACCCCAGTGTCGGGTGTAAGTCACCAAGTCTCCTGGCAACAGGTCCCTCCCCGGGTGTCCTTCTGGGAGGTGAGCCTCCACGTCCCGCCGGGTCACAAAGACTTCTAAATAAAGTCCAGGCTCCTTGATGAAGCCCCACCCACCTTTCAATTTAAAGCTCCGTACTGCACCCTTACGCCGCGGCTCACTCAGGGTTCCTTTATCCTTTCTCATCCGGTCCTTATCTGCCCGGTCCTTCTCCAGGTGACGTTGGCGAAGTTTTAGGGTTTCTCGCTGCTCCCTTTGTCGCTCTGCTTCCCGCTCCAAACGTCTCCACTCTTCCTCCTGACGCCGGTTGTAATTCTCCTCCACCAGTTGCTCCATGTCTCCACCACTCCACTGCAGCTTACAGTGTCCGGTTTGCGGCAGCTCTCCTGTCGCCCCCCAGTCCTGGCGGCGCTCCCCTGCGGAGGAAGCAGACGGCTCTAAATCAGATGACAGTCGGGGCTCCGGTACAGGCAGGTAGTGCTCTGGTGCCTGCGCGGCCTCCTCCATGAGGACGGGTGTCACTTCTTCTGTCTCAGCGACGGGGGCAGACAGCGGGTTCTGGGGTGCTGACGGTGCTGCGGTTTTTGCAGGAACGGGTGCCTCCACTGCGACAACGTCAACCGGATCACATTGCAAGGGCTCCTCTACTATAACGGGTGCCTCACCTTCCGGTACAGACACTTCAGGTAAGAGGGATTGGCGCCGCTCCAAGTTTAGTTTTAGGGCACGCCAGCTGGCTTCCATCCTGGCGACCTCCTCCCGGTGCCGGGCCAGGCCTCTCAGGGTATCCTCCGCTTCTTGCAGCGTAGGAGGGTTTACAGGCCGGGTGCCCAACGGTGATTCCGTGGCGATCGGGTCGCTTCCGTGGGGGGAGAGCTCTGACTGCTCCATCCCTTCCCACTTCTGCTCGTCGTGTCCATTAGCCATCTCTGCCAAGTCACATGTGTCATATCTGGAGAGGGCCCCTCTTTTGTAGGGAGGCGGGACCTTCGTGTTAGTTTCCGCACACTGAGGAGGATGAGGAGGCGGAACTCCAGAGCTGTGGGGCACGATGTTACATTGCAGTACCATTTACAGTGGGCGGCCATCGTTTTCACGCCACTGAGTGAGTGACACCCACGAAGAGCACGCCCTTCTTCTTCACCAGTGCCTCGTCGTGACGCAGATATGGCGGAAAAATGGTAAATACATTCTCTGATGATTTTAGCAATTCTCAAGCACAAAACCAGTGCAATTCAGGCACACAGGACTCGCTTATAGCGAGCTACAGAATCCTGTTCGTGACGCCCAAGTTGAGTCGCACAGAGCCAGAGGTTTTCGGGGTACTCGGCACCGAGCCCGTAGACTTCTATGGGGTATGTCACGTCTTTACCCGGCAATTGAATTAGAGTCGATTTTACTATGTAGAAGTGTATAAACTATAAATATATGTATATATATATGTCACAATGACTTGTATATATATATATGTATTCTATGTGTGTATATTTTGTGTTTACAACGAAAACCTCTGCGGTGGATCAGTGTCATGGTTCCATGCTAGCAGCCCTGCTTGGCACTGAGGTTCCTCATTTGTCTCTGTAGCTATACCACCCCCCTGTGAAGCCCTAGCTGTGGACTGTTGTGTCTGGGGGCTACATGTAGCGTTTTGTGTAGGGAGATCTGCACTTTCTTCTCCTGATATAATGACTGGCAATGTATGTACTGTGCTTGGGATAGACAAGGTGCCCTGTGCTGGAGACACTGAATACAGGGACACCACATTGCTTGGATTGGGCGTTGACCCAGTTGATAACGAAGTAGAAAAAAGAGGAAGAGAAGGGAGGTGTGAGGGAGGAGCGAGAGAAAGAGGAGGGGAGGAGAGAAGAAAGATGGAGGGGGAGAAGTAGAAGAAGATGAAGAAGAAGATTTGAGAGTTGGAGAGGAAGAGATAGAAGAAGAGGAAGATGAAGAAAATGGATGTGTCAGAGATGTGATGGAGGGAAAAGAAGGAATGAGAGGGATGGCAGCGAGGAAAGAGGAGAAAAGTCTGAAGAAGAAAGAGAAAGGGACTGAGAGAAGAAAAAGGAGAGGGTGTCCCCCTGTGACTCTTGAGAGGGGATGGTTGAAACAGAAATGCCTTCTCCCTGTGGAGAGAGGCGGGGAGCGTTTTTCCCTGTATAAGGCTCCTTACTCAATGAGAGCAGCCTACACCTGTCCCGTGTCTCCACATGATGGACATGTGATGTGTGTGACTCTGAATTCTGCTCTTGTGACATGTCAGTGATCTTTTTCTCACAGATGATTTAACACCTTTTCAAACTTATTCACATAAAAAAAAAAAAAAAAAATCACTTCCTGGTCCGTTCAAATTAACTTGCTGTATCTTTTACACGATGCACCGCTGCTCTTTTATAGCAGATGGTAATCTATTAACAAATTTTCCCGTTACCTTTCAAATAACAAAAAACAAGAAAAAAAAAAAAAAAATTTCATTATGCAGCGTAAAGGCTGCCTGTCTATTTGCTTCTCACGTACTGTGTCTATTCCAAAAACCTATTCAACAAAGGTGATTTAAAAATCTGAAAACTGCTGCACTCTGGTTCTGTTTGTCAATGCCGAATGCCCGACGGGAGGGGCTACTCAAACCGCTGCGTAGTTTGTGTCTGCTCTCTCCCTCAGCCTGTAATTCTCCTTATCTATGTGACCTTGGTCTAAAGCAGGCTTGTAGAAAAAAAAATGGCTGGAGAAATAAAACTCTAAAATAAATTGCTTAGAGAAAAAATCTCTCCAAAATCATTTAAAAATGTACTTAAAAGAAAAATTTTAAAAACAAAAGTTAGATTTAGTAAAAAAAACCTCTAGAAAAAGAAAAAATAAATAAATTCACCAAAAAGGGGAGAAAAGAAAAAACCGTATTACTCATAAAACTCTGAAAAACAACCCTTGTTACTAAAACAGCTAATCAAAAAAAAAACAACAGAAAAGAGGTGGAAAAAAAAAACTGATTGTAAAATGATAAAAACAAAAAGAAATGTGCTTTAAAACTTCTGTCTGGTAGCATAGGTTTTTTTTTTGTTTTTTTTTTCCCTACCGCTCTCTGGAATGTCAGCTGGCTGCTGCCAGCACTTCCCCCCTCCCTTCTACCTCTGCTTGCTGTCTCTCCAGACACTGAAATCACGTAAAAAAAAATAAAAAAAAATTATTATTCCTCAGAATAGCAAAAAATGAATATAGTTCAGTCTGAATGCCTGAGAATTTTCACGTTAAAACCTGTAGCCAAAAAAAAACTAGCTTAAAAAAATAAAAAATCAAAGCCAAGAAACAGATGTGACAACGTGATTAGCAGAGGAGGGGGGTCAAAGGGGTTTTCTCGCTGCTGCAGCCAGCACACTGCTCTGAATGAGATACTGACAGAGCGCACAGAGATGTGATTTAAAGCGACAGTACCTGATACAGACAGTTGACACGTACAATGAGACAGACACCCGGGAGAATACGAATCCCTCTTTTGATGATCTGTGACACATACAAGCTGCTCTGGTAACTGATAACTCACCAATTGCACTGAGCGCGGTGAGGCTCAAGGTTCTATCGCTCTCTGTACCGTACGCCCTGGCCGGTGCGCCGGTCACAATAATCTGCAATAGCCTTCATCAAAATTCTCACTATCCACGTCTGATTTGACTGGGATGGCCTCCCGGTGCGTGGACGATTATTGTGAGAACTTATCCAAACAAAGCTTCTGCCCTTCACGTCTGATTTGACTGGAATGGCCTCCCGGTGCGTGAAAGTTTACTGCAGAAACTTAACCGAACAAAGCCCTCGCTTCCACAACTGGATTTTTTGGGATAACTTCCCTCCAATGTGTGAAGAATATCTGCGTGGACTTATCCAAAACAAAGCTCCCGCCCTCCACATCTGATTTGACTGGGATGGCCTCCCGGTGCGTGAAAGTTTACTGCGGGAACTTATGCAGCAATTTGTCTTTTGCTATACAGCCCCCAGAAATCAGCAAGCAAAAACACAGTCACCGTTCCAACTTTCTCCCGGTTCACATAAAACATGAAACATATACAGCACAGCAGCAAACAACTCGGCTTATATCCCAGGGCTTTTGGATAAGGGTATGGACTTTTTACACAACCTGGGAATGCGGTGATGACCACCTCCGACCGGCTGGAAGTGTAGGCTAGGACTAGGCACAGGGAACATTCAGGTAAGATGACAAAGTTTTCTTACCTTACTGATGGAGCTGCAGTCTCCGTCCCGTGTGCCAAGGCCAGGGCCTACACCCCCGTCTCTCCGGTCGGCCGGGTCCTCGTGCATTTCGTCCAATGCCCCACGTTGGGCGCCAACTGATATGGAAATTTAATTAGGATAAAAATATCCTTCAGTGTTTGCTGCTTGCCATGTCCAAATCTCTATATTATGTCTTCTTTGAGCGCTCAGAACGAAATGAAAACTGTCCACAATGCAAGTGTCAGTATAACAGTTCGTCAAAGACATACATTTATTATTCATTCAAGGTTTTATACGTTTACAAAAAGGGGCTGGTTAGTCAATTAACATACAATTAAAAGCTGCTAGATTATTGGCTGTTCTAGTTTAAATATGATAATTATGATAATCATGATAAAAAAGCTGAGGTTGCAGAATTATTGTTTTATATTCTTGTGACCTAGTTGTCTTGCATAACTATAATGTAAACAACAGATATCTAATAGGACTTTTTGTACTTCATGCATTTGTTCCTTTACGAAGGCCTTATGAAGGCCAGATTTCTTTAAAACGACTGATTATAGCTGGCCTAGAAATATGTGAGCACAGGGTTTTTTTTAGCAAGTGAGATCTATCTAACTGTGAACTGTGAATACATATATGTGAATATACTTTGAATATATGGAATACATATATATTTCCATGACACACCGAGGCCCGGAGGAGAAGAGGAGCCCCTAAAGGATGGCTAATAATGAGGGCAATCTGGCCTGCTTATCCAGCCCTGAGGCTACGAGGGACTCCTGGCCAGATTGCCCTCATGTGCGGCTGTAAGGGAGAGATCCCTGCAGCTCAGCTGCCTGCAAGAGAAAATGGCAGCGGAGTGGAGCTGCAGCGATCTGTCCTGCTCCCTGCCAGCGCTTCCTGTCTCTCACACAGTCAGCAGCGTGGCAAGATGATGTCATCATTCAGCTCCATGGCTGTGCCAAAGAGAGGAAGCTGCCGGCGATGGTGATGCTCCGGGAGAGGGTGCAGAGAGGTGCGGAGAGGTGAGAGATTGTATGTGTGTGTGTGTGTGTTTATTGCTGCGGGGGAACGTGCAGAGAGGTGAATGGTGCCGTGTGTGTAGAGGTGGAGGAGAGGGCAGTGATGGGGAGAAGGCAAGGATGGTGGCAGTTGAAAGGACAATGATGGGGGGGTGGGGGAGAAGGAAATGATGGTGGCAGTGGAAAGGACAATGATGGGGTGGTGGGGGTGAAGGCAATGATGGTGGCAGTTTAAAGGACAATTATGGGGTGGTGGGGGAGGAGGAAATGATGGAGGTGGTGGAATGGGCAATGATGGGGTGAGAAGGCAATTATGGTGGCAATGGAAAGGACAGTGATGGGATGGTGGGGAAGGAGGTAATGATGGAGTTGGTGGGGAGAAGGCAATTATAGAGGTGGGGAGAAGGCAATGATGGAGAGAGCAATGATGAGGGTGGTGGGGAGAAAGCAATGATGGAGGTGGTGGAAAGGACAATGATGGGGGTGGTGTGGGAGAAAGCACTGATGGAGGTCTTGGAATGGGTGATGATGGGTTGGTGGGGAAAAGACAATGATGGTGGTGGAAAGGACATTGATGTCGTGGTGGAAAGGGCAATATTGGAGGTGGTAGAATGGGCAATAATAGGGGTGGTAGTGGAAAGGACAATGTTGGTGGAAAGGGCAATGATGGGGTGGTGGGGGAGGAGGAGGAAATGATAGAGGTGGTGGAATGGGCAATGATGGGGTGGTGGGGGAGAAGGCAATGATGGAGGTGGTGCAGGAGAAAGCAATGATGAGGTGGTATAGAGGGCAATGATTGGGGTGAAGGAGAGGACAATAATGGGATGCGAGGGGAGGAGGATAATGTACATTCACACTGAAGGCATCAAAACTATGAATTAACACATGTGGAATTATATACTTAACAAAAAAGTGTGAAACAACTGAAAATATGTCTTATATTCTAGATTCTTCAAAGTAGCCACCTTTTGCTTTGATTACTGCTTTGCACACTCTGGGCATTCTCTTGATGAGCTTCAAGGGTAGTCACTGGAAATGGTCTTCCAACAGTCTTGAAGGAGTTCCCAGAGATGCTTAGCACTTGTTGGCCCTTTTGCCTTCACTCTGCAGTCCAGCTCACCCCAAACCACCTCGATTGGGTTCAGGTCTGGTGACTGTGGAGGCCAGGTCATCGGGCGTAGTACCCCATCACTCTCCCTCTTGGTCAAGTAGCCCTTACACAGCCTGGAGGTGTGTTTGGGGTCATTGTCCTGTTGAAAAAAAAATGATGGTCCAACTAAATGCAAACCGGATGGAATAGCATGCCACTGCAAGATGCTGTGGTAGCCTTGCTGGTTCAGTATGCTTTCAATTTTGAATAAATCCCCAACAGTGTCACCAGCAAAGCACCCCCACACCATCACACCTCTTCCTCCATGCTTCACGGTGGGAATCAGGCATGTAGAGTCCATCCGTTCACCTTTTCTGCGTCGCACAAAGACACGGTGGTTGGAACCAAAGATCTCAAATTTGGACTCATCAGACCAAAGCACAGATTTCCACTGGTCTAATGTCCATTCCTTGTGTTCTTTAGCCCAAACAAGTCTCTTCTGCTTGTTGCCTGTCCTTAGCAGTGGTTTCCTAGCAGCTATTTTACCATGAAGGCCTGCTGCACAAAGTCTCCTCTTAACAGTTGTTGTAGAGATGTGTCTGCTGCTAGAACTCTGTGTGGCATTGACCTGGTCTCTAATATGAGCTGCTGTTAACCTGCGATTTCTGAGGCTGGTGACTTGGATAAACTTATCCTCAGAAGTAGAGGTGACTCTTGGTCTTCCTTTCCTGGGGCGGTCCTCATGTGAGCCAGTTTCTTTGTAGCGCTTGAAGGTTTTTGCAACTGCACTTGGGACACTTTCAAAATTTTCCCAATTTTTCTGCCTGACTGACCTTCATTTCTTGAAGTAATGATGGCCACTCGTTTTTCTTTACTTAGCTGCTTTTTTCTTGCCATAATACACATTCTAACAGTCTATTCAGTAGGACTACCAGCTGTGTATCCACCAGACTTCTGCACAACACAACTGTTGGTCCTAACCCCATTTATAAGGCAAGAAATCCCACTTATTAAACCTGACAGGGCACACCTGTGAAGTGAAAACCATTTCCGGTGACTACCTCTTGAAGCTCATCAAGAGAATGCCAAGAGTGTGCAAAGCAGTAATCAAAGCAAAAGGTGGCTACTTTGAAGAACCTAGAATGTAAGACATAATTTCAGTTGTTTCACACTTTTTTGTTTAGTTTATAATTCCATATGTGTTAATTCACAGTTTTGATGCCTTCAGTGTGAATGTACAATTTTCATTGTCATGAAAATACCGAAAAATCTTTGAATGAGAAGGTGTGTCCAAACTTTTGGTCTGTACTGTATATATATATATACAGGGTGGCCCATGTATATGGATAAGTATTTTAGATAGGCTATACTCGCGCTATAAAACAGAGCATCTCAACATTACTAAAACATCCCTTACCTGTAAAGCCTGTATTGCATAAAATTCCGGGAAAATAAGATGTGGAGATAAATTGAGAGTAGAGATGCAGAATAAAATCCAGATAAAAATGCGCCTTTTTCAAGGAAGCTAAAAGAAGGGATGAAATATTTAAAGAATAGTATTCTAAGGGTAACAATACATAAATAAAACATATAATAAAAGAATGAATTTGAGATAGTGATTTCTAAAATAAAATAAAACCAATAGTCGCTGTTAAAAGGAAGATTAAGACAATAAATGCGACTAAAAGGTAAAAACTAAAATGTTCCCATGGATTGCTGGTAAGTATATACACACAGAGTATCAATATACATCAATGGCTAGAAGCCTCAAATAGAAGGTGCTTATATATCTAAATAAAGTGCAAAGAGCATTTAGGGATGATAACTCCACTGAAGGATTATAAACAGGGCAACAATGTCATCCGGTGACTACAAAATCGTGACTGAAAGGTGCTGATGTGTGTATAAACCTAAAAAACCTTGAAGACGCACAGTGAGGGTAACAATCAAACGTTACTTATCTGAACAAAGGAAGGGGAAGGAATGGTGCTGAGATGAATCCTGGAGAACTTCGCAGTGCGGTATGGGTCCCAAGGAGCTGCCCCAGCCGGTGACGTGCTCCTAGTGTACCCGGGTGCAGACCGCTGGATGTTGCAATAGGAAGTGCGGCGCGGCGGAGGCCGCGCTGGGCGCCGATGGAGCTCGTGCGTTCGGCCGTATCATGTGTATAAGTGCTCATATGGGGTACTACTATATGATCATTCCTATTTATGATTTTTAATCAGTTGTATAAATACCCAGCTTGTGACAGGTTCACAGCGGGATCAACACTAATCTATTTTATTCAGTATAGCATCCTGAATAAACAGGTTCTATCTAGTTTTATTTTTCAATTTTAACTTTCCCCTTTATTTAACACATGCTCGTATATTTACCTAATTTTAATGCATATCTAATAAAGATCCTCTTATTTTTGCGGTTTTATTCTCCATGAATATTTATTTTTTATATACATATTTATTTACCACTTTCCACCGGGCAACATACAAATGTTTGGTATTTGTTTCCTGCGCTCATGTTTCAGTATTAATTAGCACTCCCACTTCTCTTTTATTCACTAAGTCCACAGGGGAAGTATGTCCAATCAGGGGTTAATATGATGCATGACCGTACACACTATAAATGACAGCTGGACAAGGTGGGCAGTAACCCTGACGAAGAAGGGCGTTTGCCTTTGAAACGTGTTGGTTTTTTGGCCTCAGCCAGGCCCCGTAGCCCAGCTTAGTGACATCACACGCTGTCAGCAAAGTGTCGGCTTTTTTACTGCTGAGCACCCAGGACGCTTCCGGCCGGAGCGTTGCTGGCTCTGCTTATCACGCTGCATCATCTCTATCTCAGACATCGGAGCACACTTCATTAACCTAGCTGCTTGTCCTGCACTCATCAATCTTCACCTATTCCCACAGGAACTTGCTACTCAGCCAGAAGCAGGGTAAGCGTCCACATTCTGTTTATCCCTTGCAATTCACCATACATGAGTGTTTGTTTTCTCCCTATTGCAGACTTTCAGCTTTTTATGTACATCACCACAGTCTATTGCCATTCCACCACTAGTATTACTGGGTCCTTGTTTTATAGGATATCTGGAGCGCGGTACCTTCCTTTTATGTTTATGTCACACAAAATAGTTAAGAAATAACATTTCCCACATGTCTACTTTACATCAGCACAATTTTGGAACCAAAATTTTTTTTTGTTAGGAAATTATAAGGGTTAAAAGTTCACCAGCGATTTCTCATTTTTACAACAAAATTTACAAAGCCATTTTTTAGGGACCACCTCACATTTGAAGTCACTTTGAGGGGTCTATATGGCAGAAAATACCCAAAAGTGACACCATTCTTAAAACTGCACCCCTCAAGGTACTCAAAACCACATTCAAGAGGTTTATTAACCCTTCAGGTGCTTCACAGGAGCTGAAGCAACGTGGAAGGAAAAAATTAATATTTAACTTTTTAGTCACAAAAATGATCTTTTACAAACAATTTTTTTTTATTTTCACAAGGGTAAAAGGAGAAAATGGACAGGTACAGTTGTTGTGCAATTTCTCCTGAGTACGCCGATACTCCAAATGTGGAGGAAAACCACTGTTTGGGCGCACGGCAGGGCTCGTAAGGGAAGGAGTGCTGTTTGACTTTTTCAAACCAAAATTGGCTGGAATTGAGATTGGACGCAATGTCGCGTTTGGAGAGCCCCTGATGCGCCTAAACAGTGGAAACCCCCCACAAGTGACACCATTTTGGAAACTAGACCCCTTATGGAACGTATCTAGATCTGTTGTGAGCACTTTGATCTCCCAAGTGTTTCACAAAAGTTTATAATGCCTGGGTGTGAAAAAAAACAAAACAATTTTCCACAAAAATGATTTTTTATTCCCCAATTTTTGATTTTTTCCCAAGGAAATTTGACCCCAAAAGTTGTTGTCCAATTTGTCCTGAGTACGCTGATACCCCATACGTGGGGGGGGAAAGAAAGTAATAACGTTTTGGAATGCAGACGTTGATGGGTATCTAGATCTGTGGTGAGCACTTTGAACACCCAAGTGCTTCACACAAGTTTATAATGCCCGGGCATGAAAATAAAAAATCCTATTTTTTTCCCACAAAAATTATCATTTAGTCACCAATTTCTTATTTTCCCAAGGGTAACAGGAGAAAATGGACCACAAAAGTTGTTGTCCAATTTGTCCTGAGTACGCTGATACCCCATATGTGGTAGAAAACTACTGTATGGGCACACATCGGGGCTCGGAAGGGAAGTAGTGACGTTTTGGATTTCAGACTTTGATGGAATCGTCTGATGGCGTCATGTCGCGTTTGGAGAGCCCCTGATATGCCGAAATAGTGGAAACCCCCCACAATTGACACCATTTTGGAAAATAGACCCCCCAAGGAACTTATCTAGATGTGTGGTGAGCACTTTGAACCCCCAAGTGCTTCACAGAAGTTTATAACGTACAGCCGTAAAAATAAAAAATCTTTTTTTTTTTTTACAAAAATGATTTTTTCGCCCCAATATTTTATTTTCACATGGGTAACTGGAGAAATTGGACCCCAAAAGTTATTTTCCAATTTGTCCTGAGTACGCTGATACCCTATATGTGGGAGAAAACTACTGTATGGGCACATGTCGGGGCTCAGAAGGGAAGTAGTGACATTTTGGATTGCAGACTTTGATGGAATGGTCTGCGGGTGTCATGTCGCATTTGGAGAGCCCCTGATGTGCCAAAACAGTGGAAACCCCCCACAAGTGACCCCATTTTGGAAAATAGACCCCTCAAGGAACTTATCTAGATGTGTGGTGAGCGCTATGAACACCCAAGTGCTTCACAGAAGTTTATAACGTCCAGCCGTAAAAACAAAAAAATCTTAATTTTTTTCCACAAAAATGATATTTTCGCCCACAATTTTTATTTTCCCAAGGGTAACAGAAGAAATTAGACTCCAAGAGTTATTGTGCAATTTGTCCTGAGTACGCTGATACCCCATATGTGGGGGTAAACTACTGTTTGGGCGCATGGCAGAGCTCAGAAGGGAAGGAGCACCGTTTGACTTTTTCAACGCAGAATTGGCTGAAATTGAGATCAGACACCATGTCACATTTGGAGAGCCCCTGATGTGCCTAAACAGTGTAAACGCCCCAATTCTAACTCCAACCCTAACTCCAACACACCCCTAACCCTATTCCCAACCCTAACCATAACCCTAACCACAAACCTAACCCTAACACACCCCTAACCCTAACCCTAATTCTAACTTTAGCCCCAACCCTAACCCTAACTTTAGCCCTAACGCTAACCCTAACCCCAATGGGAAAATGGAAATAAATACATTTTTTTAATTTTATTATTTTTCCCTAACTAAGGGGGTGATAAAGGGGGGTTTGATTTACTATTTATAGCAGGTTTTTATGTTTGGCAGCTGTCACATGCTAAAAGATGCTTTTTATTGCAAAAAATAGTTTTTGCATCACCACATTTTGAGCGCTATAATTTTTGCATATTTTGGCCCACAGAGTCATGTGAGGTCTTATTTTTTGCGGGACGAGTTGACGTTTTTATAGGTACCATTTTTGGGCACGTGACATTTTTTGATCGCTTTTTATTACGATTTTTGGGAGGTTAGAATTAACACAAATCAGCAATTCATGAATTTTTTTGGGGGCGTTTATACCGTTCCGCTTGTGGTAAAATTGATTAGCAGTTTTATTCTTCGGGTTAGTATGATTACAGCGATACCTCATTTATATCTTTTTTTATGTTTTGGCGCTTTTATACAATAAAAACAAATATATATAAAAATAATTATTTTTGCATCGCTTAATTCTGCGAGCTACAACTTTTTTATTTTTTCGCTGATGATGCTGTATGGCAGCTTGTTTTTTGCGGGACAAGATGATGTTTTCAGCGGTACCATGCTTATTTATATCCGTCTTTTTGATCGCATGTTATTCCACTTTTTGTTTGGCGGTATGATGATAAAGCATTGTTTTTTGCTTTTTTTTTTTAAGGGGTTCACTAAAGGGGTTAACTAGTGGGACAGTTTTATAGGGCGGGTCGTTACGGAGGCGGCGATACCAAATATGTGTACTTTTATTGTTTTTTATATATATACATGAAAAAATGAATTTATTGGGGAATTTTTTTTTTATTTATTTAGGATTTTTTTTTACACGTTATTTTTATTTTTTTAACTTTTTTACTTTGGCCCAGGGTGGGACATCACTGTATAAGGTCAGATCGCTGGTCTGACAGTTTGTGCAACACTCTGTCAGACCAGCGATCTGATTGGCAGTGCTGCAGGCTTTCTCAGCGCCTGCTCTCAGCAGGCACTGAGGAAGCCGCCTCCCTGCAGGACCCGAAAGGACCCCGCGGCCATCTTGGATCCGGGATCCTGCAGGGAGAAAGCCCTCAAAACAGAACGATCACATCGCACTGTTCTGAGGGACTCAGGGAAGCATGCAGGGAGCCCCCTCACTGCACGATGCTTCCTTGTGCCCCCGGTACACTGCGCTCATCTTTGATTGCAGTGTACCAGGGGTTAATGTGCCAGGAGCTGTCAGTCACCGCTCCTGGCACATAGTGCCGGGTGTCAGCTGTGACGTACTATCCCGTCCGTGGTCATACGGGCCCAGGTCACCTGGACGGGATAGTATTTTCGATGGCAGAAAGGGGTTAAAGAAAGAATAAGAACCAAATAACTAAAAAGTACAAAATTACATCTCTGACATTTAAAAAAATATATCAGTAACCAATATAGACATCCTTCATTTCAATAAATGTCTTAAGCCTTCTATTCATGGCATTTGTCAGTTTTTTGATCTTTTGATGATCAACTTTTTAGGCAACACCAACAACAGCATCTCAGACACTGTTCAGAGAGGTGCACTGTTTTCTTTCTTTATAAATCTCCCATTTAAAATGGGCCTACAAGTAGTCAATAGTGTTTAGGTCAGGTGAGGAAGTAGACCTTGCCGAGCAGTGGAATACTTCAATGCATGCAAAGGTGCATTGTCAGTATAAAAATTCTGTTGTTTTTTTTAAGATGCTGACTTTTTCCTGTACCACTGCTTGAAGAAAGTGTCTTCTAACAACTGGCAGTAGGTTTGAGAGTTTTAAGTCCATCTTCAACCTGAAACAGTTTAACTAGCTCATCTTTAATAATACCAGCCCATGGCAGAACCACACCTCCACCTCGCTGGCATCTGCGTCAAAGTGGAGATCTGTGCCCATTACTGATCCAGCCACGAGCACATCCATCAGGTCCATCAAAAGTCACTTCCTTTTCATCAGTCCACAAAACCTTTGAAAAATCTGTCTTTAGATATTTCTTGGCCGAATCTTGACTTTTCAACTCAAGTGTCTTGTTCAGTGGTGGTCGGGGTTTTGTCTTCCTTACCTTGGTCATGTCTTTGAGCACTTTGCACCTTGTGCTTCTGGGCACTTCAGAAAAGTTTCAGTTCTGGAATATGACAGCACTGAAGGATAATGGGTTCCTGGTAGCTTCACTTTGGATTCTTCTCAAATCTTTAGCAGTTAATGTATATCTTTTATTCTCAACATGTTTTTTCTGACCCTGTTGACAGTTTTCAACAAAACTTTTGATGGTTCTGTGACCACACCCCAATATCTTAGCAAATTTAAGAACTCTGCATGCCTTTGTAAGACTTTTAACAATTTTGGACTTTTCAGAATCAGTTAAATCTCTTTTTGTTCCATTTTGCCTAAGGAAAACAAGCTGCCTAATAATTTTGCACATTTTCATAAAAAGGTGCTGATATCATTAGACATCCTCCCTCATTACACAAATACACATCACCTGATCTGCTTTAGCCAATAAGCATTCAGGTTTATACAGCTTAGAGTTTGTAAATAGGGATAAAAAGGATATGTTCAAAATACTCACTTGCCTAATAATTGTGCACACATTGTGTGTATGTAGTGTAGTGTGTTTATATACTCAAATATCGCCATATTGTTTGGTATCCAGCACCGCTTCAGTCCTCTTCTGAGTGACCTCATCGCTCTTCAGACTATTCAACTCACTGTATGCCCTAAGCGTGAGCTGCAAATCTATATTACAATGTAAGTCTTTAGAGATGTGTTCTGATTATCATAGACTTACATTGTGAGAGCAATTTATGGGTCAAATTCAGCGTATTGTGACCCGGAGAGTCTCAAGAACGGTGATGTCACTTAGGAAAGGACCAAAGCGGCGCAGGATACCAGAGAAGACCACCGTAGGCAAGAATATTAACACACACACACGCATTACACTACATACACATATACACAGATTTAGTGAAACAAAGTTTATTAGAGGGCTTGTAAAAATCATTTTAAAGGCTATCCAGATGATGCCTTTAGAGTTTACAGCTGATGCATAGGGGGCTGGACTAGCTAATGAACTGAGCCTAACAAACAGCCCCTTTCATCTTCTTTTGACACACAGAGATGGGTTCTCTGAGTGTGTTACACTCATCATGGAAGTCAAGCTGTAGTGATGGCTATGGAAGTGCTGAAATCAGGCGAACAGTGATGCTCATATAATTTAAAGGGGAATTCCCATCTCCAAGATCCTATCCCAATATGCAGTAGGTGTAATAATAATAATAATAGCAAATACCTCCAATTAGAAATGTAGTATAGTTCTTGTGATTCGTTATGTCTCTTACCCCATGTGGTTGTAAACAATCTCCACGATCGTATATGTATGTATATATTTATATATCCCAATATGTAAAAGGTGTAATAATAGTAATAATATTAGCAAATACCTCCAATTAGAAATGTAGTATAGTCTTTCTGATTAGCTATTTTGCTTACCCCTTGTGCGGGGCATTGCAGTAGCTTAGGTATCTATGGTTACGACTAGTAACAGCCAACTATCTCACTGTCACTATATCAGTGGCTGTAACCATGGATAACTAAGCTGCTGTAATGCCCTGCAGATGGGTTAAGCAACATTGCGAATTAGAAGAACTATACCACATTTCCAATACTAAAATAAACTAAGTCTCTTGATTTTCTCACTATACATATCCCCTAATGATTTTGTACAGGTTGCTATGGATAGGAATTGTGTGTACTTATTTTTTTTTTTTAATAATAAAATATTGTTTCTTGGGAAAACAATGTTTTACTGTAAAAAATTTCTCACACTTTATTTGACATTCATTTTTTTTTAATCCTACTAGGGGGTCTTGACTCTTTAATCTTTAGAACGCTTGAATAATACACTAAATTGCTTGTGTTACACTCACAGACAGCTTACTTGGTCTTTCCTTACACAAAATCTAAAACAATTTGGTGCAAGGCAATCATGCAATCATGTCGGATATTGCTAGACTCCTTGACTGTTATGACCACCCATCTGCCCCAATGGTAAATTACAAGGAAATCAGTGGGTTTACAGAGGGAGTAAATAATGCCCAACTTGACCAGCCATGTAATTATTTTTGCCCCTGGAGACAATACCAAATGTCTACTAGATCTGGCTCACTGATAGCGCATGCACAGCTTTTACTACAATCCCGCATTTCCTGTCTGGCACGATTTTTGGTCACTACAGGGCTATTTACAACATGCCCCATAGTAACGCACGCCCCAGAAATGATGCGCTTTCTGACTGCCATTCACTAAGCCAGAAGTTTTCTGATCATTTCATTATGTAAGGGGGTAGACAAATAGAAGACGAGTACAGTTGATGCCTAGCAGCTTAGTAACTGCAAGTGGACACCGCTATCGCTGGTCAAAGGCGAAAGTGAAAGCAAAGTAACTGTATTAATAGTAACCTAATAGAGAGAATCCATGTTCCCGGGGAGGAGATTGAAGAAGACACTGGGTCAGGTGACACCTGTGTGTTCTGATAGTGTCATAACATACTATATTGATCTTGCTACTGATACCCATAATATAGTTCTTGCTTGTGTGTGTATAGTATATATATTTATATATATATAGATAGATATATAAATATAGATATATATATCTATAAATATACTTATAGATAGATTTCTGTGTTAGTCAAATAAATAGTGTTGGTTAAGTATCACTGTCTCCTCATTATCTGCGCTGTTGCATCCAAGTAACCTGTTCATACCTACTTCAGCATGTGCTCTCTATGTACAGTCATGGCCAAAAGTTTTGAGAATGACACAAATATTATATTTTCACATGATCTGCTGCCCTCTGGTTTTTATGTGTGTGTTTGACAAGATGTTTTTTATCACAGACAGAAATATAATTGCAAACATATGAGTAACAAAAGCTTATATTGACAGTTAGAATGAGTTAATGCAGCAAGTCAATATTTGCAGTGTTGACCCTTCTTCTTCAGGACCTCTGCAATTCTCCCTGGCATGCTCTCAATCAACTTCTGGACCAAATCCTGACTGATAGCAGTCCATTCTTGCACAATCAATGCTTTCATTTTGTCAGAATTTTTAGGTTTTTGTTTGTCCACCCGTCTCTTGATGATTGACCACAAGTTCTCAATGGGATTAAGATCTGGGGAGTTTCCAGGCCATGGACCCAAAATCTCTATGTTTTGTTCCCTGAGCCATTTAGTTATCACCTTTGCTTTATGGCAAGGTGCTCCATCATTCTGGAAAAGGCATTGTTGATCGCCAAACTGCTCTTGGAGGGTTGGGAGAAGTTGCTCTTGGAGGACATTCTGGTACATTCTTTATTCATGGCTGTGTTTTTAGGCAAGACTGTGAGAGAGCCGATTCCCTTGGCTGAGAAGCAACCCCACAAATGAATGGTTTCAGGATGCTTAACAGTTGGCATGAGACAAGACTGGTGGTAGCGCTCACCTTGTCTTCTCCGAATGAGGCGTTTTCCTGATGTCCCAAACAATCGAAAAGGGGATTCATCAGAGAAAATAACTTTACCCCAGTCCTCAGCAGTCCACTGCCTGTACCTTTTGCAGAATATCAGTCTGTCCATGATGTTTTTTCTGGAGAGAAGTGGCTTCTTTGCTGCCCTCCTTGAGACCAGGCCTTGCTCCAAGAGTCTCCGCCTCACAGTGCGTGCAGATGCACTCACATCTGCCTGCTGCCATTCCTGAGCAAGCTCTGCACTGCTGGTAGCCCGATGCCGCAGCTGAAACACTTTTAAGAGACGGTCCTGGCGCTTGCTGGTCTTTCTTGGGTGCCCTGGAGCCTTTTTGGCAACAATGGAACCTCTCTCCTTGAAGTTCTTGATGATGCGATAGATTGTTGACTGAGGTGCAATCTTTCTAGCTGCGATACTCTTCCCTGATAGGCCATTTTTGTGCATTGCAATGATGACTGCATGTGTTTCTTTAGAGATAACCATGGTTAACAGAAGAGAAACAATGATGCCAAGCACCAGCCTCCTTTTAAAGTGTCCAGTGGTGTCATTCTTACTTAATCATGACAGATTGATCTCCAGCCATGTCCTAATCAACACCCACACCTGTGTTAATGGAGCAATCACTGAAAAGAGGTTAGCTGGTCCTTTTAAGGCAGGACTGCAAAGATGTTGAGATGTGTTTTGGGGGATAAAGTTCATTTTCTAGCCAAATATTGACTTTGCAAGTAATTGCTGTTAAGCTGATCACTCTTTATAACATTCTGGAGTATATGCAAATTGCCATTAGAAAAAGTGAAGCAGTAGACTTTGTAAAAATTAATATTTGTGTCATTCTCAAAACTTTTTGCCATGACTGTACTCTCCCATACATCTCAGTGTGCATAGTGCCTACTAACCTCTATGTCCTCCAGAAGCTGTGCACACATGTGCTATTGAGTCAGTGCTCTCATGCCATAATTTATTTTATTGCTCTTACTTCTCCTGCAATGTTGTGGTTCTCCCTATACTGGGTAGATTCCCCCAACTCATTCTCCCTCCTCCCTTTTTCTCTGTCATTATAATGCTATAAATATCAAGGTTGCCCACAACTTGTTCCAAGTTTTTAATTTTGGACCACTATGTGTTTCAGTTTGACATTCCTAATTTAGAGAAAATATTTCACAAAATAATTTCTTAACGATTGAGACCATGAATAAAAAATCCAAAAGTTTCCATGAATTATAAAACTAGAGAAGCATTGGCAGAGAAAAGTAGAATTATGTTTTTGTGTTAGTTTTTATTTGATTGTTTGTTAATGAGAATTCCATGAATAAAGTAAATCTATGGGGTTCTAAGTTGGGAGGTCTCTTGTGGTCTCTGGAACAAATGATTACTGTACTTGCCGCTGCTTAATTTTCCAGATTGTCCACATCCTTAAAACATCAGTAAAATGATTTACAGTTTCATTTAAGTGCTGTAGAACCTGGAGACTTCATTTTGGTGCAAATGTGCCAATATGGCATGGAATAAGGAAATTTTACTTACGTGGGAGTTCAGGTTAATGCCAGGTCAAGAGCTGTATATTTTTAATGTAGCTTTAACATGTATTTTGCATTATGATTTGCATTATCCTACTTGGTCATGTTCTGTCATTCCTCTCGTAAGTGTAGTATATTGATTTTTCAAACAATGGTTTGTCCGTCACACGGATCACATAGTGCGCTCCAAATTGTGTCATTATAGCCCTCCATTTTAATTTTGTTGCAGTGTCATAGCCAAGTTATTGACACCAGTTTTCTGAAAAAAATAGTTACCAATAGGCAAGATATTTCAAACTGTGGTTTGTCGTCACACGGATAACATAAGTTTGCTCCAAATTCAGCCATTTGTAGTGAACGTGGAAATTATTGTCCTCCATTTAAAATGTGCAAGGCGCGTGGCAAGAGACGGGGAACTGGAAGTGATGGTGATGGTGCATACAGAGGCCGAGGCCAAGCTGAAATTGTGCCACAACAAACACCCACATCTTCTCACTCGACCTTCCTGTCCCAATTACTAGGGACCGCAGCAGCACACCACTATTGAACCCAGAGCAGTGTCAAAAGGTTGTTGGTTGGATAGCAGATAATGCGTCCAGTCACTTTGCCACCACCACCACCAGCACCCTGTCTTCCACACGGTCAAGTCTGAGTGGCCGTGAGTCTGGACCACATATTCCTCACTCTGATCCTCCTTCCTCCCACCATGCCGAGTTCCCGGAGACAACTGATCCCACACTTGTTCACTCTGAAGAGCTGTTCACTTTTCCATTTATAGATTCGGGCCTGTCGCCCGGTCCACTTGAAGCGGGGCAAGAGGAGATCACATGTAGCGATGCCCAAATATTTGAGCAGCCACGTCACACGAAGGCGACCATGCGAACGTGTCACAAGAGGTGGACGATGATGACTCACAATTGCCAGAAAGTCAGGAGGACCAGGGTGCGGAAGAGGAAGACAATGTGGTGGATGATATAGTAACTGACCCAATCTGGCAGGAGGACATGCAGAGTGAGGACAGCAGCACACAGGTGGAGGGAGGCGTAGCACCCCAACAGGCAGGAAGATGTAGTGTGGTGGCAGACAGAAGGAGGGAAACCGTTCCCCGTAACACCAACATGATGGAAGTTGCCAGTACAACTGTTAGGTCTTCTCGAGTCTGGTTGTTTTTTAAAGACAAAGCCAATAACCCCAAAAAGGCAATTTGCACCACTTGTCAGGCCAGCATCAGCAGGGCTAGCAAAACTACCTGCCTGACCACCACCAGCATGATCAGGCACATGGCAGCAAAGCATCCGACTTTGTGGACCGAACTCCAGGGTCCATAAACAGTGTCTGCGGGTGAATCCACTGCTTCTTCCGCTGTTGTGTGTGCAAGCCAATCCCCTGTCCATGGTGCATGCGAAGATGCCTCCTACTCTTCACCTGTCATTGCATACACTCAACTACCAACATCATCAAGCACGTCCACGTCCTTTTCCTTGTCTCAGCACAGCGTTCAATTGTCCATACCCCAGTCCTTGGAACGCAAGCACAAATACGCAGCCAATGTCCCACAGGCCACACTTGCGCTTGAAATGTAGCCTTGAGGAGATCTAAGCTTTCCATAACCTGATGGTGGCAGCCGTCCTGCAGTACTCGGTCCCCAGCCGCCACTATTTCTCCCGGTGTGCCATCCCCGCATTACACAAGCAAGTGTCTTACAACATTAGCCTTGCCATCAACAATGCAGTTACTGGGAAAGTCCACCTAACCACAGACACGTGGAGAAGTGTTTGTGGGCAGGGATGGTACATCTCACTGACGGCACACTGGATTAACATAGTGGAAGCCGGGACCCAGTCGGACCTTGGGATGGAAAACGTCCTCCCGACACCGAGGATTGGGGCCCTAGGTCAATCAGGGTTGCCTCAACAGTCTACAGCTCCTGCACCTCATCCTCCTCCTTCTACTCTTCAGCCTCCATCTCTGAAATGACCACATCAGTCACAAGCTGGAAGAACTGCAGCACTGCCTCAGCCAAGCGGCAACAGGCTGTGCTGAAGCTAATAGGCTTAGGTGACAAACCACACAATGCTGTAGACTTGTGGACAGCTCTGAAAGAGCAGGCAGATCTGTGGCTCACACCGCTGAACCTACAGCCAGGCATGGTCATGTGTGACAATGGCCGGAACCTGGTAGCGGCTCTGAGGTGAGGCGAGCTCACACACGTACCATGCCTGGAACATGTGCTTAACCTCATGGTTCAGCGGTTTCTCAAAACCTACCCGGAGCTGCCGGATCTGCTTGTCAAAGTACACCGCCTGTGTGACCGTTTTAGAAAGTCAGCTACAGCTTTTGCTGCCCTTGCTGTGCTTCAGAAGCGTTTGCAGCTTCCGGCTGACCGACTGGTGTGTGATGTCACTACGCATTGGAACTCTACACTGCAGATGTTGGGAAGGATTTGTGAGCAGAATAGAGCAGTTGTTGATTACCAGCATCAAAAAGGTCATCGGTATTCAGTTCAGACTCCGCATATAAGACCTCAGGAGTGGACATGGATGTCAGACATATGTACCATCTTCCAAAACTTTGAGGACTCCACCAAGATGGTGAGCGGCAATCATGCCATAATTAACATCACCATCACACTTCTGTGTCTTCGGAAACTATCCCTGCTCACAATCAAAGAGGATGCATTGCAGGCGGAGCACGATGAGATGGAACAAGGAACCATACAGGGTGATTATACACAGCCCAGCCTCGTCTCATCCCAACGTGGATTGGGTGACAATGAGGAGGAGAAGGAGGAAGAACAAGAGCTAGTTTCATGTGCTCTAGATGGTACTACCTGCACAACTGTCATACCGTCTGTTCAGCGTGGATGGCCTGAGGACAGGGAGGAGGAGGAGAGCATGGTCAGTCGTCCTCTTGGTGAAGACACGGAAGTGTTGCCTGTTAGCAGTCTGGCACGCATGGCTGAGTTTATATTATGCTTCCTTTCACGTGACCCTTGCGTTCTCCAAATTTTGAGTGACAGTTATTACTGGTTGGTGACACTTCTAGACCCACGCTACAAGGAGAACTTTCTATCTCTTATTCCCAAGGCCGACAGGTCTACTAAAATGGGACAGTACCAGAAGGCCCTTGTTGAATTATTAAATAAATTCTCATTTGAATACGCTGGCGGCAGAGGTCACAGTTCCTTGGACAACCAAGGACTACAGGTGAGAGACACAACTCCAATCCAGAAGAAGCAGGGAAACACTGTCAAAGTTCTGGGATAGTTTTCTCAGTCCCTCACATAGCACAGGTCCTGAGGTGCAGGGTACTCTCACAAGGAGTGCTATGTTAGGGTGGATGCTGAGGGAGTACCTTGCTGACCGTACCAACATCCTCTGTGATTTCTATGTGCCTTATAATTATTGGGCATCCAAGCTGGACACGTGGCATGAACTGGCTCTCTACGCCTTGGAGATCCTGGCCTGCCCTGCCGCTAGCGTTTTGTCAAAGCGAGTTTTTAGTGCTGCAGGTGGAATTATAACTGATAAGAGCATCCACCTGTCAACTGAAAATGCTGACAGGCTGACTCTTATAAAAATGAACAAGTGCTGGATTGGACCAGTCTTCTCAACACCACAAAATGATAGCAGCATTTCATAAACTCAAAACCAGTGTCTTTTTTAGGAAGGTCTATTCCCATGCACCTCTTCACACTCACACATGGGTATATGCTTCCAGATTTTGGCTATTTGCTGTTGTCCTCCTCCTTCTCCTCATTCTCATCCTCAACCACCAGATCACCAGGGTGACCGTGGTCCATGATGCAACACCCACATAATTTTTTTAAAGGGTGTTTAATTATGATGCCCGTAAAAAACAAATGGTATATAGTTGCATTCACTGCATAGGCAAACACTATAGGAGACCCGCTTCTTTTTAATGGGAACATTTTTTAATTGAGGCCCTTCTCCACGTCTCTATCAAGGGGCATTGTAGTGCCTCCAAATTTTTGGCAGCCCTTGCATTCACTGCATAGGCGAACACTATGGGAGTACCAACTTCCTAATATTGGGAACATTGTTTTCAGGAGGCCCTCCTGTAGTCTCTTCAAAGGGTTATTGGGGTGTGTCCAAATTTGGGGCAGGCCTTGCATTCACTGATAGGCAAACAGTATGGGAGTAACAACTTCCTAATAATGGGAACATTATTTTCAGAAGGCCCTCCTGTATGTCTCTTCAAAGGGTTATTGGGGTGCGTCCAAATTTAGGGCAGGTCTTGCATTCACTGCATAGGCAAACAGTATGGAAGCACCAACTTCCTAATAATGGGATTATTGCTTTCAGGAGGCCCTCCTGTACGTCTGTTCAAAGGGTTATTGGGGTGTGTCCAAATTTGGGGCAGACCTTGCATTCACTAAATAGGCAAACAGTATGGGAGTACCAACTTCCTAATGATGGGAACATTGTTTTCAGGAGGCCCTCCTGTATGTCTTTTCAAAGGGCTATTGGGGTGCGTCCAAATTTGGGGCAAGCCTACCACTCACTGCATACGCAATAACAGTATAGGAGACCCACTGTTTAATAATGGGAACAACAAAGCATAGCCGGCTAATGGCTCTCTAAGAACAGTGAGGGCCAACTGCTGGCCCTTTAAGAATAGTAAAGGCCACCTGATGCCCCTATAAAAATAAGCTTTGTGACTTTGAGTCCCTCCTTCATAAATGAAACAGGATGTGTCTGATGAGGTGTCACACAACACATGGCCAGATAAGGTTGTAAAATGTTAAAATGACATTTCCCAGTGAATGCATTTGTCTTGGTTGAAAACAATGCTAAAGTTCAAAACCGCATCAAAAACGCTACGTGTGAACATAGCCCAAGGTGTGGAGGAGTATTTTTGTTTTTTGGTTATTTATTTTGCCTTATATACAAGTCATTACCCTGGAAAGGATGTTCCTTAACATATTTCCCAGCAAAATCCATTTTGGTTTAGCTTTTGTATGTTTTATTGTGAGTCTGTAAAAGTGGCGTGAGACTCTGACAATATTTTTCACAGCAGTGACCTGGGAGTCAGAAATGCTTCCAGGGGTCTTCCCCATCCTGTTCCCATGTCATTTGACCACTGTTCCCATTGATTTCCGCAATTTTTCGTCCATCTGCAGACCGCCGGGGGGGGCCAGAAAAATGCTCGAGTTTCCCATAGACTTACATTGGGCTCGTTGCTTGGGTCGAGTACCAATTTGCTCAACCCGAGCAACGAGTACCCGAGCATTTTAGTGCTCGCTCATCACTAATTAAAACCCATTTTACCTGCTGCAGATCTACCAGTTCTTTGAATGCTGAGCTCTGTATAAACCGCCCACACCACTGATTTGCAGCTTTCTGTATTCATATAAGCAGAAAGGTGCCAATCACTGTTGGGGGTGAGGTCAGACTACATGGCAGCAGATTTACTAGTCCTCTAGTGATAACCTCCTGCTTGAAAATCAGTGATTTTATAAAAACTACAGGAAGCAGTCCAAAAAGTGACACATCGGTGTAATCAGGGTTTCTAGCTCTACATTGTGCCGCTCCCTGGTTAGGTAGCAAAAACCTGTTGATAGATTTCCTTTAACCTCTTTCTGACATTAGATGTACTATCCTGTCCATGGTACCTGGGCCCGTATGACCATGGACGGGATAGTACGTCATAAGCGATCGGCCGCACTCATGGGGGGAGCGCAGCCGATCACGGCCGGGTGTCAGCAGGCCCCCCAGATCCAATATGGCCGAGAGGTCCTTCCGGGTCCTGCAGGGAGGTGGCTTGTCAGTGCCTGCTGTGCAAAATGTCAAATCAGCGATCTGACACTACATAGTGATGTCCCTCCCTGGGACAATGTAAAAATGTAAAAAAAAACATATACTGTGTAAAAATATTTTTTTAAAAACCCTTAAATAAATAAAAATATATATATATTTCCCCAATAAACACATTATTATTATGTAAATAAAAAAACATTAAAAGTACACATATTTAGTATCCGTAACGAACTGCCCTATAAAACTGTCCCACTAGTTAACCCCTTTAGTGAACCCCTTAAAAAGAAAACAATGCAAAAAAATAAAAAAGTTTTAGCTCTCAGAATAAAGCGATGCAAAAATAATAATTTTTTTATATAAAATAGTTTTTATTGTATAAAGACGCCAAAACATAAAAAAAATATAAATGAGGTATCGCTGTAATCGTACTGACCAAGGACTAAAACTGCATTATCAATTTTACCACACGCGGAACGGTATAAACAACCCCCCCCAAAAGAAATTCATGAATTGCTGGTTTTTGTTCATTCTGCCTCCCAAAAAGTGTCATGTGTTCGAAAATGGTACCAATAAAACCAACAACTCGTCTCGCAAAAAACAAGACCTCACATGACTGTGGGCCAAAATATGGAAAAATTGTAGCTCCCAAAATGTGGTGATGCAAAAAATATTTTTTGCAATAAAAAGCGTCTTTTAGTGTGTGACAGCTGCCAAACATAAAAACCCGCTATAAATAGTAAATCAAACCCCCCTTTATCACCCCCTTAGGAAAAAATAATAAAATAAAAAAATATATTTATTTCCATTTTCCCATTAGGGTTAGGGTTAGGGTTGGGACTAGAGTTAGGTTTGGGCTTAGGGTTAGGGGTGTGTTGAGGTTAGGGCTGGAGTTAGAATTGGGGGTTTCCACTGTTTAGGCACATCTGGGGCTCTCCAAACGCAACATTGGGTCCAATCTCAATTTTACCACTAGCATGAAGTACAATATGGCACGAGAAAACAGTCTCAGATCGCCAAGATCCGTTGAAGCGTTCCAGAGTTATAACCTCATAAAGAGACAGTGGTCAAATTGTAAAAATTGGCCCGGTCATTAACGTGCAAACAACCCTCGGGGGTAAAGAGGTTAAAGAGGGCTTGTGGCCAGTTTATTGTCTTATTTTATTTGTGCTGCTCTCCTGAGTATTCAGTTTTGGGGTTTTTTTTGTCTCTTTTTAAATTTGTCATGTGGTTCCAGAGTTATAATCCTTTACATTTACTGCTAGTGGTATGCTTTATGGTCTTTAGCGAGGTGGCATTATGCTCAAAATTCCCTAGGGGTGTTTCTTTAGTCTTTAGACTGTTCTGCATAATTGCCCTGTGAACAATGCGCTTTGTAAAGACCATAAAAAGTAACACTAAATTTAAAAAAAAAAATCTGTAAAGGATTACAAAAGTAACCATGAAACAGAATACTCATGAGTTCAGCAGGCATAAAATAATAGCAAAACTGGCCACTTTTGACCTGGTGACAGATCCTTTTAAAGAGTTTCCATTCTGATAAAAATGATCACCGACAAATATTTCAAGCTGCAAACCCATCGTAGGCCCGCGTCACACTAGAGAGGAATACGGACGAGTGAGAGGCGTGAAAAAAACGCAATACACTCGGACCAATGTTTCTCTATAGGGCAGCTCTGATCATCCGTATATTTCTCGGCCGTATTTTACGGGCCGAGACAATCGCAGCATGCTGCGATTGTCAGCGTATTACACCCGTAGTACGCCTATGCAAGTCTATGGGGGCGAGAAAAATATGGATTACACACGGACCCACATATGACTTGCGAGAAATACGCACCGGTGTCCTTTAGAAAAGCCGGCAATTCATCCCTGGCTATACTGTAAAATCACACTGACAGGTTTAATAAACAACGGAAAGAATGGATATATACACATAGAATACATATATATATATATACATGTCATTGTGACATATATATATACATATATTTATAGTTCATACACTTCTACATAGCATAATAGCTGCTAATTCAGGGCAGCACGGTGGCTCAGTGGATAGCACTGCACGCTGGAGTCCTGGGTTCGAATCCCGCCAAGGACATCATCTGCATGGAGTTTGTATGTTCTCCCCGTGTTTGCGTGGGTTTCCTCCGGGTGCTCTGGTTTCCTCCCACATTCCAAAGACATACTGATAGGGAATCTAGATTGTGAGCCCCATCGGGGACAGTGATGATAATGTGTGCAAACTGTAAAGTCTGTGGAATATGCTAGCGCTATATAAAGATTATTATTATTATTCATTCAATTGCCGGCTTCTGTAAAATCATTACAGAACCCGACATGAAATGACACATGGTTTACATACAGTAAAACTTTTCATATCATGTAGTTTGATATATGGTTTTGATTAATAATTAGATGAGTGTACATGTGCAAAATTTCATACATATAGGGGTTAATTAAATGTGTAAATTCATTTTAAAAAAATGCGTGGGCTCCCGCGGTATTTTCTCCACCAGACAGAGAAAGCCAGTGACTGAAGACAGATATTAGTAGCCCTGAGAGGGACCATTTTTTTTGTGCCCCCCCCCGGCTACTAAAATCTTCCCCCAGCCACCCCAGAAAAGGCACATCTATTATTAGATGCGCCTTTTCTGGCACTTAGCCCGTCTATTCCCCCTGCCATGTAGCGGTGGCTAATGGGTTTATAATGGGTTAAGGCCACCTTGCTATTGGAAGGTGACATTAAGCCGGGTTAATAATGGAGAGTTGTCAATTAGACAACTCTCCATTATTAATCCTATTCTATTAAATGGTTAAAAAAAACACCCACACATTAATTAAAAATTATTTTAATGAAATAAATACACATAGTTTTTGACCATATTTTATTGTACTAGTAATCCTTCCGAATCCCTTGTTCTCCTGTAATAAAAATAAAATAATAAAACGACAATATTCTTTCTTCTCCGGCACTCAGTCAGGTCCCATGCTGCAATCCTTCTGAAAGGGTTAACAGGTTTACAGCAGGGACCGCTGCTAATGCTGCCAGCCCAGCAGTAAACCCCCGAATGAATGAGCTCATCTATGCGGCTGACAGGAGATGAACTGATTAGTGTGGGAAGCTTAATTGATTGTTTCCCATGCTATTCAGTTCACTTCAGGTCAGCCGGGGACTCCCGCTGACGTCACTGATGCTGTGCTGTAAACCTGTTCCCTTTCAGAACGATTGCAGCGTGGGACCTGACTGAGCGCCGGAGAGGTAAGAATATTGTTTTATTATTTTACTTTTATTACAGGAAAACAAGGGGTTTGGAAGGATTTTCCAGTACAATAAAATATGGTCAAAAACTATGTGTGCTTCTGACGTTGGTATAGTGTTTTTATGGTGATATGCAGTACCTTTTGGCCTACAAATATGTTCTGTATTATGGCATTTAAAGAGTTCAATTTTGGTCTTATCTGACTAGATTATTTTCCCAGTATTTCACAGGCTTGTTTAAAGGTTGTTGAGCAATCTTTAAATGCATTTGAATATGATTTTTGTTCAGCAATGGAGTCTTGCATGATCGTGCATACAGGCCATGGAGGTTGAGTGCATTGCTTATAATTTTCTTTGAAAAAATTGTACCTGCTGATTCTCAGTCTTTCTGTAGCTCTCCACATGTGGTCCTTGGCTCTTGGACAACTCTTCTGATAATTCTTTTCGCTCCTGTATCTGAAATCTTGTGGGGAGCAACTGGTCATGACTGCTTTATGGTGAAATTATATTCTTTCCACTACACTATTATGGACCAAACAGAGCTCACTGGAACCTTCAGTAGTTTAGAAATTGTTCTGCATCCAATGACATCAGAATCTTTTGCAACAATAAGATTGTGAAGGTCTTGACACAGCTCACTGGTTTTACCCATCATGAGATGTTTCTTGTGTGGCACCTTAGTAACGAGATACCTTTTTATGAGCTATCAGTTGAACAAGCTAATATTTTTCACTAAGTGGAAGGATTGCTTTCTAATTACTGATAGGTTTCAGCTGGTGTCATGACTTTTCATAGCTTTTTGCACCTCTCTTTCTTCATGTTTTCAATACTTTATCCCTGTGTAATTTCTCATTATTACAGATAACTTAAGTTATGGACATCTATGGTATGATTTATTTGCTTGTGTGGATTGAATGAGTTGAAACCGACACCTGGTGAGAATTTCGTGCCAATAGAACCTGTAGATATATATTTACTTAGAAAATTGGTGACCTGTTTAATACTTATTTCACCCAATGTTATCTACTCAGCTCTTCATGCTCTACAAAATGCTGCTTGCAGATTGCACTGCATTTTCGTGATTACAGGTTTCAGTTAAGTTTTTAACTAATCATATAATGAAAGCCATAACATTATATATTTTTTATTGCTGTTGCTATAAAAGGTTTTTTTTGTGTATTTCAAAATGTATTTTTATGTAATCTTGTGGTACATATAACATAATATATTTCAAAATAGGTTTTATGGCATTCACCAAACATATAAATTACACCTATTAATTTTGAGGGCTGTTATGATTACATGGATATTATGCAATTATTTATTTATTTTGCTTATATTTTCTACCATTTATTTTGCAAAATTTAAATGGCGTTTTCTGCTGCTGGAAACCATATTCTTAACAGCTAAACTTTCCATCATAAAATAAAGAAAACACATACTAGCCTCAGCTGACTGGCTGCAGTGGTCACATGACATAACAATATCATGTGACCACCAGGAGACACAATGGCATCAGAGCAATTGCGCTGGTACATGTAAGTTTATTTTTTTTATTTTACGATGGACAGGTTGGTCATTTAATCCCATTTTTGTTCCCCTACTAGGATTTTTTTAGTTTTCTTATGGTCTTTGTTAACAATTATATAAATGAATACTTATGCATCCCAATGCATTGTATGCTCTGCATATAAAAAGCACAAGAAAATGTTAGGAATACCTAAAGTTTTCAGCACTATCTCAAGACTTGGTTATAAAGTTATGCTAGCCATACACATTAGATATGCTAGTCTGACAGCTAATTCTCCCAACTTCTTAATATACAGCTCAGTATAAGCCTGACAGTCTGGGACTGTCCCGTCAGGTTACCGTATTTTCCGGACTAAAAGACGCACAAACCATAAGACGCATCCCAAATTTTTAGAAGGAAAATAGGGGAAAAAAAAATGTGTCAAATGGGGGTCCGTCTTACAGTTCAAATTCAGCATACCAGCGAAGGGATGAGCACAGGTAGAGGAGTGGTCACAGGGGTCGTTCGGTGGTCCAGGCTGGTGCGGTGGTGGTGCTCTGTGTTGCAGGGGTGCTCTGTGGGGTGGCTGTGCTCTGTGGGATGGTTGTGCACTGTGGGGTGGTTGTGCACTGTGGGGTGGCTGTGCTCGGTGGGGTGGCTGTGATCTGTGGGGTGGTTGTGCTCTGTAGGGTGGTTGTGCTCTGTGGGGTGGCTGTGCTCTGTGGGGTGGCTGTGCTCTGTGGGGTCGCAATATACTTACAAATCCTGTGGCAGCGGTCCCGTGGCGGTGGTCCCAATGCAGCCTCCTGTGCTCTGTGGTGCGGTGGTGTCGGGGCTCTGTGATGTGGCGGCAGCGGGGCTCTGTGCTGCATGGGGGGCTCCGCCGGCATTTCGTCATAGCCTGAAAGCCCCCCGCAGCTCTGTTGCTGCGACGCGGAGGCCTCCTGAAACATGGCCGCCAGGGGCCTCCGGAAAGATGGCCACTGGAGGCGGCGCATGCTCAGATTCAGATCTCCGCAACGAGATCTTGTCCCGAGATCTCAGGAGACTAGATCTCGGAAAGAGATCTCGTTGCCGAGATTTAAATTTGAGTATGCGGCGGCCATCTTTCCGGAGGCCCCTGGTGGCCATCTATCAGGAGGCCACCGCGTTGCAGCAGCGGAGCTGCGGGGGGCTTTCGGGCTATGACGAAATGCCGGCGGAGCCCCCACGCAGCACAGAGCCCCGCTGCCACCACATCACAGAGCCCCGACACCACTGCACCACAGAGCACAGGTAGGCAGCATCGGGACTGCCGCCGCCACCGGATTTGTAAGTATATTGCGACCATAAGACGCACCCCCATTTTCCCCCAAAATTTTGGGGGAAAAAAGTGTGTCTGAAAGTGGTCCGAAAAATAGGGTACCTTGTCATTGTGGGATGGCTTTTATGCTATTTTTTTTTGTCAAAAACAGTATTACTAAAAACTGTGTTATTTAAATGCACTTTTTGCTTTTTACTTACTTAGTTACAGCAGGGTTTTGCTCACTTTTTCTCCTGTAGATTTATATGTTTTATGGCCAATGTGAACATGCTCTTATGTGCTGCATGTGTACCAACTCAAGCTCAATTTTTGTGTTTTTTTCTTTGTATTATTGCATTCTGTGCAAGCTGGGGTGTGGTCTCCCTCTACTGAGCTGGAAATTGTATATAAGGCTTCCCCAGACTGGTGTTCCACTGGTGGGGCCCAGTCCTCTTGTCTGCCCTTATTCACACACTGAGGTCTACATTGACCCATGGTAAGGTTTTTAATATTAACATCATAGGACTGTCCCGTCAGAGTTACCTTGCGATGGTGAGATGGCTTTTATGCTATTTTTGATTAAAAACAGTATTACTAAAAACTCTGTGTTATATAAATGCACTTTTTGCTTTTTATTTACTTAGTTACAGCAGGGTTTTGCTCACTTTTTCTTCTGTAGGTTTATATGTTTTATGGCCAATGTGAACATGCTCTTATGTGCTGCATGTGTACCAACTCAAGTTAAGCTCCAATTTTGTGGGTTTTTTTTCTTAATATTCATAAATATTATAACTCTGGTATCTGTATGTACTCAACATCTTAGACTCTGTTTATATTACATATATGCTTATTCTTCACAAGTACCATTTCATTTGTTTTAGTTTTTTTGCCAAATTCACCTTCATAACAGGATGAAACGTGAAACAAAAATGATTGAAGATGAATTCTGTTTTCATTGCAATAAAGATCAATGTTAAAAGAATATATCTAATATTAAAAACAATACATTGTAATGGGATGCAAAAACTGGCATTAACAGAGCTTAGAGTTGGATAATCTAATACTATTGCGCTGGAAAGCTAAGGCAGGAGATATAAGGCGAGCATAGACTTATGACCTACATAAAATAAAATTGAATAAAATAGGAATGCATCAAAGATATAATAAAATATTAGCATATATAAATAAATGAATAAAAGGTCTGCTTAACCCCTTCATGACCCAGCCTAATTTGACCGTTAAAGACCTTGCCATTTTTGCAATTCTGACCAGTGTCCTTTTATGAGGTAATAACTCAGGAACGCTTTAACGGATCCTAGCGATTCTGAGATTGTTTTTTCATGACATATTGGGCTTCATGTTAGTGGTAAATTTAGGTCGATAATTTTTGCGTTTATTTGTGAAAAAAATGTAAATTTGGCGAAAATTGTGAAAATTTCGCAATTTTCAAATTTTGAATTTTTATTCTGTTAAACCAGAGAGTTATGTGACACAAAATAGTTAATAAATAACATTTCCCACATGTCTACTTTACATCAGCACAATTTTGGAAACAAATTTTTTTTTGTTAGGAAGTTATAAGGTTTAAAAGTTGACCAGTGTTTTCTCATTTTTACAACAAAAATTTACAAAGCCATTTTTTTTACGGACCACCTCACATTTGAAGTCACTTTGAGGGGTCTATATGGCAGAAAATACCAAAAAGTGACACCATTATAAAAACTGCACCCCCCAAGCTACTCAAAACTACATTCAAGAAGATTATTAACCCTTCAGGTGCTTCACATGAACGAAAGCAACATGGAAGGAAAAAATGGACATTTTAATTTTTCCAACAAAAATTTTCTTTTAGCATCAATTTTTTCATTTTTACATGGGCAACAGGATAAAATTAATCCTAAAATTTGTTGGCCAATTTCTCCTGAGTACACAGATACCTCATATGTGATCATTAACCACTGTTTGGGCGCACGGTAGGGCTCGGAAGGGAAGGAGCGCCATTTGACTTTTTGAATGGAAAATATGCTGGAATATTTAGCGGTTGCCATGTCGCATTTGGAGAGTCCCTATGTGCCTAAACATTGGAGCTCTCCCACAAGTGACCAAATTTTGGAAACTAGACCCCCCAAGGAACTTATCTAGATGCATAGTGAACACCTTTGAACCCCCAGGTGCTTCACAAATTGATCCGTAAAAATAAGAAAGTACTTTTTTTTCACAAAAATTTTCTTTTAGCCTCAGTTTTTTTATTTTCACATGGGCAACAGGATAAAATGGATCCTAAAATTTGTTGGGCAATTTCTCCTGAGTAGAGTTGAGTGATACTTTCCGATATCAAGAAGTATCGGATCGGAATGGGTATCGCCGATACCCAAAAAGTATCGGCGATACCCGATACCGATACCGGAAATCCAATGCAAGTCTATGGGACAAAAATATCAGAATTAAAAAAAAAACATTCTTGCCTTGTAGGTTAATTGTACATGAAGGAAAACAACAAAGAGTAATGTAGAATGTATTGGGGGAGGTGGAGGAGACATTAAAGGCATAGATGTTTAACCCAATCAAATGGAATAGAAGGAATACTTTTTTTTTTAAAGACGTTCGGATTGACAAAGAAATTGACTATGTTGTTAATCTTTTTTCTATTTTGGCACTAGTATTTTCACAACTTCCATGCTCTTCACCTAATTTACTTATACCACACTTTCTCCTTCATGATCTTCAGCAGCATCATCTTTTTCATCAAATTATTCTTCATCTTCACCTTATTTATCTTCTTCTTAAACTTCTTGCTATTCATCTTTTTGTTAACATTACTCATATTCTTCTTATTCAACTATTATTATTCTTCATATTCAACTTCTTCATCTTCTTCCTATTCATCTTTTTCATCATATTCTTATTTATGACAGACATTCCTGTCGTTGTAATTTGTAAAAGTTTGAAGATTTCATCCTTCCGTTCTTGCTGTCACAAAACATTTAAATTACAACAGTATTTGTCCGCGTTCAGTTTAGCCTGCAGCAGCAGGCATTTTCCAGGGGCACCACGAGGAGGAACAGACTCACCCCCATACACTGCTTAGTCTTCTTCTGCTTATAATTTAGAGCATATATTTTGCTCTTAATTTTGGTCTTATACTTAATGTTCTTCTGCTTTTTGTTCTTCTGCTTCTTGTTCTTCTGTCTCTTGTTCTGTATCTTGTAGTTTGTCTCAATCTTCTTTGTCCTGTTGGTGATCTTCTGGGTAATCTTTTATTTCTTCTTTGTGATGGTGTTCAGGCTCGTTGTCTTGATGGTCGTCGTCCTTGGGGTCGTCTTCTTCCGGGTGGTCTTCAGGGTCGTCGTCTTCAGGGTCGTCATCGTCTTCAGGGTCCTCGTCTTCAGGGTCCTCGGCTTCGGGCTCGTCGTCTTCTTCGGGGTCGTCGTCTTCTTCGGGGTGTTTTTCAGGGTCGTCGTCTTCCAGAGTGATTACCCAAAAAAACATTTAAAAAATCTTCAACTTGGAAATGTAGCTGAAGGTACAAGAAGGCTGAGTAACTTCCGACAACCAGCTGATGGTACTGGAACCCGGACGGGTATCAGATGGTACAAGAGACAATGGAAGTAACGAGGACCAGCTGACTGTGCTGGAACCCGGAGGGGCAGCAGAAGTAAAAGAGCCAATGGCACAACCGAGGACCAGCTGACGTTACTGGGACACGGTTACTAAGCAGGAGGTACCTGTGCTCCAAAGCACTACCAAGGACCAGTAGACGTTGCTGGAACTCGGATACCAAGATGGAGGCACATAGGCCAAAGGCACTGTGGAGAACCCGCTGACGGTACTGGAATCCGGACGGTTAGCAGAAGGTACAAGAGCCAATGGAAGTAACGAGGACCAGCTGACTGTGCTGGAACCCGGAGGGGCAGCAGAAGGAAAAGAGCCAATGGCACAACCGAGGACCAGCTGACGTTACTGGGACACGGTTACTAAGCAGGAGGTACCTGTGCTCCAAAGTACTACCATGGACCAGCAGACGTTGCTGGAACTCGGATACCGAGATGGAGGCACCTAGGCCAAAGGCACTGTGGAGAACCGGCTGACGGTACTGGAACCCGGACGGGTAGCAGAAGGTACCCATGAAAATTTAAGTTGACAGGCCGCGAGCCGGCCGCAGTTACCGAATCCCATAGTCCTACAGTGGGTGATTGTCCTATTTTCACAATGGAAACAGCCTTTATTTACATATCCCGCAGCACACATAGGAAGCACCTAAACTGCAGGCACCATAGAGTCGGCTAACCCGACCGCAACACGACAGGACAGCTTATTGGAGGCTAAGTGACGTTGACACTGACAGGAAACAGCTGGCGTGCTGTAACCAGTCTGGGCAGGAGTGAGTACCCTTGCCAATGACACTTCCGAGCACCAACTGGCGGTGTTGGAGCCCAGGGTTGAGAGGAGAACAGAGTGGAGGCAGCAGGACTTTTTGCCATTCATACAGCAGGGGAACAGCTGACATTACTGAACCCCAGTAACACAGGAGCAAGTGTTGACTGTGCAAACAGCACTTCCGAGCACCAACTGGCGGTGTTGGAGCCCAGGGTTGAGAGGAGAACAGGGTGGAGGCAGCAGGACTTTTTGCCGTTCACACAGCAGGGGAACAGCTGACATTACTGAACCCCAGTAACACAGGAGCAAGTGTTGACTGTGCAAACAGCACTTCCGAGCACCAACTGGCGGTGTTGGAGCCCAGGGTCAGTCAGGGTGTAGGCTGAGGCCTAGTATGAGCAACTTAGTACGTTTAAATTGTAAGCAGCAGGACTTCTTGCCGTACACACAGCAGGGGAACAGCTCACATTGCTGAACCCCAGTAACACAGGAGCAAGTGTTGACTGTGCAAACAGCACTTCCGAGCACCAACTGGCGGTGTTGGAGACCAGGGTTGAGAGGAGAACAGGGTGGAGGCAGCAGGACTTTTTGCCGTTCACACAGCAGGGGAACAGCTGACATTACTGAACCCCAGTAACACAGGAGCAAGTGTTGACTGTGCAAACAGCACTTCCGAGCACCAACTGGCGGTGTTGGAGCCCAGGGTTGAGAGGAGAACAGGGTGGAGGCAGCAGGACTTTTTGCCATTCACACAGCAGGGGAACAGCTGACATTACTGAACCCCAGTAACACAGGAGCAAGTGTTGACTGTGCAAACAGCACTTCCGAGCACCAACTGGCGGTGTTGGAGCCCAGGGTTGAGAGGAGAACAGGGTGGAGGCAGCAGGACTTTTTGCCATTCACACAGCAGGGGAACAGATGACATTACTGAACCCCAGTAACACAGGAGCAAGTGTTGACTGTGCAAACAGCACTTCCGAGCACCAACTGGCGGTGTTGGAGCCCAGGGTCAGTCAGGTGTAGGCTGAGCCTAGTATGAGCAACTTAGTACGTTTAAATTGTAAGTAGCAGGACTTCTTGCCGTACACACAGCAGGGGAACAGCTGACATTACTGAACCCCAGTAACACAGGAGCAAGTGTTGACTGTGCAAACAGCACTTCCAGCACCAACTGGCGGTGTTGGAGCCCAGGGTTGAGAGGAGAACAGGGTGGAGGCAGCAGGAATTTTTGCCATTCACACAGCAGGGGAACAGCTGACATTACTGAACCCCAGTAACACAGGAGCAAGTGTTGACTGTGCAAACAGCACTTCCGAGCACCAACTGGCGGTGTTGGAGCCCAGAGTTGAGAGGAGAACAGGGTGGAGGCAGCAGGACTTTTTGCCGTTCACACAGCAGGGGAACAGCTGACATTACTGAACCCCAGTAACACAGGAGCAAGTGTTGACTGTGCAAACAGCACTTCCGAGCACCAACTGGCGGTGTTGGAGCCCAGGGTTGAGAGGAGAACAGGGTGGAGGCAGCAGGACTTTTGCCATTCACACAGCAGGGGAACAGCTGACATTACTGAACCCCAGTAACACAGGAGCAAGTGTTGACTGTGCAAACAGCACTTCCGAGCACCAACTGGCGGTGTTGGAGCCCAGGGTTGAGAGGAGAACAGGGTGGAGGCAGCAGGACTTTTTACCGTTCACACAGCAGGGGAACAGCTGACATTACTGAACCCCAGTAACACAGGTGCAAGTGTTGACTGTGCAAACAGCACTTCCGAGCACCAACTGGCGGTGTTGGAGCCCAGGGTCATCAGGGTGTAGCTGAGGCCTAGTATGACAACTTAGTACGTTTAAATTGTAAGTAGCAGGACTTCTTGCCGTACACACAGCAGGGGAACAGCTGACATTACTGAACCCCAGTAACACAGGAGCAAGTGTTGACTGTGCAAACAGCACTTCCAATCACCAACTGGCGGTGTTGGAGCCCAGGGTTGAGAGGAGAACAGGGTGGAGGCAGCAGGACTTTTTGCCGTTCACACAGCAGGGGAACAGCTGACATTACTGAACCCCAGTAACACAGGAGCAAGTGTTGACTGTGCAAACAGCACTTCCGAGCACCAACTGGCGGTGTTGGAGCCCAGGTTGAGAGGAGAACAGGTGGGCAGCAGGACTTTTTGCCGTTCACACAGCAGGGGAACAGCTGACATTACTGAACCCCAGTAACACAGGAGCAAGTGTTGACTGTGCAAACAGCACTTCCGAGCACCAACTGGCGGTGTTGGAGCCCAGGGTTGAGAGGAGAACAGGGTGGAGGCAGCAGGACTTTTTGCCATTCACACAGCAGGGGAACAGCTGACATTACTGAAACCCAGTAACACAGGAGCAAGTGTTGACTGTGCAAACAGCACTTCCGAGCACCAACTGGCGGTGTTGGAGACCAGGGTTGAGAGGAGAACAGGGTGGAGGCAGCAGGACTTTTTGCCGTTCACACAGCAGGGGAACAGCTGACATTACTGAACCCCAGTAACATAGGAGCAAGTGTTGACTGTACAAACAGCACTTCTGAGCACCAACTGGCGGTGTTGGAGCCCAGGGTCAAGGAGGATATGTAAAAAATATATACAGTATTTGCCTTGTTACGTTGCAATTAAAAATGTAGATACTCCAAACAAGAGAAAGATAACCTTTACTACCATAAGATGATGATTTTAATTAAACAAACGTATATAAATAAAGAATTGACAAACATAAACGCATACATTAACATGTCTAACAGCAATGCAAACCAAAAAAAATTTTGGTAATGAATCTGACATACGGTTTTAAATAAAAGCATACAAGTATATTTCAGAATACATTAATGATGGATAAGTAACAGTATGTACACCTGTTATATTGTTTAGACAATGAATGTAGGACTTAAAAACATCCTCAGCATTACAAATTATCTGTGACATCAAAAAAAAATTCATTCGGTGAATAATGTGACTAAAACCGTTTCTACAAATATATAAAATATCCATCATGTAATACTCTTAATATGGGCCAATAATCATTTTTATGAACAAATATAACCTTTAAAAAGTGCATAGTACATAGTGAAAATTGCTATTTATGCCTGACTGTGGACTTGCAAGCATGACAACGGATAGATAAGGTATATATAGATGAGACTGCATAGCCACAGATGGTGAATGTCGATCTAATACTGTACCTCAATAAAGTGTGCGGCACTACTCCAGATCTTTTTTCATATAGCTTTATAAACTGGGTACGTGCATGTATGCTTGCGCCTTTGTTTGGACGCACAGACTGTCTTTGTGCTGTCACGCGTTGGGTAGTGGAGCGTCTGTGCGTCTTATGACGCAGACTAACATTCACGTTGCGCATCGTTCATCATCGCTAGCGTACCGACAACACAAAGCCGTTGTCATGACAGCTTTACTCAGTAAACATGCACCTATGATGAAACATACACGCATGTGCCCTATTAGAGAAGAAGCTACAAGAAAAACGCGTGTGAGGTGTGCCGCAGCCTTTTTTTAAGGTACAGTATTATATCGGCATTGTACAGGTGTCGCTATTCAGTCTGATAACTAGATATCATTCACCTTTTCTATCACTTGTCGTTGTTTTAGCACCACTTGCAGGTATATATTTTGCTATTGTCACTATGCACAATTTTCTTTTTCGAGGTAATGCATGATTTGTGGCCCTGATTATCAGGATTACATGATGGACCTATATAATATGAGGTGTAAAATTGTTAATTAAATATGTATATTTTTGAATGACACAAATATAAGTTATGATGATGAGGATTAGTCCTACATCCATTGTTTGCACTATATTAGAAGTGTACATCACGTTCCTTACGCAACAATGGATTATTAAATTTACTTGTATGCCTTCATTTAAAACCCGAGAACACTGAAGGCTAACCTTCGCACTGCAGCTGTTGTCAAAGTTCAACCCACATTATGCACTTCCAACCTTGCAGCATTTGAGTCATGATGTGAGTTGGATTTTTCAAAGTACTGGAGTGACAAGGTTCGCCATCAGTACCCTATAGCATAAGTTGGCTTTTGTGTTTGAATTTGTGTTGGACATGTGCATATCTGCAATAATATGTTCAAATTTGTTAGTTACAGATTTGTGCCAAAGACTAATCATTTTATGGTTGTAAAGGTGCCGTTTCACTCGTTTACAGCATTGAAATAATGGTTTAGCCTCATATGTATGTGTAGCACTAGCCACTTTGACTTGTCATGATTTTTTTCAGCATGTGTAGGTAGCAGTTATTATTGCCGGACACACAGCAGGGGAACAGCAGGCGTTACTGAACCCCACAAACACATCAGCGATTGTTATGAGCTGTGCATCCAACACTTCCGAGCAGCAACTGGCGGTGTTGAAGCCCAGGGTCAAGGAGGGTGTAGGCAGAGGCCTAGTATGATCTGGTGTAACGTTGATTTTGAGGTAGCATGAATTTTTGCCAGACACACAGCAGGGAACAGCAGGCATTACTGAACCCCACAAACACATCAGCGATTGTTTGGATCTGTGCATCCAACACTTCCGAGCAGCAACTGGCGGTGTTGAAGCCCAGGGTCAAGGAGGGTGTAGGCAGAGGCCTAGTATGATCTGGTGTAACGTTGATTTTGAGGTAGCATGAATTTTTGCCAGACACACAGCAGGGGAACAGCAGGCGTTACTGAACCCCACAAACACATCAGCGATTGTTTTGATCTGTGCATCCAACACTTCCGAGCAGCAACTGGCTGTGTTGAAGCCCAGGGTCAAGGAGGGTATTGAAAAAAAATATAGAGTTTTTGCCTTGTTACGTGGCACTTTGAAATGTACAGTCATGGCCAAAAGTTTTGAGAATGACACAAATATTAATTTTTACAAAGTCTACTGCTTCACTTTTTCTAATGGCAATTTGCATATACTCCAGAGTGTTATAAAGAGTGATCAGCTTAACAGCAATTACTTGCAAAGTCAATATTTGGCTAGAAAATGAACTTTATCCCCCAAAACACATTTCAACATCATTGCAGCCCTGCCTTAAAAGGACCAGCTAACCTCTTTTCAGTGATTGCTTCATTAACACAGGTGTGGGTGTTGATGAGGACATGGCTGGAGATCAATCTGTCATAAATAAGTAAGAATGACACCACTGGACACTTTAAAAGGAGGCTGGTGCTTGGCATCATTGTTTCTCTTCTGTTAACCATGGTTATCTCTAAAGAAACACGTGCAGTCATCATTGCAATGCACAAAAATGGCCTAACAGGGAAGAGTATCGCAGCTAGAAAGATTGCACCTCAGTCAACAATCTATCGCATCATCAAGAACTTCAAGGAGAGAGGTTCCATTGTTGCCAAAAAGGCTCCAGGGCGCCCAAGAAAGACCAGCAAGCACCAGGACCGTCTCTTAAAAGTGTTTCAGCTGCGGGATCGGGCTACCAGCAGTGCAGAGCTTGCTCAGGAATGGCAGCAGGCCGGTGTGAGTGCATCTGCACGCACTGTGAGGCGGAGACTCTTGGAGCAAGGCCTGGTCTCAAGGAGGGCAGCAAAGAAGCCACTTCTCTCCAGAAAAAACATCATGGACAGAATGATATTCTGCAAAAGGTACAGGCAGTGGACTGCTGAGGACTGGGTAAAGTTATTTTCTCTGATGAATCCCCTTTTTGATTGTTTGGGACATCAGGAAAACGCCTCATTCGGAGAAGACAAGGTGAGCGCTACCACCAGTCTTGTCTCATGCCAACTGTTAAGCATCCTGAAACCATTCATGTGTGGGGTTGCTTCTCAGCCAAGGGAATCAGCTCTCTCACAGTCTTGCCTAAAAACACAGCCATGAATAAAGAATGGTACCAGAATGTCCTCCAAGAGCAACTTCTCCCAACCCTCAAGAGCAGTTTGGCGATCAACAATGCCTTTTCCAGCATGATGAGCACCTTGCCATAAAGCAAAGGTGATAACTAAATGGCTCAGGGAACAAAACATAGAGATTTTGGGTCCATGGCCTGGAAACTCCCCAGATCTTAATCCCATTGAGAACTTGTGGTCAATCATCAAGAGACGGGTGGACAAACAAAAACCTAAAAATTCTGACAAAATGAAAGCATTGAATGTGCAAGAATGGACTGCTATCAGTCAGGATTTGGTCCAGAAGTTGATTGAGAGCATGCCAGGGAGAATTGCAGAGGTCCTGAAGAAGAAGGGTCAACACTGCAAATATTGCTGCATTAACTCATTCTAACTGTCAATATAAGCTTTTGTTACTCATATGTTTGCAATTATATTTCTGACTGTGATAAAAACATCTGTCAAACACACATAAAAACCAGAGGGCAGCAGATCATGTGAAAATATAATATTTGTGTCATTCTCAAAACTTTTGGCCATGACTGTATATACTCAAAACAAGAAAAACTTAAGCTTTACTAGGACAATAAAATGATGAATTTCAATTCCAAAAATAAAAATAAACACCCTTAAAATATAAACGCATATAAGCACATGCCAACAAGAAATGGAACACCACACCACCAACAATTTATTTTTAAAAATATAGGGGTTGAAATGAATGAATACAAGTCCATTTTTGTTTTTATTAATGATGCGTAAGGAACGGTATGTAAAACCATAATATAGTGCAGACAATGGATTTTGTAATAGAAAGCATCATCATTAAAATTTATAAGTGACAGTCACACACATTTAAATACTTTCATTTATGAAAATTGTTACTTCGGACAGCATATAATACATGTCCAGCATGGACTCATTGATTTAATGAAGCATTAATGTAATATGAAAAAAAATTTTTTTAAAAATACAGCATGCATTGTCCAAATTAAAGTGTGTGCCTGCAAGTGGAGGTGAAACAAAGGCAACGGATAGCTAAGGTATATACTATGTCTGTATCAGACAGTGCATAGCCTCTGATGGCGAATGGCGATGTCATACTGTACGTCAATAAAGGCTGCGGCAGCACTCATGCACTTTTTGCTTTTACACTGTTGAAGAGGGGAAAAACATGTATGTTTGCGCAAGGCTTTATCCGCCAACACTACCTTCCTACTGTCACGCGTAGGGTAGGGTAGCGTCTGGCTGTTATATGACTCTCTCTAGCAGTGAGGTTACGCAGCGTTATTCAGCCGTAGGGCCGCAACAAAGACGACATCAGTAATGATTTACTGTATAAACATCCACCTAGCAACGAAACAAGCACGTTCCCCCTTCAACAAGCTACAAGACAAACAAGCATGATGGGTGACGCTGTCTTTATTGAGGTACAGTATTAGATCGAGATTGTCCATGAGTAACTATGCACTGTGATACCTATATACCATTATCAATTTATATCTGTTGTGGTTGTTTCAACAGCACTTGCAGGTATTACTACCTATTGGCAGTATGCATGATGCACTTTCTAGATGTAAAAAATTATTATTGCGCCTTATTATCAGGTCTAGATGCTGGCCATTTCATAAATGGTGTGTGAAGTTACAGTTGTCCTCAGTCTTAGTATTTTAATATGTCTGTCAGATATAGAACTCATGATGATGATGATGATGATGATGTTTATGATTCGTACAGCCATTGACTGCATTATGTTACCGGTCGTGATACCGTTCCTTAAGCAGCATTAATGGATAATGATGAAATGTACTTTTATGCATTCATTTCAAAAAGTAAACCCTATGTATTATTTTTGGTTACCATTTGTACTCGCCATGTGCATATATGCGCTGTGATGGCAAATTAATATTTGTACATTTTTCAGATTCAAATTAATCATTTTAGGGCTGGAAAACTTTTATTTTTCCTGTTTTGAGCATAACAATCAGGGTGACGGCTCTTCCCTCTGTGCAGCAACTTAGACATGTGTTGTTCTGTGCATGTGTAGGGAACAGGAGACTTCTTGCCGGATACACAGCAGGGGAACAGCTGGCGTTACTGAACCCCACTAACACTATAGCTTGTGTATTGGTCTGTGGACACAGCACTTCTGAGCAGCAACTGTCAGTGTTGTAGCCCAGGGAGTAGAGTTCAGGTGGTAGAAAGATGAACATAACAGGAGACATGGATAACGTTGCCAACCAGTTATTTAATCTGAAACCGGACAGGCAAATTCAGGCGAGATCCATGCCTTGTTCATTTTCAGAAAAGTAAGCCGGTCTACATTATCGGAGGATAGTCGCATGCGACGGTCTGTTAGTACACCACCTGCAGCACTAAAGACGCGCTCCGATAATACACTGGCAGCAGGGCAAGCCAGCACCTCCAATGCATACTGGCTAAGCTCTGGCCATGTATCCAGCTTAGAGACCCAAAACTTGAATGGGGAAGAGCCATCTGGGAGTACAGTGAGAGGGCAAGACATGTAGTCTGTCACCATCTTACGGAAACGTTGCCTCCTGCTGACTGGAGCCGTCTGGGATGGTGTAGACATTTGTGGCGCTGACACAAAACTTCGCCACATTTGGAACATACTGGTCTTGCCCTGTGCAGAGGCGCTGCTTCTGCTCCCTCTTGTTGCAGAGCTGTCTCCACTGCCTCGACGCACAGAGCTGCTTTGTAAAGCAGTAGCAGCAGCAGTGCTCTCGGCTGGAATGGAGAACATGATGGATTGCACCAGTGTGTCTTGGTACTCCCGCATTTTATGCTCCCGGTTCAACGGTGTAATGAGGCTTTGTAAGTTGTCCCGGTAGCGAGGGTCTAGGAGGGTGTACACCCAATAATCAGACGTGGTGAGAATGTGGGCGATGCGGCGGTCGTTTCTCAGGCACTGCAGCATGAAATCAACCATGTGCTGCAGACTCCCAACTGGCCAAGAAACGCTGTCCCCTGCAAGAAGCGTCATCTCTGCCTGCTCTGCATCATCCCACCCTCGCTCTACATACTGACTAGAGCATTGTGTACCTCCCTCTGGAGCGATGTCTTCCTCCTCCATTGACTCCTCCTCATCCTCCTCACAAAGTGACCCCTGCCAATCCCTTTGTGAGGAACCACGTTGCGCTGACTGTCCAGAAGGTGATGGAATTTGTGACTCCTCATCCTCCACCTCTTCCAAAACCTCATCCCTTAGTGCTTGCAGTGTTTTTTGAAGCAGGCAGATAAGGGGAACAGTCAGGCTGACTAGTGCATCATCTGCACTCGCCATCTGCGTTGACTCATCAAACGCACGCAAAACGTGGCAGATGTCCTTCATAGAGGCCCACTCAGTAGTGGTGAAGTGTGAACGGCGCAAATTGCGAGTTGATTGCGCCTGATGCAGCTGATACTCCATTACTGCTGGCTGCTGCTCACACAACTGCTCCAACATATGTAACGTGGAATTCCACCTGGTGGGTACGTCACATATGATGCGATGTTCAGGAAGGCGAAATCTGCGTTGCAGAGCTGCAATGCGCGATCTGGCCATGCTGGAACATCGCAAGTGAGCGCACTCTAGGCGGACCTTGTGCAGCAGTGCATCAAGATCCGGATAGTCCCTCAAAAAACTCTGCACGACCAAGTTGAGCACATGTGCCAGACATGGTATGTGAGTGAGGTTGCCAAGCCCCAGAGCTGCCACCAGATTTCGGCCATTGTCACACACTACCAAGCCTGGCTGGAGATTCGCTGGCAAAAGCCACACGTCGCTCTCCTGCTTGATGGCATTCCAGAGCTCCTGCGCTGTGTGGCTTCGATTCCCCATGGAAATTAATTTCAGGACGGCCTGTTGACGTTTGGCCACGGCTGTGCTCATATCGGTCGTAACAGGTAAGCGTTCACGGGTCCATGTGGAGGTAGACCGTGACGGCTCCTGCAGCGATGATTCTGAGGAACTGGAGTAGGAGGAGGAGTCAATGTGTACAGACTGGATTCCTGCAAACCTTGGAGTTGGCAGAACACGTACAGCGCCACTCGCAAGATCTGTACCCGGCTTCACAACATTAACCCAATGGGCAGTGAGGGAAAGGTATCGTCCCTGGCCATGAGTACTGGTCCACGCATCGGTGGTCAGGTGGACCTTGCTACTGACGGCGTTTAGTAGCGCATGTTTAATTTTTCCCTCAACATGCTTTTGCAGACCAGGGACGGCTTGCCTGCTGAAATAAAATCGGCTGGGCACATTGTATTGTGGGACTGCCAATGCCATTAAGTTACGGAAACTGTCAGTCTCCACCAGCCTGAATGACAGCATTTCAATGGACAGGAGTTTTGCAATGCCAGCATTCAGAGCCTGTGCTCGCGGATGGTTTGCCGAGTATGGCCGTCTTTTCTCCCATGCCTGTGCTACCGATGGCTGTACAGTGGCCTGGGAGTGTGAGGATGACAGGGAACTTGCAGCTGTGGGTGGAATAACACTGGGTCTCTGGACAACAGTGACACAGGTTCTTCCATGGCGATACTGTGAGGAAGCCGAACCAGCTGTGTGTGAGCTGGAGAAAGAGGCTCCAACACGAGCTGAAGATGTAGGTGGTGCTGTAGGTTGGCCTACGTCTCCAGTGTGTCTTTGTAACTCAACCACGTGCTTGGTCCGCACATGTTTCCACATATTAGTGGTATTGAGGTTACTGGCACTTTTACCTCTTTTGACTTTTTGATTACACAGCTTGCATTTGACATAGCAAATATCATCTGCAAGTGTGTCAAAAAAGGACCACGCAGTGCAAGTCCTGGGAGCACCCGTTTTGGCTTTTGGAAGAGAACTGCTCCGAACGGGTGCCAAAGTGGAGGCTACATGCAACTGAGTCTGCAGCCTACCTCTCCCTCTTGTTTGGACCGTTGGGGCAATCTCTTCCTCAGAGCTGCTCCCACCACCTTCCTGTTCCTCACGCCATGTTGGGTCTTGGACCTCATCATCACCACTACCCTCTTCCAACACCTGCTGCTGTTGGGTGGTCTGGCCAGCACCATGCTCAACAGAAACTGGCACCTGAGTCTCATCATCATCAGATGCGTTCTGTGGTGTGCTGACCATCGGCACTGGCTCACCCGCCTCTTCAGATTCAGAGAGACAAAGCTGTTGCGCATCACTGCATACTCCCTCTTCTTCACATTCCAGAATGCTGCTTGGCTGGGCCCCTGTTTGCAAGCCAACAGATTCTGAGAACAGAAGCACAGACTCAGCTGGCTCCTGTACAGAGCTCTCTGACTGCCTGGGCAATTTGGCAGGCGGTGAAGAGACAGATGGTTGCTCAACAGTGCTCTGGTCCTGAGAGGAGGTGGAAGCTATTGAAGTCGATGCGTTGGCTGCCATCCAACCGACAACGGCTTCTATTTTTTCTTCCCGCAGCAGGGGGTACGCCGAGCTCCTACAAAAGTGCGCATAAAGGAACGCTCATGGGGAAAACTGGTGGATGCTGTGTCACTGGGGGCGGCAGCAGCCACAGAATCCCCACGTCCTCTCCCTGCTGAAACTCCACGCCCACGACCACGTGCCTTACTCCCTGCCTTCTTCATCTTGGTAGATTGATAAAGAAAGGCAGAAAAGTTATAAGGCCTAAGTGTGCTTATTCCTCAGAGACTGCAGTGAACACTGCAGACAACTGTTCACTAGCTCTGAAAGGCTCCTTTGTGTACTTCTATAGTGTTTGCAACCAATGTATTGTATATGGATGGAAGTGCGTCACACTAATAGATTTGAGTTTTTTGAAATAGAATGGAGCAGCACCAATTAGACAAAAATTTCAAGGATGAGGCAGTGACACACGCTCAGCAGACTACAACCAGCAGTGGTTTAAGAACTAACTGTAGCGTGATTTGCACTCAAAATAAAGAAACCTCACAGACTACAGTGAACACTGCAGACAACTGTTCACTAGCTCTGAAAGGCTCCTTTGTGTACTTCTATAGTGTTTGCAACCAATGTATTGTATACGGATGGAAGCGCGTCACACTAATAGATTTGAGTTTTTTGAAATAGAATGGAGCAGCACCAATTAGACAAAAATGTCAAGGATGAGGCAGTGACACACGCTCAGCAGACTAAAACCAGCAGTGGTTGAAGAACTAACTGGAGCGTGATCTGCACTCAAAAAAAGAAACCTCACAGACTGCCGTGAACACTGCAGACAGCTGTTCACTAGCTCTGAAAGGATCCTTTGTGTACTTCTATAGTGTTTGCAACCAATGTATTGTATACGGATGGAAGTGCGTCACACTAATAGATTTGAGTTTTTTTAAATAGAATGGAGCAGCACCAATTAGACAAAAATGTCAAGGATGAGGCAGTGACACACGCTCAGCAGACTACAACCAGCAGTGGTTGAAGAACTAACTGGAGCGTGATCTGCACTCAAAAAAAAAAAACCTCACAGACTACAGTGAACACTGCACACAACTGTTCATTAGCTCTGAAAGGCTCCTTTGTGTACTTCTATAGTGTTTGCAACCAATGTATTGTATACGGATGGAAGCGCGTCACACTAATAGATTTGAGTTTTTTGAAATAGAATGGAGCAGCACCAATTAGACAAAAATGTCAAGGATGAGGCAGTGACACACGCTCAGCAGACTAAAACCAGCAGTGGTTGAAGAACTAACTGGAGCGTGATCTGCACTCAAAAAAAGAAACCTCACAGACTGCCGTGAACACTGCAGACAGCTGTTCACTAGCTCTGAAAGGATCCTTTGTGTACTTCTATAGTGTTTGCAACCAATGTATTGTATACGGATGGAAGCGCGTCACACTAATAGATTTGAGTTTTTTAAAATAGAATGGAGCAGCACCAATTAGACAAAAATGTCAAGGATGAGGCAGTGACACACGCTCAGCAGACTACAACCAGCAGTGGTTGAAGAACTAACTGGAGCGTGATCTGCACTCAAAAAAAAAGAAAAACCTCACAGACTACAGTGAACACTGCACACAACTGTTCACTATCTCTGAAAGGCTCCTTTGTGTACTTCTATAGTGTTTGCAACCAATGTATTGTATACGGATGGAAGCGTGTCACACTAATAGATTTGAGTTTTTTTAAATAGAATGGAGCAGCACCAATTAGACAAAAATGTCAAGGATGAGGCAGTGACACACGCTCAGCAGACTACAACCAGCAGTGGTTGAAGAACTAACTGGAGCGTGATCTGCACTCAAAAAAAAAAAAACCTCACAGACTACAGTGAACACTGCACACAACTGTTCCATATCTCTGAAAGGCTCCTTTGTGTACTTCTATAGTGTTTGCAACCAATGTATTGTATACGGATGGAAGTGCGTCACACTATAATTTCAATTGAATGGAGCAGCACCAATTACACTAAAGAAAAAAAAAAGAGTCTGTGAGTGACACGTGGAGATGCCTACAAACAGCGTTGGATGCAGAGCAAACTGCAGCGTCACCTGCACTCACAAACACACACCTTGCACAGAGCTGTGAAAACAACACTGCAAGGAAAAAGGATGATTTACACAGCGGTTTCTCAAATAGCCTGCCTACACAGCGATTCACAAAAACGCTATCTGTAACTGTTCCTCAGAGTCAGCAGAGCAGCGTTCTGTCCCTAACTTTATTCACAGCACAGTGAAGCTAAAATGGCGGCGGCGCCTTTTATAGTGCATTCTGACATCATTTCAGCAGCCAATCACAGCCATGCCATTAGTTAACATGACCGCAGCATTACAGGATGTGCCCACACTTCTTAGGATTCCTCATTGGCTGAATAAAATCACACTGCCTCTCAAAGAATTATGGGAACTTCTGATTCCGGTATACGATATAGGAAAAGTATCGGAACTAAGTATCGGAATTCCGATACAGCGAATATCGGCTGATACCCGATACTTGCGGTATCGGAATGCTCAACACTACTCCTGAGTACACAGATGCCTCTTATGTGGTCATAAACCACTGTTTGGGCGCACGGCAGGGCTCAGAAGGAAAGGAGCGCCATTTGACTTTTTGAATGGAAAATATGCTGGAATATTTAGCGGTTGCCATGTCGCATTTGGAGAGTCCCTGTGTGCCTAAACATTGGAGCTCCCCCACAAGTGACCCCATTTTGGAAACTAGACCCCCCCAAGGAACTTATTTAGATGCATAGTGAGAACTTTGAACCCCCAGGTGCTTCACAAATTGATCTGTAAAAAAAAGAAAGTACTTGTTTTTCACAAAAAAAATTTTTAGCCTCAGTTTTTTCATTTTCACATGGGCAACAGGATAAAATGGATCCTAAAATCTGTTGGGCAATTAATCCTGAGTACACAGATACCTACAGGTCCTTCTCAAAAAATTAGCATATAGTGCTAAATTTCATTATTTTCCATAATGTAATGATTACAATTAAACTTTCATATATTTTAGATTCATTACACACCAACTGAAATTTGTCAGGTCTTTTATTGTTTTAATACTGATGATTTTGGCATACAACTCCTGATAACCCAAAAAACCTGTCTCAAAAAATTAACATATTTCAACCGTCCAATAAAATAAAAGTGTTTTTTAAAAACAAACAAAAAAACCATCAAATAATAAAGTTCAGTTATGCACTCAATACTTGGTCGGGAATCCTTTTGCAGAAATGACTGCTTCAATGCGGCGTGGCATGGAGGCAATCAGCCTGTGACACTGCTGAGGTGTTATGGAGGCCCAGGATGCTTCGATAGCAGCCTTAAGCTCATCCAGAGTGTTGGGTCTTGCGTCTCTCAACTTTCTCTTCACAATATCCCACAGATTCTCTATGGGGTTCAGGTCAGGAGAGTTGGCAGGCCAATTGAGCACAGTAATACCATGGTCAGTAAACCATTTACCAGTGGTTTTGGCACTGTGAGCAGGTGCCAGGTCGTGCTGAAAAATGAAATCTTCATCTCCATAAAGCATTTCAGCCGATGGAAGCATGAAGTGCTCCAAAATCTCCTGATAGCTAGCTGCATTGACCCTGCCCTTGATGAAACACAGTGGACCAACACCAGCAGCTGACATGTCACCCCACACCATCACTGACTGTGGGTACTTGACACTGGACTTCAGGCATTTTGGCATTTCTTCTCCCCAGTCTTCCTCCAGACTCTGGCACCTTGATTTCCGAATGACATGCAAAATTTGCTTTCATCAGAAAAAAGTACTTGGGACCACTTAGCAACAGTCCAGTGCTGCTTCTCTGTAGCCCAGGTCAGGCGCTTCTGCCGCTGTTTATGGTTCAAAAGTGGCTTTACCTGGGGAATGCGGCACCTGTAGCCCATTTCCTGCACACGCCTGTGCACGGTGGCTCTGGATGTTTCTACACCAGACTCAGTCCACTGCTTCCTCAGGTCCCCCAAGGTCTGGAATCGGTCCTTCTCCACAATCTTCCTCAGGGTCCGGTCACCTCTTCTCGTTGTACAGCGTTTTCTGCCACATTGTTTCCTTCCAACAGACTTCCCATTGAGGTGCCTTGATACAGCACTCTGGGAACAGCCTATTTGTTGAGAAATTTCTTTCTGGGTCTTACCCTCTTGCTTGAGGGTGTCAATGATGGCCTTCTTGACATCAGTCAGGTCGCTAGTCTTACCCATGATGGGGGTTTTGAGTAATGAACCAGGCAGGGAGTTTTTAAAAGCCTCAGGAATCTTTTGCATGTGTTTAGAGTTAATTAGTTGATTCAGAAGATTAGGGTAGTAGGTCGTTTAGAGAACCTTTTCTTGATATGCTAATTTTTTGAGACAGGTTTTTTGGGTTATCAGGAGTTGTATGCCAAAATCATCAGTATTAAAACAATAAAAGACCTGACAAATTTAGTTGTTTGTAATGAATCAAAATATAGAAAGTTTATTGTAATCAGTTACATTATGGAAAATAATGAAATTTAGCACTATATGCTAATTTTTTGGAGGACTGTATATGTGGTCATAAACCACTGTTTGGGCGCACGGCAGGGCCAAGAAGAGAAGGAGCGCCGTTTAACTTTTTGAATGGAAAATTAGCTCCAATCATTAGCTGACACCATGATGCGTTTGGAGAGCCCCTGTGTGCCTAAACAGTGAAAAAACCCCATATGTGACACCATTTTGGAAACTAGACCCCTTATGGAACTTATCTATGTGTGTTGTGAACACTCTGAACCCCCAAGTGCTTCACAGAAGTTTATAACGCAGAGCAGTGAAAATAAAAAAATCATATTTTTCCTCAAAAATGATTTTTTAGCCCGCTATTTTTTTTTTTCACAAGGGTAACAGGAGAAATTGGACCACAAAAGTTGTTGTGCAACAATACCCCATATGTGGGGGGACCACTGTTTTGGCACATGGGAGAGCTCAGAAGGGAAGGAGCGCAATTTTGGAATGCAGACTTGATGGAATGTTCTGCGGGCGTCATGTTGCGTTTGCAGAGCCCCTGATGTGCCTAAACAGTAGAAACCCCTCACAAGTGACCCCATTTTGGAAACTAGACCCCCCAAGGAGCTTATCTATGATGTGTAGTGAGCACTTTGAACCCCCAAGTGCTTCACAGAAGTTTATAAACGCAGAGCAGTGAAAATAAAAAAATAATTTTTGCTCCTCAAAAATCATTTTTTAGCCCGCTATTTTTTATTTTCCCAAGGGTAACAGGATAAATTGGACCCCAAAAGTTGTTGTCCAGTTTTTTCTGAGTACGATGGTGCCCCATATGTGGGGGGAACCACTGTTTGGGCGCACGGCAGGGCTCAGAAGGGAAGGAGTGCCATTTGACTTTTTTAATGGAAAATTAGCTCCAATCGTTAGCGGACACCATGTCGTGTTTGGAGAGCCCCGTGTGCCTAAACTTTGGAGCTCCCCCACAAATGACCCCATTTTGGAAACTAGACCCTCTAAGGAACTTATTTAGATGCACAGTGAGCACTTTGAACCCCCAGGTGCTTCACAGAAGTTTATAACGCAGAGCCGTGAAAATAAAAAATTCTTTTTTTTCTCAAAAAATGATTTTTTAGCCCCCCATTTTTTATTTTCACAAGGGTAACAGGAGAAATTGGACACCAAAAGATGTTTTCCAGTTTGTCCTGAGTACGCTGGTACCCTATATGTGGGGGGGAACCACTGTTTGGGCACACGTCAGAGCTCGGATGGGATGTATTGACTCTTTGAAATGCGACCCCATTTTGGAAACTAGACCCCGCAAGGAACTTATGTAGATGTGTGGTGAACACTTTGAACCCCCAAGGGCTACACAGAATTTTATAATGCCCGGGCATGAAAATAACAAAATCATATTTTTTTCCACAAACATGATCTTTTAGTCCCCAATTTTTTTATTTTCCCAAGGGTAACAGGAAAAATTAGACCCCAAAAGTTGTCCAATTTGTCCTGAGTACGCTGATATCCCATATGTTGGAGAAAACTACTGTATGGGTACACGGCGGGGCTCGGAAGGGAAGTAGTGACGTTTTGAAATGCTGACTTGATGGAATGGTCTGCGGGCATCATTTACGTTTGAGAGCCCTGATGTGCCTAAACTGTGGAAACCCCCCCAAGTGACCCCATTTTGGAAACTAGACCACCCAAGGAACTTATCTAGATGTGTAGTGAGCACTTTGAACCCCCAAATGCTTCACAGAAGTTTATAACCCAGAGCCATGAAAATAAAAAATAATTTTTCCCTCAAAAAATGATTTTTTAGCCCACAATTTTTTATTTTCACAAGGGTAACAGGAGTAATTGGACCCCAAAAGTTGTTGTCTTGTTTGTCCTGAGTACGCTGGTACCCCATATGTGGGGGGGAACCACTGTTTGGGCACACGTCGAGGCTCGGAAGGGAAGTGCATGAAAATAACAAAATCATATTTTTTCCACAAACATGATCTTTTAGTCCCCAATTTTTTTATTTTCCCAAGGGTAACAGGAAAAATTAGACCCCAAAAATTGTCCAATTTGTCCTGAGTACGCTGATATCCCATATGTTGGAGAAAACTACTGTATGGGTACACGGCGGGGCTCGGAAGGGAAGTAGTGACGTTTTGAAATGCCGACTTGATGGAATGGTCTGCAGGCGTCATGTTACGTTTGCAGAGCCCATGATGTGCCTAAACAGTAGAAACTCCCCCAAGTGACCTCATTTTGGAAGTTAGATCCCCCAAGGAACTCCTCTAGATGTGTGGTGAGCACTTTGAATCTCCAAGTTCTTCACAGAAGTTTATAACGCACAGCTGTGAAAATAAAAAATATTTTTTTTCCACAAACATGGAAAAATTTTTTCTTCCCTAGGGTAACAGGAGAAATTAGACCCCCAACGTTGTTGTGCAATATTTCCTGAGTACGCTGATACCCCATATGTGGGGGTAAACCACTGTTTGGGCACACGTCAGGGCTCGGAATAAATGGAGCACTGTTTGACTTTTTGAACTCAAAATTTGCAGGAATCAATGGTGGCGCCATGTCGCGTTTGGAGACCCCCTGATGTGCCTAAATAGTGGAAACCCCTCAATTCTAACTCCAACCCTAACCCCAACACACCCCTAACCCTAATCCAAACCCTAACCATAACCCTAACCCCAACACACCCATAACCCTAATCCCAACCCTAACCATAACCCTAACCACAAGCCTAACCCTAATCCAAACCCTAACCCCAAAACACCCCTAACACTAATCCTAACTCTAACCCTAACCACAAGCCTAACCCTAATCCCAACCCTAACCCAAATTCCCACCCTAACCCTAATCCCTAACCCTAATTCTAACCCTAATTCTAACCCTAATTCTAACCCTAATTCTAACCCTGATGCTAAAGGCTAGGTTCACATTACGTTTTACCAGCCTGTTCAACACATAGCGCTGACGGGCTGGTAACGGTATAGCATAACACGATCGCATTAAGCTATACCCGCTAGCGCAGATGAATCAGCAGATGATTCATCTGTGCTAGTGGTGACAGAGCCCAAACGCTGCAACCCGCTGTCACGCTGTCTAATGATATGTATACAATGTCAGTAAACTATTAATACAGGAACAACACTCTATACAACAACTAGTATAGCAACATCAGCATGTAAGTATAGAATAGATTTACCTGACACGATATCTGCTGAACTCAGGGTTAATCTTGAGGACTTGATGAGCTGAAACAGGAAAGAGGTGGACCGGGATCTAACCTGACCCTAAACTGGGGTCCTAACTAATCCCTCACCTTGGAGGTACTGATAATGGTTCAGAGGTCCAAGTCTCCAGCCTAACCCTGTCTCCTATCAGACCCTGAACCCTGTAATCAGTCCTAAGAAGGATCCTGACTACCACCAAAGGGATATGGACTGATCTCAGCTAAATACACAGATTAGACATATAAGACAGACAGGATAACACTCGCTTGCATACACACTCAAACACCAAAGGAACATAAATGGTCTGGGAAATAAACTCTAACCAAGTTGAGCTTAGAACAACTAAGGAGCTCACAACTAAAGTCTATACAGATTCATTCCTATCTGTGGTCTGCATGAAGGTTTCACTGGCAACTCCCCAAGCAGACAACCAGGAATTTAAAGGAAACCAATCAACAAATAATCAATTGCAGCCGGGAGAAACTGCACCCAGTCCCAGCACCGAGCACAGACAGAATTAACTCCCTAGCTGCCAAACACAAAGAAACAGCAGCTCAGCTGTGAGAAGTCAAAATGTGCAACCGCGACGATCTTCGTGGCAATGCACACATGACAGTACCCCCCCTTCTACGAGGGGCCTCCGGACCCTCAGGGCCAGGCCTGCCCGGGTGAGTTCTGTGGAAGGTCCGAACCAAACGATCTGCGTTAACATCAGACGCAGGGACCCACGTCCTCTCCTCTGGACCATACCCCTTCCAATGCACCAAGTACTGAAGGGACCGGCGATTCAGACGTGAGTCAATGATCTTTGATACTTGAAATTCCAAGTTACCATTGACCAACACAGGAGGAGGAGGTAGAGGTGACGGTATGACTGGTGCCACATACCTTTTAAGTAATGACTTGTGGAACACATTATGAATTTTAAATGTAGGAGGGAGGTCCAGACGAAATGCCACAGGATTAATTATGGAACTGATCCTGTACGGCCCGATGAATCTGGGACCCAGTTTCCAGGAGGGCACTTTAAGTTTTATATTCCTGGTAGACAACCATACCAGATCGTTCACATTCAGATCTGGACCAGAAACTCTCCTCCTATCAGCCATACGTTTGTAACGGTTCCCCATCGCACTCAGATTATTCAATACACCTCTCCACACAGAAGCAAGTGACGACGAGAAACGCTCCTCCTCAGGAACCCCAGAAGGGCCCCCCCCATTGAAAGTACAAAACTGGGGATGGAAACCATATGCCCCAAAAAACGGGGACTTACCAGTGGACTCGCTCCGCCTGTTGTTAAGAGCGAACTCTGCCAGAGGCAAGAAAGAAGACCAGTCCTCTTGGTTCTCTGAGACAAAACACCGGAGATATGTCTCTAAGCTCTGATTCAGACGCTCTGTCTGACCATTGGTCTGCGGATGAAAAGCCGAGGAAAATGACAATTGCATCCCCCGACATAAACAAAATGCCCTCCAAAATTTGGACACAAACTGAGACCCCTATCTGACACCACATCAGAAGGCAACCCATGAAGTCTAACGATCTCCCTAATGAACACCTGCGCCAGAGTTTTAGCATTAGGGAGTGCAGGAAGAGCAACGAAATGTGCCATCTTACTGAACCTGTCAATAACCACCAGTATGACAGTATTCCCTGACGACGGAGGAAGGTCCGTAATGAAGTCCATAGATAAATGAGTCCATGGACGCTCCGGAAATTTCAAGGGTAAAAGGGTCCCAGACGGACGGGTATGAGGGGTTTTAGAGCGAGCACACACCCCACATGACGCGACAAAAGTTATAACATCTTTATTAGCATTAGGCCACCAAAACCGGCGAGAAAGGAGATCTAAAGTAGCCTTACTCCCTGGATGTCCTGCTAGAGCAGATTATGATGTGCCTCAATAACCTTTTGTCTCAACAGATTTGGGACAAACAGTCTCCCTGGAGGTCCTGCAGGGGCGTCCCCCTGAGCCTCTAACACCTCCTCCTCAAGCTCAGAAAATACAGCCGACACTACCACCCCCTCCTGAAGGATAGGACTCGGGTCATCCGTTTTCCCGGCCCCTGGGAAACTGCGAGACAAGGCATCAGCCTTTACATTCTTAGACCCCGGTGTAATACTATTGTAGGAACTCGAGGATTCTGATAGCGTGGGGCAATGAACAATCAGAGACGGGTTTCTTTGAATGCAAATAATGTATTTGTGAAACAGCAAAACACCCAAAAACAATATTCAAACAACCCGTAGTGACATGCAATGAGTCCATATATATATACACAAGTCCAGTTATATGAATCCGGATATATAAGTCTTTGAACCTCTATAGCGAGGGTGGTAAAGTTCTTACGACGGAGTCCTCACACAAATGTGACCACAAGGTAAGTCTGATGCACAGATAACGTGGCTGGATTTACACACTGCTGGTGTGTGAAGAGTCAGATCCAGGTATGAAGAAAACACAGGGAAGTCCAGGAACAAGTTAATCTCAGTTGTGGCTTAATTCAGTGAAGTCCAACAACAAGTTCATATGTCAGTAAGGTTCCAGTAACAGTTCCAACAGCTCTCACCAGAGGTAATGCACAAAGGGTTAAACAGCAACAGTTCAGAAACACAGTTCTTATCAGATGGAGTGAACCAAGGGTTAAATTCCCAAGTCAACAGTTTAGTGATAACACAGTACTTTGTGCAACTTACATATGCAGAGAATGTCCAGAGCCATGGGTAGAAACTGCTGTGGCTGAGAAACACCTGAAGATAAGGCTATGCACTTTCCTAGTAAACACACAAAAGATCTGTGAGGAACAAAGCAGCTGGGTTGCAGGGAAACGGAAGCAGAATATTCCAGCAGTGAAGCCAACACCTGAGCCAGGCTTTAAACAAACGAACAGGAAGTAGGGCACACAAAACAGCAAACTCCATTTTAACAAAGGGCAAAATCATTGACAAAGTTACCTAGAAAACCTGGAATACTGACATTACTCCCCCCCTAAAGACGGCCTCCGGACGGTCCTGGACCAGGCCTGTCCGGGTATCTCCGATGAAACTGAGCAATCTTCAGAGGCGCATTGATGTTACTTACTGGTTCCCAAGAATCATTTTCAGGAGAGTAACCTTGCCATCTAACTAGATACTGAAGCCGGTTTCTATGAAGTCTCGAATTAACAATATCCTGTACCACGAATTGTTCTTCGCCATCAACCAACACTGGTGGAGGGGGAGGTACGATACGTCCCTGAAACGTGTTAGGAGAGACTGGTTTTAATAAGGAAACATGAAATACTGGGTGTACCTTTAAAGTCCGTGGTAGCTTCAACCGACAGGCAACAGAGCTCACAATCCCAGTGATCTTGAATGGACCGATGAATTTCTGTCCCAGTTTCTGCGAAGGAACACCCAATTTTAGATTCTTGGTGGACAACCAAACTGAGTCTCCTACCTTATACATAGGTGCTGGTTTCCGGAATCTATCGGCCGACTTCTTGTAACGCTCCTGTGCTGTGGTCAGGGAGTCCTTCAAAACTTCAAGATTACGTTGCAACGCCGTCACTCTGTCTTCAACCGCTGGTACCGAAATCGTAACCGAGACCTAGGCAAAATACTTGGATGATAACCCAGGTTGGCAAAAAAAGGCGTTACCTTCGTGGAACTGCTTTGGGAGTTGTTGTACGAAAATTCCGCTAGAGGAAGTAGCTTCAGCCAATCGTCCTGCAAATGACTGACGTAACAGCGTAGATATTGCTCCAAGGTTTGATTTGTCCGTTCGGTCTGCCCGTTGGTCTGCGGATGGTATGCAGAAGACAAGCAAACATTAATGTGGAGCGCAGAACAAAATCCTTTCCAAAATCTAGAGGTAAATTGTATTCCTCGGTCAGAAATGATGTCATCTGGTACCCCATGCAGCCGGAAAATGTTCTGGATAACTAGATCTACTGTCTCTGTAGCTGAGGGAAGACCAGCACACGGAATGAAATGAGCAGCTTTCGTTAAACGATCTACTACCACCAAAATAGTATTTTTACCACCAGAGGTGGGTAACTCCACAATAAAGTCCATTGAAATAGACCCCCAAGGGCGAGACGGTACAGGTAGCGGTTTAAGAAGACCAGTAGGTGAAACGCGAGGAACCTTGTACCGGGCACAAACTTCACAAGAGCGGACATAGTCATTCACATCCTTCAAGCAGGTAGGCCACCAAAAAAAACGAGTTAACAATTCCTGCGTCTTCTGTACCCCCCTATGACCAGCCAATTTAGAGTCGTGGACCAATTTGAGAACTCGAAGTCTTACAGCCTCTGGGACATAAATACATCGATCTCTAAGCCACACACCATTCCGAAGTACAAGATTCACATTGTCAGGTGGAGCTGCAAGAAATACGTCACCGTCATAGGCCAGCTTGATCTCCTGCCACAAGTCCCGGTTCCGGAGCACTCCAACGAAATTGGCCTCCGACAAGATGGTCTTCGACGGGGTCCCAGGCACGGAATCCACGGTATGGATTCGGGATAATGCGTCAGCTTTCCCATTACGTGAACCTGGGCGGTACGAAATAATAAAATTAAACTGGTTCAAGAACAAACTCCACCTAGCTTGTCGAGGAGAAAGACACCTGGCAGACTTAAGGAATTCCAAATTGCGATGATCCGTGAGTACTACTACCTGCTGAGTTGCCCCCTGCAAATGGTGTCTCCATTCCTTAAAGGCAGAAATAATTGCCAAAAGTTCCTTATCTGCCACATCATAGTTAAGTTCTGCAGAAGATAACCTACGAGAGAAGAAGGCACACGGGTGCAGCAAACCTTTGTCTCCGGTACGTTGTGAGAGGATAGCTCCCAATGCACAGTCAGACGCGTCCACCTCCACGATAAAAGGCTGTGCAGGATCCGGATGCATCAATATTGGAGCCGTGGTAAAACAACCCTTCAGGCGATCAAAGGCTTCCTGAGCTTGCGAAGACCATTCAAACTTCTTCCCCTTCTTGGTGAGGAGAGTGATGGGACGGACAATTTCTGAAAAATTTCGGATAAACCGTCTATAAAAGTTAGCAAAGCCAATGAATCGTTGTACCTCCTTAATGTTTCCTGGTACCGGCCAGTCCAAGATTGCCTGGATCTTGCTGGACTCCATATTCAATCCCTGAGGCGAGATAACATAGCCTAAAAATTGAATTTCAGAACAATGGAACTCACACTTTTCGAGTTTGATGTACAAATGATTATCTCTCAAACGTCTAAGTACGGTCTTGACATGTTCCTGATGTTCCTGTAAGGAGTCAGAAAAGATTAAGATGTCATCAAGGTAAATTACCACATATTGGTCCAATAAATCCCTGAAAATGTCGTTGGCTAAATGTTGAAAAGCAGCAGGAGCGTTACAGAGTCCGAATGGCATCACCAAATATTCAAAATGTCCATACCGGCATCTAAAAGCTGTCTTCCATTCGTCTCCGGGCCGTATACGGAGTAAATTATATGCCCCACGAAGATCTAATTTGGTAAATACCTTGGCCTGGCGAACTCTTTCCAACAATTCTGGAATTAGGGGCAACGGGTACCTGTTACGAATGGTTACCTTATTTAACTCCCGGTAGTCAATGCAGGGTCTTAGAGTACCATCCTTCTTCTTTACAAAGAATATTGGAGCTCCCGCTGGTGAAGAAGATGGTCGGATAAACCCCTTGGCTAAATTCTCATCTATATACTCTCGTAAAGATTTTAATTCCGGAGCCGCCAACGGGTAAACATGGCCGAAAGGAATCGCTGCTCCAGGAAGCAATTCTATGGGGCAGTCATACGGTCTATGTGGGGGAAGTTGATCTGCCTTCCTTTTATCACAAATGTCTGAGAATTCCTGATATATCAGAGGGAGAGTAGGTACCTGTATCACCTCTTCCAAGTTCTGGGTAACTGGAGCCGCTACAGTTGGACTGATGGTAGAACTGCACTTCGGGAGAAAGGTTATCTCCTTGGTTTCCCAATTGATGATTGGATTTTGTGACCGTAACCAGGGAATTCCTAAAATTACAGGAAAATGAGGAGAAGATATTAACATGAATGAAAGTGTTTCTTGATGGTCTGGTTCCATCTTACACTCCAGAGGCACTGTCTCCCGATCTACTGGTCCAGAAACTAATGGGGAACCATCCACCGTTTCCATAGTGATTGGTGAAGCTCTTAGTTGTGTCTTTATACCATGTTCCTTTGCAAAAGAAGAATCCATGAAATTCCCACCTGCTCCAGAGTCTATCATGGCAGAACTTGATATCCACTGTTCCTCCCACTGAATCTGTATAGGAAGAGAACAATGTGAATATTTCTCCCCTTGATCTTTAGGGAAGTCGGCATCAGTATTGGGGGAAAAACCGCATCTAGATGTAGACTGGTTTCCGAAACTTCAGACTCAGCGTCTGTGTTATCATAATCCCCTACTACCGCCAACACCTTGTTGGGTCGCCTAGGACATTTAGGACAATTGATGAGGAAATGGTCCGATTGACCACAATAGAAACATAAGCGCTCACGGAGACGGTGTTCGCGGCGTTCATTATTCTCACGTCTCTGCAGTGAGTCCACCTGCATAGGCACCTCCTCAGCCTCTCGCGGGTTTTTGCCTGTGGTTTCCCTGGACGGAAGAGAGTAATTAGTAATGCGATTTACAGCGGCCCATTTTTCTTGTCTGCGTTCAGTTAAACGGATATCAATACGTACACAGTGCTGTATAAACAATTCAAACTCCTGTGGAGACTCTGAACGAGCTAGCTCATCCTTGATTGCATTTGACAAACCTTTTCTAAAGATTGGTAATAAAGCATTGTTTTCCCACTGGGTGTCCACCACTAACCTTTTAAATTCAGTAACATATTCTATGACTGACCGTTTCCCCTGGCGTAAGGAAAGCAAGGCAGATTCAGCGGTAGCACGGCGGTTGGGATCGTCGAACATTTGCGCCATGGCTGCCAGAAAATTGTCCAAATTATTTAGACGGGTATCATGACTTTCAACCATAGGATTTGCCCAAGCCAGTGCACGTGATGTCAACAACATAATAATACATAGAACCTTAGATCTATCAGACCGGTAGTAGGAGGCATGTACATCAAAAAATAATATACATTGATTAACAAACCCACGGAATTGACTTCGGTCACCATTAAAACGGAATGGAGGCAATTTGGGCATACTGGTGGATGAGGTAGGCTCAGTAGGTAAGGCCTCCAGGACTCCTAACCTAGAACGTAGATCTTGGAGAGCCTGACCAAACCCCTGTGCATTGTGGTTAACCCGAGACTCCAAGTCTCTAATCTGATTGAGTGCAGCCGCCACCTCCTGCTGCAAGGAGTTAACTATGGTGAACAGTTTGTCTGCCCGTGTCTCCGTCATTGCCCCAGCAGAATCCTCTTTTTTAGGCTGGAATATCCTGTACCACTATTGTAGGAACTCGAGGATTCTGATAGCGTGGGGCAATGAACAATCAGAGACGGGTTTCTTTGAATGCAAATAATGTATTTGTGAAACAGCAAAACACCCAAAAACAATATTCAAACAACCCGTAGTGACATGCAATGAGTCCATATATATATACACAAGTCCAGTTATATGAATCCGGATATATAAGTCTTTGAACCTCTATAGCGAGGGTGGTAAAGTTCTTACGACGGAGTCCTCACACAAATGTGACCACAAGGTAAGTCTGATGCACAGATAACGTGGCTGGATTTACACACTGCTGGTGTGTGAAGAGTCAGATCCAGGTATGAAGAAAACACAGGGAAGTCCAGGAACAAGTTAATCTCAGTTGTGGCTTAATTCAGTGAAGTCCAACAACAAGTTCATATGTCAGTAAGGTTCCAGTAACAGTTCCAACAGCTCTCACCAGAGGTAATGCACAAAGGGTTAAACAGCAACAGTTCAGAAACACAGTTCTTATCAGATGGAGTGAACCAAGGGTTAAATTCCCAAGTCAACAGTTTAGTGATAACACAGTACTTTGTGCAACTTACATATGCAGAGAATGTCCAGAGCCATGGGTAGAAACTGCTGTGGCTGAGAAACACCTGAAGATAAGGCTATGCACTTTCCTAGTAAACACACAAAAGATCTGTGAGGAACAAAGCAGCTGGGTTGCAGGGAAACGGAAGCAGAATATTCCAGCAGTGAAGCCAACACCTGAGCCAGGCTTTAAACAAACGAACAGGAAGTAGGGCACACAAAACAGCAAACTCCATTTTAACAAAGGGCAAAATCATTGACAAAGTTACCTAGAAAACCTGGAATACTGACACCCGGGCGATAAGTGACGACAAAATTAAACCTGGTAAAAAACAACGACCATCGAGCTTGTCTGGAATTCAGACGCTTAGCGGATTCCAAATACAACAGGTTCTTGTGATCAGTAATAACGGTAACCGGGTGGACTGCCCCCTCCAAAAAGTGACGTCATTCTTCAAAAGCTAACTTAATGGCCAAAAGTTCCCTATTGCCGATATCATAATTCCTTTCGGCGGACGACAATTTCTTAGAAAAGAAAGCGCACGGATGCCATTTACCAGGGGACGGACCCTGGGACAATATAGCACCCACCCTACGTCAGACGCATCCACCTCCACAATGAACGGCTGAGATGCATCTGGTTGGATGAGAACGGGTGCCGAAGCAAAACATTTCTTCAAAGAGGAAAAGGCTTGGCAAGCTTTGTCCGACCATTTAGAAAAATCCGTCCCTTTTCTTGTCATGTCAGTGAGAGGTTTGACGACAGATGAGAAATTACAAATAAATTTCCGGTAGTAGTTAGCAAACCCCAAAAAACGCTGCAGAGCCTTAAGATCCCCTGGCTGATCCCATTCAAGCACTGCTCTCACCTTTTCAGGGTCCATACGGAAACCGGAGGCTGACACCAAAAAACCCAAAAACTGAAGTTCCTGTACGGCAAATACACACTTCTCCAGTTTGGCGTATAGTTTATTGTCTCGCAAGATCTGCAACACCTGTCTCACATGCTCCTGATGAGACACAAGATCTGGCGAGTAAATTAAAATGTCGTCCAAATATACAACCACAAACATCCCCACAAGGTGACGAAAAATGTCATTAACAAAATGTTGGAATACTGCTGGTGCAGTAGTCAGACCAAAAGGCATGACTAGGTTCTCATAATGTCCCTCCGGCGTGTTAAACGCCGTTTTCCACTCATCCCCCTCTTTTATCCTAATCAGATTATACGCCCCCCTGAGATCCAATTTAGAAAACCATTTGGCGCCAACAATTTGATTGAAGAGATCAGGAATAAGAGGGAGTGGATACGGATCTCGAACAGTAATCCGATTAAGTTCGCGGAAATCCAAGCAAGGGCGTAGGCCTCCATCTTTCTTCTTCACAAAGAAGAACCCCGCGGCTACTGGGGAAGATGAAGGTCTAATATGCCCTTTGGCCAGACTTTCAGAAATATAATCTTTCATAGCCTGCCTCTCAGGACCAGAAAGATTATACAACCTAGCTTTAGGCAACTTAGCATCAGGAAGGAGATTAATAGAGCAGTCATACACGCGATGAGGAGGCAACTCCTGACACCCCTCCTCAGAGAAAACATCCCCAAAATCCTCCAAAAAAGGAGGCAATGTACTAGGCACGACCGCACTGATGACTGTGTTCATGCAGTTGCTTTTGCAAAACTCACCCCATTGGCTTATCTCTCTGGACTGCCAATTAATCACAGGGTTATGTTTAACCAACCAAGGAAGTCCCAACACAATGGGAGTAGGTAGACCCTCCAACACATAACAAGATAATTGTTCCCTATGTATTGCCCCTACCCGAAGGTCAATGTTATGAACCTCATGAACAAAGCTACCTTGGCCGAGAGGCCTGGCGTCAATGGAGAATATAGGGATCGGTTTGACCAATACACTCAGATGCATACCTTGAGCCTGAGCAAACTGAGCGTCAACCAGATTAGCCCTGGAACCACTATCAAGAAGAACAGACAATCTCTCCACTCTCGTACCAACTACCACCTCCACTGGTACAAGGAACTGAGAAGAACTGGCGGATGAAATACATACTCCCAGGTTGTCGTCCACCACACAACCTGGGATTAACAGTTTTCCGGCGACTTTTGGCTCAACAAGGCACGGGATGGACATTCTCCAACAAAATGTCCCTCTTTCCCGCAGAAAAAACATCTTCTAGTCCTGCGGCGTACCGCCAATCCCCTCCTACGAAATGATGTCCCTCCCAACTGCATAGGCTCATCCGAACAGACAAGGGGAACCTCAACATAAGGGACTTTAGTGGTAGATGGAGAAACAACAGGGAGTGGGGTTACCTCACCCCTCTCCCGAAGCCGTCTATCAGTACGGATAGCTAAGGCCATAGCAGCCTCCAGAGAAGGAGGAGACTCATACTGAGCCAAAACGTCTTTTAATTTATCAGAAAGCCCATGACAAAACTGGCTCCTAAGAGCTGGGTCATTCCACTGAGTATCTGTGGCCCATCTACGAAACTCAGAAGCAAATTCCTCTGCCGGACGATCTCCCTGCTGTATCTTACGTAATTTTGTCTCAGCAAGAGAGACCCGATGTGGGTCATCATATACCAATCCCAGGGCAGTAAAAAATTGATCTACAGACAGTAGAGCCGGGGATCCCGGAGGAAGGGAAAATGCCCAGGATTGAGGGTCCCCTTGCAGAAGTGAGATAACAATTCCCATTTCTGCTCCTCACTCCCTGATGATCGAGGCCGAAGCCGAAAATACAATTTACATGCCTCCCGGAAGGTGAAAAATTTGTCTCACCCACCAGTGAACCTGTCCGGGAGAGCTACTTTAGGTTCAACTCTGGTTTGCTCCAGGGGAGACAAAACTTTGGACTTAATGTCCGTCAGCTCCATGGATAATCCCTGCAACTGCAGAGCCAGCTGGGCTACTGGATCCATGGTAACTGGAGATAATTTTTATGGCCAGTGAAAATGTCACGCTGTCTAATGATATGTATACAATGTCAGTAAACTATTAATACAGGAACAACACTCTATACAACAACTAGTATAGCAACATCAGCATGTAAGTATAGAATAGATTTACCTGACACGATATCTGCTGAACTCAGGGTTAATCTTGAGGACTTGATGAGCTGAAACAGGAAAGAGGTGGACCGGGATCTAACCTGACCCTAAACTGGGGTCCTAACTAATCCCTCACCTTGGAGGTACTGATAATGGTTCAGAGGTCCAAGTCTCCAGCCTAACCCTGTCTCCTATCAGACCCTGAACCCTGTAATCAGTCCTAAGAAGGATCCTGACTACCACCAAAGGGATATGGGCTGATCTCAGCTAAATACACAGATTAGACATATAAGACAGACAGGATAACACTCGCTTGCATACACACTCAAACACCAAAGGAACATAAATGGTCTGGGAAATAAACTCTAACCAAGTTGAGCTTAGAACTACTAAGGAGCTCACAACTAAAGTCTATACAGATTCATTCCTATCTGTGGTCTGCATGAAGGTTTCACTGGCAACTCCCCAAGCAGACAACCAGGAATTTAAAGGAAACCAATCAACAAATAATCAATTGCAGCCGGGAGAAACTGCACCCAGTCCCAGCACCGAGCACAGACAGAATTAACTCCCTAGCTGTCAAACACAAAGAAACAGCAGCTCAGCTGTGAGAAGTCAAAATGTGCAACCGCGACGATCTTCGTGGCAATGCACACATGACACCCGCGTCCGAGGCTCCATCACTGAATGACGGCATGTAGCAAACGTATGCCACTTTACGGCATGCGTCGGGATGCGCCCGCAAATGGGGTGAATGGCAGCGTTAACAGACTGTGTTACACCGCGTTATACCGTGTTGTAATGCAGTCTGTCTAACGGACTGCCATAACGCGATATGAATCCAGCCTAACCCTAATGCTAACCCTAACCCTAAGGCAAACCCTAACCTAACCATAACCTAACCCTAACTGTAATTCTAACCCTAAGAGAAAAAAATTATATATATTTTCTTTATTTTATTACTTGTCCCTACCTATGGGGGTGATAAAGGGGGCGTTTATTTACTTTTTTATTTATTTTGATCACTGTGAGAGTTTATAACAGTGATCAAAATAAATGTATTGAAGCTGCTGGCCAGAGGGCACACTGCGCATGCGCCCGCCATTTTCTAAGATGGCTGCGCCCATGAAGAGTCCCGGGCGGACGCTGGGACCGATCCAGGGACTCCAGAGGACCGGAGGAGGTGAGGGGAACTGAGGGGGGGATCGGAAGCCAAGGTTGAGCGGAGGCAAGAAGGAGGGGAGCGGACCGGAGCGCAGGGGAGCAGATAGTGACAGCAGTGACCGATCGCCGCCATCAATCGGTGGCGGCGGCCGATCGTCGCCGTCACTCGGTGTGGGGAGGGTCGGAACTCAGTGTTCATCCATGACAGATGCTATTGCAGCATCGGCCATGGCTGGATTGTAATATTTCACCAAATTTCATTGGTGAAATATTACAAATCTGTCTGATTGGCTGTTTCACTTTTAACAGCCAATCAGAGCGATCGTAGCCACGTGGGGGTTAAACCACCCCCACTGTGGTGATGCACAAAGGGTCTTGTTACTGCGGGTTTGGTGACCTTTCAGTGACCCCGGTCACCCGACCCGCAGGAACGCGATCCTTTCATGACACAGGGTATGCATCACAGGTCGGATTGGCACCGACTTTCATGACTCATACGCTGTGTCACAGGTCGGGAAGGGGTTAAAGGGAAGGTACCGCGTTTGTAGATCATTAATAAATCAATGTAATGTATCACAACATGCTGTTATAGCCAAGTTTTGAATGCATTTGAAACATATTTTGTATGTTATTGGAGTTTAAAGAAGGCACTGAGGGCTGACATCTTGCTTTCACAGTAGCAGCACGACACCTTCAGTGTCATAATACGGCACCCCATGGTCATAGGCGATAACAGACGGACTCCGACCCTATCTATTATAATGGAGCTGTCACTGCTGTGAATTGGGCATGCCTCTGTGGGATGCACAATTCACAGTAGTGGGAGTGTTCTTCTACCATTTTCATGGAGCCCTCGGATCTGCTAACATAAGCAGTACTGCTTCCAGCAGAACAGATCTTAGATTGATAGGAGTAAAATGCAGGAGAAAAGCATGGGCAAAGTAGCAGAGACTGCAAAGATAAGGAGGAACAGTGTACTATTAGCATTATGGGAGCAGGATCTGTCAGTTGTGTGCAGGAGTTGTGATTCATCCACTCAGTAAGATAAGATAAGGAGCTGCAGTTCTGCAGTGAATGGCTAGACATTGTAGAGGGGGGTGAGACAATCATGTAATCTGGGTGAGAGAGACATATGAAGACTGATGGGAGAAAGAGAGACAGTAACTGTTGGTGACATCAGATCACAGGGCAGTCACCCACAAAATGTCACTGCCCTGTGATGCTACTCTTCATTCTGCCCCGGGATACTAGAACACCCAAAAGGGGAGGGAAATGGTGATGTCAGCAGTTACTGCCCCAATTTTCCAGTTAACAGTAAAGCTTACTATAGCTGTTTGAGGTCTAAGACAGAAAATACTCCCCCTAGTGGTAAATATATATATTTGTAAAAAAAATATGTAATATTTTTCATATAGAAATCTTTGCAAACATTGCATTAATACATTTTAATTACTATTTTAAGCTTAATTTCACAAAAAAACAAACTACAAGAAAACTGGTGACACCATCCCTTTAAGGCTAGTTTCCCACTAGTGTTGCACTGACCTGCGTTGGTCAGCGCACGGTCGCCGCTAAGCTCTGTCCCGGCCGCGCCTCCTCCCGATCGCTCCACCTATGGGCGCATGACGCTGCATGCGACCTGCGCACCCTATCTTTAGCATTGGGTAAGCAGGCCGTGCGCAGCTATGCGTTTGCCGGCGCATGCGTCCTTTTGACGGTGCGCCGAGCGCACCAAAATGCAACACAGTGCGTTGGGCGCAGGTCGGCGCACCGTCAAAAGGACGCATGCGCTGGCAAACGCATACCTGTGCACGACCTGCGTACGGCCTGCAAACCCAATGCTAAAGATAGGGTGCGCAGGTCGCATGCAGCGTCATGCGCCCTTAGGCGGAGCTATCAGGAGGAGGCGCAGCCGGGGGCGGAGCTTAGCGGCGGCCGTGTGCTGACCAATGCAGGTCAGTGCAACGCTAGTGGGAAACTAGCCTAAGACCTTAAAATAAGGCAATTGTGTCATTTGGAGTGAGGTAGATTTTTGTATTAATGTATACTGGTAACAATAAACACCTGTACAGATAGGGCAGTAAAATGTGCATTAGGTAAATAATGCTGTTAAGAGTCCCGCAAAAAATAGTCAATGATTCCTGGATGCTGGAGGGGGCAGATTTATTTGTCCAAAATGGAAACCCCACTTTAATTTACCAGGAAAAAGATAATAAAAAAGTCATTGTGCCCAGGGATCGCATCCTCATCATCCGTGAGAGGAGAGGAGTGTGTCGGCTTCTTCAGTGCTCCTGCTCATGTTAGAGTCCAGGCAATGCAGCGTGGTGCTGAAAGTGATGGAACCAGGGCGCTCTGGCCGGTAGTGTCCTTGGTAACCACGCGGCTGAGGGAACCAGCGACGTGTGACATCAGTTAGAATATGGACTTCTGCAGTGTACAATAGACATAAGAGCTTAGAGTCCCTTTTCTTTAAAGATATGGGGCACCACAGAGAAATATTTCCAGAAGATTGAACAAGGGACAGCATTTCTAAACTTTTTCATGTGGGAATGATTCCTATTTTCCACAAAGCAATCTTTCTACATACGCTAGTAAAAGCTGATATTTACTTATCTGAAGAGTAGGAATTACCGTATTTTTCGGACTATAAGACACACCGGACCATAAGACGCACCCCAAATTTTCAGAAGGAAAATCGGGAAAAAAAATAATGTGTCAAATGGGGGTCCGTCTTACAGTCCGACTTCAGCTTACCAGCGAAGGGATCAGCACAGGTAGAGCAGTGGTCACTGGGGTCGTTCGGTGGTCCAGGCTGGTGCGGTGGGGGTGCTCTGTGGGGTGGCTGTGTTCTCTGGGGTGGCTGTGTTCTCTGGGGTGGCTGTGCTCTGTGGGGTGGCTGTGTTCTGTGAGGTGGCTGTGCTCTGTGGGGTGGCTGTGCAATATACTCACAAATCCGGTGGCGGTCCCAATGCAGCTTCCTTGTGGTGCGGTGGTGGTGTCGGGGCAGCAGCGGGGCTCTGGGCTACGTGAGGGGCTCCGCCGGCATTTCGTCCTAGCCCAAAAGCCCCCTGCAGCTCCGCTGCTGCAACGCGGTGCCGTCCTCAAAGATGGCCCCTGGCAGCCATCTTTCAGCACGGCACCGCATCGCAGCTGCGGGGGGCTTTCGGGCTAGGACGAAATGCCGGCGGAGCCCCCCATGCGGCCCAGGGCCCCGCTGCTGCCCCGACACCACCACCGCACCACAGGGAAGCTGCATTGGGACCGCCGCCACCGGACTTTTAGGTATGTTGCGACCATAAGACGCACCCCCATCTTCCCCCAAAATTTTTGGGGAAAAAAGTGCGTCTTATGGTCTGAAAAATAAGGTAAATCAGGACTGAAGGGCAATCTTTACATGGCGCATGCAGAAATTATATGCTGCTGAGTACCTCTAATCTTAATATAGCTTGACTTCAATATATCCACACCCTACATTTCAACCTCAAGCTGATTTTCAGCTTCAATGTGTAAATGTATTACATCTGTGAAGCTGAGAAAGGAAGAAATGTACTCCATTTGCCAAGGTCACATGTGGTAGATCAGTTACTGCGCTATGTTCCATAGGAAATAGCTGCAAGTAAAGTTCTTTAGCAGGATTTAGTTTTGGCTATTGAATTCTTATTACCTTTAGCGAGCTTATTATTATATTAGCAGCAATTTTAATAACAAGGTAAATGAACTGTGTTCTTGTTCATGCTCTCAACATGTCTATGGAGATTTATTAGCACAATCAAAACTTCTCTATAAAACAGTTTGTGGACCTAAAAGTGCTTAAAGAGGTTGTCCAGATGACTGTCTAGACTGAAAATATTGTCGCAAACGCTGAGTAGAGATGGGCAAATTTATTCAAACAGAATTGAATTCTATTAAATTTTACAAAAATCGAGATTTTGAAAATGCAATTTTTTGCAATTTGCTTCCCGGAAATTCAGCACAATGATGGCCAACTGCAGCCGCCATCTTTCTGAACAGTAGAGGGCCAACAAAAGGTTAAAAAGAAAACAAAGCATACTCATCTCACAGCTCACCTTTCCCGATATCCTTGCTGTTCGCGCCTCCATTGCATCTCATCTCTGGTCCAGTGGCTTCTGGCCACAAGAAGGCCTCTGAGCTTTCCGTGCATGTTCTTCTGCCTTCTCACAGGTGGAAACCTTGGCCTAGAGTGGACATGGGACTGGAGAGTTGTCACAACAGAAGAATGGGGAATGGATAATAGGCAGGGAGCAGCTGGAACGGTGAACAGTGAGGTGAATCTAAGTATTTTTTTATTTTTACATCATATTTCTTTTTGCCCTAGGGTCTAGAGAGAAGTCAGAGCATAGTAAGGGACATTATTTGTTCAGAATAAATTCTCTGCAAGTCAAAAAAGTCCTGGTACAGTCCGTACGATAAGGCAAATTTGATTTTCTTTACATCTGCTCATCTCTAATGCTTAACTTTAACCCCTTAATCCCATTGGACGTACTATTCCATCCATGTGACCTGGTACTTAATTCCCAGGGACGGAATAGTACGTCCAAGGCGATCAGCTGCGCTCCTGGGGGGACCGCAGCTGATCGCCGCTGGGTGTCAGCTGATTATCACAGCTGACACCCGGCCCTATGTGCCAGGAGTGGTCACGGACCGCTCCCGGCACATTAACCCCTGGCACACCGCAATCAAACATGATCGCGGTGTACCGGGGGCACAGGGGAGCTCCCTGCGTGCTCCCCTGAGACCCTCAGAACAGCGCCCTTTGCACCCTAATCTGTGTACATAACATTGAGAAATGCCTATAATATACATTAAGGGGCAAAAGTTTTAGACAAGTGTGGAAAAAAATGCTGCAACGTAAGGATACTTTCAAAAACAGAAGTGTTAACAGTTTATTGAATCAATGAACAAAACTATTATTAAACTATTAACATTTCTATTTTTTGTATTCTTACTTTATAGCATATTTTCCACACCTGAATAAATCCTTTGCACATTATTGGAGTTGACAATTACTTTGGTCATCATTCCAACATATCTCAATGATTATTATAGTTTTCACTTAAATCAGAATGTCACAGCTCCTTACATCAGAGAACTGGCTGTTTATAGAACGCTTTTATGTACAAATTTAAAAACTATTTTAGTAATATCAATCTTTAGATCAGTGCAATTATTGGAAAATTATAAGGTTTTATTATATTTTAATAACAAAAACCTTATAAATTTAATGGTTAAAGTTTAACCCCTTAACAACATACACGGCACATGTTGGGCCTCCTCCTTTGATGTGGGCTTTGGCACTGCGCCAACATCTTTTCTGGCACGTAAGCTGATTTCAACAGTTCTCAATCTCTGACAGCGACATTTAACATGATCGCGCCAGAAGTGTGTCACTAATCCTGCCCACATGACCACGGGTCTCCGATCAGTTGGCGTGACCCCTGTGGTTGTCATTGCCGGATATCTATGAGCACCACCCAGCGGAAGCCCTGGTCTGTGTAGCACAGATGATCAGATGATCACAGCTTCTAGTCTCCCATGGATAGTATTGAAGCAAGTGAGAAGTAAAAAAAAGTTTTAAAAAATATTAAGAAAATAAAAAAATATAAAAGATTAAATCAGCCCCCATTCACCTTATTCGAAATAAGACATTTTAAAAAAATTAAGAATACACATATTTGGTATCGCTGCATTCAGAATCACTTGATCTATCAATATATGGAAAGAATTAATCCCATCAATGAATGGCGTAACGAGAAAGAAAAATTAAAACGCCAGAATTACGTTGTTTTGGTCACCACAACATTGCATTAAAATGTAATAACGGGTGATCAAAAGATTGCATATACCCCAAAATGGTATCAATTAAAACATGAGCTCGCTGTGCAAAAAATAAGCCCACACCCAACCAAAGATCCGGAAAAATGTAGACGCTACAGGTCTTGGAAAATCACGCAATTGTTTATTTTTTTAACAAACTTTACATTTTTTTCACCATGTAAATAAAAAAGAACCCATAATAAATTGGGGAATCATAATGGTAGGTCAGTTTTAGCATTTGGTGAGTATGGTAAAAAAAAACAATTGTAGAATTGCATTTTTTTTGCAATTTCACTGCATTTGGAATTTTTTTTCCCATTTTCCAGTACACTACACACGTGATCAAAATTGTTGGTACCCCTCGTTTAATAACAGAAAAACCCACAATGGCCACAGAAATAACTTGAATCTGACAAAAATAATAACAAATCAAAAATCTATGAAAATTAACAAATGAAAGTCAGACATTTCTTTTCAACCAGAAAATTCTAGACAAACATGTTAAGGCCGGAGTCAGACACAACTACAAAAAATCGGACCGTTTTAGTCGGTCGATTATCGGACCAAAATGTAGACATCACACATCCGCCTGGCATCCGATTTTCCTTCAAAGATGCGATTTAGTCGCATGTGTGTGTACCTTGTAACATCCGATTTTCATCCGACTTGCGAGAATTTCTCGCAGGCTTGCAAAACTGACATATAATGGATCCAAAAGAATAGTATTTAAATCACAAAAGAAAGAATAGATATATACACATAGAACACATATATTTATATATATATATATATATATATATTAATATACATGTCATTGTGACATGTATATATATATATATTTATAGTTCCTAGACTTCTACATACTGTAATAGCCGCTAATTCAATTGCCGGCTTTTGTGAAATCACAGAAGCCGACATGAAATGATACATTGTTTAGACACAGTTAACCATGTAATTTCCTGTATTTTGATATATGGTTTGAACTTACAATTACATAAGTGTATGTGTGCAAAATTTCAGACATGTAGGGGTTAATTAAAGGTGTAAATTTGTTGAAAAAAAGTGCGTGGGTTCCCGCTGTATTTTCTCCACCAGACAGACAAAGCAAGCGAGTGGGGGCAGATAATAATAGCCTAGGGAGGGTACATTTTTTTGTGCCCCCCCTGGCTACTAACATCTGCCCCCAGACACCCCAGAAAGGGCAAATCTCTAATTAGATTCGCCCTTTCTGGCACTTTGCCCGTCTATTCCCATTGCCCTGTAGCGGTGGCGAATGGGTTAATAAGGGGTTAAAGCCACCTTGCAATTGAAAGGTCACTTTAAGCCAGTTTAATAATTGAGAGCTGTCAATTAGACAACTATCAATTATTAATCCTATTGTATGAAAGAAAAATCAAACACATAACTCTGTGGGCCAAAATATGGAAAAATTATAGCTCTTAAAATGTGGTGATGCAAAAACTATTTTTTACATTTTACATTTTTTAGAATGTGACAGCTGTCAAACATAAAAACTCACTACTGTATAAGACCTCTTTCACACTGATATTTTCGGTACCGGAGACATCAGTGTCGGGCATCAGGGAAGAAACATTGCAGTAAGCGCTGCTCCCCGGTGCTGGGTGCTGAACACAGCTCTCATCATTATCCCCTGCTCTGCTGGCGATTGTCGTGAGCAGGGGACAATGATGAGAGTTACATTTAAGTGATAAAAGAAACAGCATCCAGCAGGTGATGGGAATATTACTCCCATCAGGCTATCCCTGCTGCTGGGGGTATTCATCAGCCGCCACCTGCGCTATAAAAAGCTAAATTAAAAAAACAGCGTGGGTTCCCCTGTATTTTCTATAACCAGCCAGGCAAAGCTCACAGCTGGGGACAGCAATCCTCAGCTGCCAGCTTCAGCAGGGTTGGTTATCAGGAATAGAGGGGTCCCCACGCTGTTTCTTTAAATTATTTAAATAAAGTAAAAAAATGGCGTGGGTTCCCCCTATTTTTGACAACCAGCCTTGCTATAGCTCACAGCTGGGGTCTGGTATTCTCTTGATATAGGCCCCCCCAGACTAAAAATAGCAGCCCACAGCTGCCCAGAAAAGGCGCATCTATTAGATGCGCCAATTCTGGTGCTTTGCCTGGATATACCCACTTATCCTGTAGTAGTGGCAAGTGGGGTAATAATTGTGGGGTTGATGTCACCTATTTATCGTCAGGTGACAACAAGCCCATAGCTTAGCAATGGGGAAGCATCTATAAGACACCTATCCATTACTAATCCTATAGTTGTATTGTAAATAGACACACAGCCAGAATAAAGTCCTTTAATTGAAAAATGTCACAGACTCCTTTAATATTCTCAATTAAACCATACTTACAACCTCGCTTATTCCACCGAAGCCTTCGATCTCCCCTAATAAAAGTAAAATAAAAAAGCAACAATATATCATACCTGTCCGTCGTTCTGTCCCATGCCATAATCCATGTCTGGGGGATAATTAGTCTTCAACCTGGACGGTGCAAAGATGCGACCGTCCACACTGAGAACCACTGCTGAATGAGCTGCTGGGAATGCAGCGTCAGTAACCAGGGGTGAAGTCATAGAGGTTACCTCTGGTGACTGGACTCTGTTCCCAGCTGCGCTGAGCTGCGGTGAGATCCGGGGTCACTTATAAAATTCACATACCAGGAAACAGTAGATTATTTCCAAAAAGGGGCACTTGTTGGGCATTGCCAATGTTACGGCACATCTAGATAAGTTCCTTGGGAGGTCTAGTTTCCAAACTGGGGTCACTTGAGGGGCATTTCCATTGTTTAGGCACATCAGGGGCTCTCCAAACGTGACATGACGCCCGCAGACCATTCCATCAAACTCTGCAATCTAAAACGTCATTACTTCTCTTCCAAGCCCCGACTTGTGCCCATACAGTAGTTTTCTCCCACATATGAGGTATCAGAGTACACAGGACAAATTGGACAACAACTTTTGGAGACTAATTTCTCCTGTTACCCTTGAGAAAACAAAAAATTAGGGGTGACAAGATCATTTTTGTGGAAAATATGATTTTTTAATTTTGCGGCTCTACGTTATAAACTTCTGTGAAGCCCTTGGGGGTTCAAAGTGCTCACCACACATCTAGATAAGTTCCTTAGGGGGTCTACTTTCCAAAATGGAGTCACTTGTGGGGGGTTTCCACTGTTTAGGCACATCAGGGGCTCTGCAAATGCGACATGGCGTCCGATCTCAATTCCAGCCAATTTTGCGTTGAAAAGCCAAACAGCGCTCCTTCCTTTCTGAGCTCTGCCATGTGCCAAAACAGTGGTTTACCTGCACGTATGGAGTATCAGTGTACTCAGGACAAATTGCACAATAACTTTTGAGGTCCAGTTTCTCCTGTTATCCTTGGTAAAATAAAAAATTTGGATCTGAAATAAATTTTTTGTGAAAAAAAGTTAAATGTTCATTTTTTTTAAAACATTCCAAAAATTTCTGTGAAGCACCAGAAGGGTTATTAAACTTCTTGAATGTGGTTTTGAGCACCTTGAGGGGTGCTGTTTTTAGAATGGTGTCACTTTTAGGTATTTTCTATCATATAGATCTCTCAAAGTGACTTCAAATGTGATGTGGTCCCTAAAAAACAATGGTGTTGTAAAAATAAGAAATCGCTGTTTAAATTTAAACCCTTATAACTTCATAACAAAAAAAAATTTGGTTCCAAAACTGTGCTGATGTAAAGTAGACATATGGGAAATGTTACTTATTAAGTATTTTGCATGACATATCTCTGTGATTTAAGGGCATGAAAATTCAAAGTTGGAAAATTGCAAAATTTTCAAAATTTTTGCCAAATGTCTGTTTTTTTCACAAATAAACACAAGTCATATCAAAGAAATTTTACCACTATGATGAAGTACACTATGTCATGAGAAAACATTGTCAGAATCACCGGGATCTATGGAAGCGTTCCAGAGTTATTAGCTCATAAAGACAGTGGTCAGAATTGTAAAAATTTGCCCGGTCATTAACATGCAAACAACCATTGGGGGTTAAGGGGTTAAAAAATTCTGTGGAAGCATGGTTGAAAAGCAATGTCTGACTTTCATTTATTCATTTTCATCGATTTTTGATTTATTATTACTTTTGTCAAATTCAAGTTATTTCTGTGACCATTGTGGGTTTTTCTGTCATTAAAGAGGGGCACCAACAATTTTGACCACATGTGTATATGGTAAAACCAGTGGTGTCATTCAAAATGGTGTTGTTCAAAAGTACAACTTGTACCGCAAAAAACAAGCCCCAACACGACCATATTGATGGAAAAATAAAAAACTTATGGCTTGTTTATACCATTTTGGGGAATATACTATATTTTGTTCACTTTTTATTGCATAGTTGAGGGTAAGTGTGGCAACCAAAAAACAGCAATTTTAGCATTTTAATTTTTTTTGTTTTCAGCATTTCACATTTAGTTTAAATAATTTTATAGTTTGTTAGTTCTTACTTTTATGGGCACAACAATTTCAGGTTAGTTTCTTTTTTTCTTCTTTTACTTTTGTTTTAGTTTACTTTGGGGATTTGAACCTGAGATCAGTTGATCCCTTGTCCTGTACATTTCACTAGTATTGCAAGATATTGTGCTATTGATATTTTTCTATGAAGTTCTGCCACAGGCAAGGTGTTTGATGGAGACCAGTGCACACGAATAATGGCAACAACAACAACATTTACATGCCTGTGTCAATGATTGGTAGTTTTATTTAAAAAGCAGCAGCAGTTAGAGATAGCTCCAGTCACGGCTGTTACAGGCTATTGCTGGTTGTATAACACAGCTGGCATCTGCTTGGTGTGGATCCAGCTCCAAACACCTTGTGAATGACCTGTCAGAAAAATAAACGTCACAGGCTATAAAGGAGTTCCAATGAATGTGTAATCAGGAATTTTAATATGCAAATTGCCTCTTCAAACAAAGAGGACTTGTACTCTATAGCGCCACCTATTGGAAGTAGCGATCCTACAAGTCACAATCAACCCTTTAACGAGTCTTGTAATATGACTTAGGATAAAAGCCAAATCAGAATCTCCATTTGTAGACACGGTGTTTCGGACTGTTGGTCCTCGTCAGTGCAAAGTAGGAGAGATCTGATTTGGCTAGATGAGAGGCTCTGGACTAGGGTCTGGGGGTAAGGTTTCTCCTTGTGGAGAGTGACATACCAGCTCTGGTGTGTCGAGGTAAGGAGGATTATTCGCCGTGCAATGCTCCTCTGGGAAATTTTAATATGCAAATTGCCTCTTCAAACAAAGAGGACTTGTACTCTATAGCGCCACCTATTGGAAGTAGCGATCCTACAAGTCACAATCAACCCTTTAACGAGTCTTGTAATATGACTTAGGATAATCAGGAATTATCATTTGTATTAATCAGGTTTTCCATGTTAAATATATTTTTTAAACATTTTGGGTTTTTTTTTTCGTTTTTTCAAACTTTCATACCACGATCTATATTTTAAAAAATTACGATTTTTTTTCACTGATTACATCTATGTGTTGTTCATGATTTTCATGGACCAATATGTTTGTATGGGTAATTTTTTTCCGTGACTTGTATCAAACATGGACATGTCTCTGTGATTTTTTTGTGGACAGCTCGGAAAAAAAACATGGACATTTGATCAGCCACACAGACTATAACGAATGCATATTATATGCGTGAAAAAAACAACGGTCTGTATGAGGTCTAAATAAGAGCTGTGACCATCACTAATTGTGAATAGTGTATACTGTGTTATTCGCGGTATATAAAGGGGTTCATTTTCATTGTAGTTCTGTCTGTGATGATAACGAGACTTCTGAAACGTGTTCTGTAAATAACAGGAAGAACAGTGTAAAAACTACAAGATTTCTGATATATATTTTTTTAATGTAGGTAGTAATATAGAAAATTTAAATTAAAAAAACATTATTAATTAAAAAATACATTCAACATAAAATCGTATTTAAATGTCACTTTTAGTCCATGTTCCCAAGTAGCATAACAAATGCATTTTTCTGTGCGTTTTTTGTACAGAAAATCAGCTGCATTTAAAAGTTCAATCAAATTAATTGTGACTTAATGAAAACCCATTCCGAGTGTGCGTTGAAAAATGCTGTCAAATTGTGTGCTTTGGTGTATCTTTCCCCTATAGGCTTTGTTGGGGAGCCTGAAAAAATGCTTGTAAAACACAATTAATGTACAGAATCCAAGCGTTTCTCCATCAACAGAATACTTTAACAATGTCCTAAATCTGCACCAAATATGCATAAAAAGGCCTAAAAAGAAAGCTATTACTTATTCTGGTGCTGACAAATGCAGAAAAAATTGCAAAGGAACTCAGCATTTCCACATGGCTTTAAGATGGCCTCGTATTTAGTAGGATATGCTCTCCATTTCCATCTACTACTCATACACTTATGAAAATTGGAATAAACTCTCATCACTGGATGTCATCATTGGTCTTTTAATATCCTGTAGTAATAAACAGAAATTTTCATGATATTGTTGTTATGGTTTGCATTATGGCGGCTGACTCAAGATACTATTTGCAGAACATGACAAGATTTTTTTATATTTTCCCCAATAAACATGTAATTCGTATTTGTTGGTCCACTCATTGATTGCACTATCTCCAAAAAGGACAGCCAAACTCTGACTATAGTTGTAAAAATAAGCATTAAACTCATGACAAAATCCATTTTAAAATCCCAAGTATTACAACATGTTGAAAAATACTGGACTCAATGTAACCAGAGATCGGATAGTTTAAGTGGGTCTGTCTATTGGCTATCAGCTTATTGTGTCTGGCATGTCAGTCTCTATAGTATCATTTAATTATTTACACAATCCTGTATGAGGTCCAGTTTCTGAAGTACAAGTGCTTCTTACAAAATTAGAATATCATCAAAAATGTATTTTATTTCAGTTCTTCAATGCAAAAAGTGAAACTCATATATTATATAGAGTCATTACAGAGTGTTAATGTTAATGTTGATGATTATGGCTTACAGCTAATGAAAACCCAAAATTCATTATCTCAGTAAATTATAATAATTAACAAAAAAATACCTGCAAAGTCTTCCTAATCGTTTAAAAAGGTCCTTAGTCTGTTTCATTGTTTCACAATCATGGGGAAGACTGCTGACTTGACAGATGTCCATTGACACACTCCACAAGAAAAGCAAATTTTGCATTTCATTTGGAAGTCAAGGTCCCAGAGTCTGGAGTTAGAGTGGAGAGGCACACAATCCAAACTGCTTGAGGTCTAGTTTGAAGTTTCCACAATTAATGATGGTTTTGGGAGCAATGTCATCTGCTGGTGTAGGTCTGTGGCACCCCAAGAGTCCGATTGCCACAGTGGCGTTGCTTCCTTCACAGGGGGTGATGCCATGCCTGGAAACAAAGAGGAAACCCCTTGCCAGGTAACACACAGCAAGCAACACTTTTCCTACTCCAGACCAGAAGGTGGAGCTCTAACACCTGATTTCAAGGGAGCTTCCTTGGAACATTCTGGCTGGGGGAGGAGGTAGGGGAATCTGTCGGTAGACAGGGATGAGAGAGGACATGTGGGGAGAAGCTCCTGGGAAAGGAGCTGAATGCCACAGCTCACGCAGAGCAGAGCTCTGATAGAAGTGGACGCCAGAGTCCTGGACCAGTTGGGGACTCCAAGCCCGACAGTTGCATCTGAAGAACAGAGAATTGCAAGTCCTCTGTTCACACTGATACCTGCCAGCACAGCAGTAACACAAGAGTCAGGGTTGCCATAGAGAAGTGACGGAGCCCTTGATAGGCTCACTCTGCCTGCTATACAGGTTGGAAAAGCAACACAGAGAAGAGGACCGCAGCTTAGCTAAGCTTAGGTTATGCCCCCATAGATGCTCCATAGATTATGCCCCCATAGATGCTCCACAGATTATGCCCCCATAGATGCTCCACAGATTATGCCCCTATAGATGCCCCATGCATTATGCCCCCAAAGATGCCCCCTGTATTATGCCCCAAAGCTGCTCCATAGATTATGCCCCCATAGATGCTCCATGTATTATGCCCCATAGATGATCCATAGATTATGCCCCCATAGATGCTCCACAGATTATACCCCCATAGATGTCAGGGTTGCCATAGAGAAGTGACGGAGTCCTTGATAGGCTCACTCTGCCTGCTATACAGGTTGGAAAAGCAACACAGAGAAGAGGACCGCAGCTTAGCTAAGCTTAGGTTATGCCCCCATAGATGCCCCATGTATTATGCCCCCATAGATGCTCCATAGATTATGCCCCCATAGATGCCCCATGTATTATGCCCCCATAGATGCTCCATAGATTATGCCCCCATAGATGCCCCATGTATTATGCCCCCATAGATGCTGCATTGAATAGGCCCCTTATGCTGCCGCAGCTACTGCAACAAAAAAAACAAAAAAGACATACTCAACTCTCGTCGCTGGGGGCCAAGTGCCGGTGTCCTGAGCAGGCGGGGACACCGGCATGCTATGGGGGACAGGTGCCGGTGTCACCGCTCGCTCAGGGCCCCTGCACCTGCGATATTTACCTGTCACCCGGTCTACCGCTGCTCGCCGCTGTCTTCCGGGTCCTCCAGCAGTGAATGATCAGGCAGAGGGCGCGGCGTGCAGTAACCACGTCATCGCGCACTCTGCCTGATCATCGCAGCAAGAGGACCCGAGGACACAGCGGCGAGCAGCGTGGAACGGGACAGGTAAATATCGCTTATACTCACCCTTCCGCCGGCACGTCTCTGCCCTGCTCTCCTCCCCGGTCTCCGGCGCAAGTGTTCAGCGGTCACGTGATACCGCTCATTAAAGACTTTAATGAGCGGTACCATCTGACCGCTGAACACTGGCGCCAGAGACCGTGGGAGAACAGGGGCTGCAGAGACCGCGGCGGCGGAGGGGTGAGTATATAGAACAGCTGCGCTCCGCCTCCCCCCTGTATATGACTCGAGTATTAGCCGAGAGGGGGACTTTCAGCCCTAAAAAATGGGCTGAAAATCTCGGCTTATACTCGAGTATATATGGTACTCTGTAATGACTCTATATAATATATTAGTTTCACTTTTTGTATTGAAGAACTGAAATAAATTAACTTTTTGATGATATTCTAATTTTGTGAGAAGCACCTGTATCATGCATATGCTACACTGTGTATGATATCTGTTTTATATCAGCTATATTGATCACTCTGGCCTTTCCAAGTGCTAAAACAAGCTTTCTCATTTCCAGCTACACAAATTTCAGGTGTCCAAATTTATCATATGGCAAAGGTTTAATACAACACTAATACTTTCCTGATGTGTCACTATTTCATAGTTACCCTCCTATCTGTATCTACCATACAGCTACCAGATGAAAAGGCAAATGTGACTCCATGTCACATTTTATAACCAAGTTTAAAAGAAAGAAAAAGGGGGATCTGCCAACTGTGAGAGACAAAAATTCACTGGCTTTCTTTGTATGTACTGGCATCAGTTAACCCCTTAATGCCACACATGCGTAGGACATTAAAAGCCAAGCCATTTTTTTTTTCATCTCAATTGTTCCATGAATGCAGACATTGGTTTGTTTTTTTGTGGGTGAATTTGTGTTTTTCAATAGCATCACTTTGGATAGCTATATTTTATTAATTGCATCTTATTAATTTTGGAGGAAGGAGGGCTAAAAAAAGGTAATTTTATGTACTGCATAAGGATAGCCATTTCCTTTATAGTTTGGGGGGTTTACCAAAACCAGATGACAGATTTTTTTTTTTACTTTGAATTAGTTAAATGAATAAGCCATCACCACATATTGCAGTAGAAAGTGCCATTGTCTCACTGATCTTACAGTAGAAAATCCATGTCTATGGTAGTGAATATATTTTACACTTGTCATTGATATAGACTTTGCTAAAAAGAGGTTTTTTGAAAGATCTCTTTACTGTACATCTATAAAGTTTTATACCATCTTGGCAGCACAATTCACCCATTCATTCCATTATTATGTATTGTAATTGGTCTCTCTTCTCTGAACCAAAATTGTCTGATTGCCCTGACTTGTGTATATACAAAAAGTGTGTTCTTATCATTTACTGCATCTCATGATTTTTTTTTCACCTTGGCAATAGAAGCCTTGCCCTGGTCAATAAAGTTGAGTTTACTGTCCACCTATGTGCCCAAGTCTTTTTCAGTTAACTGTTTAGCACATTGTTGTACATTTAATTCCCTTGGCCAAAGTAGACAACCTCACATTTATCTACATTTTCCATTTCACGGCCCAAGCTTCCAACTTCCTCAAATGCCTTTATAATATAATATTGTATGATTGTAAAATATATATATATATATACATATATATAAATATATATGTGTATATATATATATATATATATATATATATATATACTCGTGTGTAAATATATATATATGTATATATATATACACAGTCATGGACGAAAATGTTGGCACCTTTGAAATTGTTCCAGAAAATGAAGCACTATATTTTTCGGATTATAAGACACACTTTTTTCTCCCCAAAATGGGTGTGCATCTCATAATCCGAATGCAGCTTACCAGCTGCTGTGGATCAGGGTCACAGGAGGCAGGGTCGCTGCTGCAGGAAGCTGACAAAGATGGCGGCAGGAGTGGGCTGATACTGTGGGCTCCGGACCGGGAGGAGGAGGTGTTCAGAGGTGCAAGGCTGCGGCAGGCCCTGGAGTCCCCACACTTCCCATTATTTTTACTGTGGGTGACATTGGGAAAATGGCCATCGGAGGTGGCACATGGGCAGATTGGGATCTCGACTCCCACTGAAGCCTCGCACCACCTAACACACCCTCCTCCCAGCCTGGGGCCCACAGCATCACTCCTGCCACCACCGCCAGCTTCCTGCAGCAGCGACCATGCCTCCTGTGACTCCGCTCCACCACAGCTGCCCCCCACCCCTGGTAAGCTACCATAATATAAAACTATAAGACCCACCACCACTATTTATAAAAAAAAATCCTATTTTCCTCCCCAAAATTTGGGGTGCGTCTTATGGTCCGGTGCATCCTATAGTCAGCAAAATATTGTATTTCACCCAGACAATTATTGCAGTTACACTTGTTTTGTTATACACATGTTAATTTAATTTGTTTGTGTTTGAAAAGCACAAAAAAAACAGAAAAAAGGCAGATTGGACATAGTTTCACACAAAAAACAGGCAATCCCAAAATATATTCAGTCTGTCTAGCAGCCGCAAATCATGCAGCTGCGGTGACACAAACTAAATCTCCGAGCACGCCCAAATACTCGGCGAACACCAGAGCATGTTCTGGACAACCCGAGTAATGAGCATACTCCATCATCACTACTTTAGAACCAAAATTGTTGAACAATATCAATAATCTGAAGATTACAAGTCCATCCTCAGAGATCTTGATGTTCCTTTGTCAGGTGTGTAACATAATCAAGAAGTTTACAACTCATGGCACTGTAGCTAATCTCCCTGGATGTAGACGGCAGAGAAAAATTGATGAAAGTTTGCAGCGCATGACAGTCTGGAAGGTGGTTAAGCTGCCTCAATCAAAGAAATTCAGACTATCCTGCAGGCTCAGGGTGCATCAGTGTCAGTGCAAACTATCCGTCAACATTTCAATAAAATGAAACACTATGGCAGGAGACCCAGGAAGACCCCCTGCTGACACAGAGACCTAAAAAAGCTAGACTGCAGTTTGCGAAAATGTACATGAGTGAGCCAAAATCCTTTTGGGAAAGCGTCTTGTGGACAGATGAGACCAAGATAGAGCTTTTTGGTAAAGCACATCTTTCTACTGTTTACCAAAAACAGAAAGGCCTACAAAAGAAAATAACACAGTACCTGCAGTCAACTATGGTGGAGTTGCTGTGCTGCCTCTCTTAAGGGTGCCTTGACTGGGTCAAGGCATCATGAAATCTGAAGATTACCAAAAGGATTTTGGGTCACAATGTAATGCCCAGTGTTAGAAAGCTGGGTTTGCATCTTAGGTCATGGGTATTCCAGCAAAACAATGACCCCCAAACATACTTCAAGAATCACCCAGAAATGGATGGAAACAAAGCGCTGGAGAGTTCTGATTTGGTCAGCGATGAGTCAGGATCTAAATCCCATTGAACACCTGTGGAGAGATCTTAAAATTGTTGTTGGGAGAAGGCACCCTTCAAATATGAGGGACCTGAAGCAGTTTGCAAAAGAAGAGTGGTCCAAAATTCAAGTTGAGAGGTGTAAGAAGCTTGTTCATGGTTATAGGAAGTGATTGATTGCAGTTATTTATTCCAAAGGTGTGCAACCAAATATTAAGTTGAGGATACTACAATTTTGTCTGGCCCATTTTGGGGGTTTTGTGTGAAATTATGTCCAATTTACCTTTTTTTACTTTGGATTTTTTTTTTTGCATTGTCATAATACACACAAAGGAAATGAACAGTTGCATGACAAAACATGTGTAATTGCATTAATTTTCTTGGAGAAATACTTCATTTTCTGGAACAATTTTAAGGGTGCTAACACTTTCGGCCATGACTGCATCTATATTGTGCTGATTATTTATAATGATTAGTATCATTTTCAGATATTGAAATTCTTCTGTTTATATGCTATACTATGTCATTAATAACCACGTTAAAAAAGGGCACAGTACTGATCCTTATGGAACCTCACTCATAATTGTGATCCACCTACAGTTTGATCCACTAATTACAGCCCTCTATTTCCAATGATATAGCCAATAGGTAACCCAATAACTAATATTTTACCCTAGTTCCATCATTCTTTTTTGTGCACCAACCTTTTATGCTGCATAGTATCAAATAACTAGAAATACAACTTCCCCAATCTTACCCTAGTACAGTTTGGAACTTCGCTCTTCATAGAATATGGTCAGATTAGTTTGACATGACAGACTCCTCCTAAACCCTATGTTGATGCTGAATTGTGATGTTTATTTAACAAGTTACTTCAGGATACAATGTCTTGAAAAAGATTCTAATATTTTACCCACACTAGGCTTTTGTATCTATCAAATCCTAATCTCTGAAGAGGCAATTTGCATATCAATCCTAAACTCACTTTTGACCCGTTTTGAATTGTCACCTTTGCTACTGAGCAATGCTGTGAAATAGACCTTGTTATTATGGAATCCTTAAATATTAGTAATAAGTGTCTGCCTATCACTGTCTATCATGATATTTAATTTTGTTAGTACTTGCGATGTTACAGTCAGGGACTGTGTCATATTTTAGATTATTTAAGGTGGTGCTGTAGCTCTTAATGGTTAAACCAAGCAAAAATTAATGGGGAATTTATGTTATCTTTAAAAATTTTGAGGACATTGTTCAAGATTTTTGTTACTAATCTCTTAATTAATATAAATTAGCAAATATGTTGCAGAAATTTTTGTGAATGCCTCATTCATCTGTATAGGGCTTTCATTCATTTGTGTGCTTGCTAGCAAAACAATGCCACAGGATTTCAATGCATCATTCCAAAATGTAAAATTTTGCATGAAGGCCAAAACGCCCCAAGTAAAGGAAGGATTAATACTTAATATAGCAATAGAATTTCAAAAGAATTTAACAGTACTGAATAAACTTCTAAACAGTAACTTGAGAATTGAAATATATTATAGCTCCAACCTGGTTCAAAATTTTGATCCCTTCAGCACCTGTCAGGTGCCAATGCATGGAGCCAGCACCCTCCCTTAACTGAAGCAATTGGCGCTAGCTCTGATCACAGTGATTCTCCTAAATGCTTCAGTTACCATGACTTCTCTAAAATAATGGAATAAAACGCAAGCAAAAAATTGTGTATCTCAAATTGCTGTCAATTTGCCCCATAAATCTAACCCTCACACACACCTTGAGCTAAATATTGAGCTGTGATCTCAGAATATGGAGAAATAAACCAAATGATTATAATTGTAAAAGTAGTAAAACATAATAATACTATATAAATACAGTATTGCTTAACGGAACTGACTGGCAAAATATACAGTAGATGATGACATTTTTCACAATCAACGCCGTAAAAGCAGAAACCTAAGCAACAATGGTGCAATTGCGTATTTTTCCATTGCGTCCGACACATTTTTCTTCAGTACAATATATGATATGAAATAAATGTTAAAAATTAAAATTACATGTCCAATAAAAAATAAGCCCTCATATATTTATGTCGACAGCAATAAAAACCATTTTGGCTCTGGGAAGGTAGGGATGAAATACATAAACAGAAAAAAAACAAAACAAAATGTGACTGTCACAATGGGGGGTAAACGCTGGTGAGTGGAGTGTTATGTCATGTTTCAAACAATGACAAATACTAGCAAGTGTTATATACAAAAAAAAGAAAAAATTACTACCTTCGGTAACCAACCTCTTCAGCATCACTACTTTAGTTGTTGGTTTCTATTACTACCACAATCAAGCACCACTCCAATTGTTCCTCACCAGTCCTCCAGAAGTCACATGCCATACATCATTCACTTGACATCTGCAGTTAATCATTGACCTCAGTTGTGATATTTATATATACATATACAGAGTGTGATTACTGAGGCCACTGATTGGCTGCAGTAGTGAGGTGAGTGATGGACTGGACATTAACAGTGTAGGACCAGTAGTTCTGACAACTTTTGAAAAATTTTAGAACATCTCTGAAAGTATCTAATATTTTGTCTGCCTAAACCGTCCTTCCCCGACCTCCCAATCCTTTGTGACCCTGTTTGCAAGATGATTGCGGTGATTGTGACTTTTTGAAACTTTGCTGCTTCCTTTACCTCCAGGTAACAGTAAGATTCTTTTTAACCCCTTTATCCCCGAGCATATTTTCACTGATGACCAGGCCAAATTTTAAAATTCTGACTAGTGTCATTTATGTAGTAATAACTCTGGAACGCTTCAACGGATCCCGCTGATTCTGATATTGTTTTTGCATGACATATTGTACTTCATGATGGTGGTAAAATTTGTTCAAAATGACTTGCGTTTATTTGCGAAAATATCAGAAATTTGGCAAAGATTTTGAAAATGTTTCAATTTTCAAACTTTTAATTTTTATGCCTTTAAATCAGAGAGTTATGTCAAACAAGTTAATTCAAAAATAGCATTTCCCATATGTCTACTTTACATCAGCACACTTTTTGAAACATTTTTTTGTTAGGAAATTAAAAGGGTTACAATTTTCCAGCAATTTCCCATTTTTGCAACAAAAGTTACAAAACCATTTTTTTAGGGACCGCATCACATTTAAAGTGGCTTTGAGGGGTATATGTGACGGAAAATATCCAAAAGTGACATCATTCTAAAAACTGCACCTGTCATGGTGCTCAAAACCACATTCAAGAAGTTTATTAACCCTTCAAGTGCATCACAAGAACTAAAACAATGTGGAAGGAAACTTTTTTTTCACAAAACTTTTACTTTAGACTCAATTTTTTTTATTCTCACAAGGGTAACAGGAGAAAATGGACAACAAGATTTGTTGTGAAATTTCTCTTTATACCCACACCCTATATGTGGGGGAAAGCTACTCTTTGGTAGCATGGCATGGCTCGGAAATGCACGAGCGCCAATTGACTTTTTGAATGCAAAATTTGCTGGAATAATTAGCGGATGTCATGTCGCATTTGGAGATCCCTTGATGTGCCTAAACAGTGGAAGCCCTCCACAAGTGACCCCATGACCCTATTTTGGAAACTAAACTCCTCAAGGAATGTATCTAGGCATGTGGTGAACACCTTGAACTCCTAGGTGCTTCACAGAAATTTATAGCGTAGAGCAGTGAAAATAATCACATTTTTCCCACAAAATTTTTCTTTTAACTCCATTTTTTTTTATTTTCTCAAGAATAACAGGAGAAAATGAACCCCAAAATTTGTTGTGCAATTTCTCAGAGTCCCATATACTGGGGAAAACTACTGTTTAGTCGCACGGCAGGACTCTGAAAGGAAGGAGTAACTTCTTTTAATGGAGAAAATATCCAAAGTGACTCCATTCTAAAAACTGCACCTGTCAAGGTGCTCAAAACCACATTCAAGAAGTGTATTAACCCTTCAGTTGCATCACAAGAACTAAAGCAATGTGGAAGGAAACTTTTTTCACAAAATTTTTACTTTAGACTAAATTTTTTTTATTCTAACAAGGGTAACAGGAGCAAATGGACCACAAAATTTGTGCCATTTATCTTGAGCATGCCGATACCCCATACGTGGGGCAAAAATACTGTTTGGGTGCAAGACAGGACTCGGAAGGGAAGGAGTGCCATTTGAGATTTTGTATGCAAAATTTGCTGGAATCATTAGGGGAAGCCATGTCACGTTTGGAGAGCCCCTGATGTGCTTAAACAGTGCAAACAACCACAAGTGAACCCCCTTTAGGAACTAGACCCCTCAAGGAACTTAACTAGATGTGTGGTGAGCACCTTAAACCCTCAGGTGCTTCACATAAGTTTACAAAGTAGGGCCTTGAAAATAAAAAATCACATGCTTTCCACAAAAATATTTTTGTAGCCCCAAATTTTGCCTTTTTACAAGGATAACAGGAGAAATTACACCATACAATTTGTTGTTCAATTTATCCTGTCTAAGGCAATACCCCATATGTGGGGGGAAATTACTTTTTGGGCACTCAGAAGGGCTAGGAAAGGAAGGAGCCACATTTGACTTTTTGCATGCAAAATTTGCTGCAATCATTAGCAGATGCCATGTTGTGCTTGGAGAGACCCTGATGATTCTAAACAGTGGAAAGCTCCCATAAGTAAACTAGAACCCTTAAGTAACTCATCTAGATGTATGGTGAGCACCTTGAACCTCTAGGTGTTGTGAATGTGTTGGAGATGAGTTCTGAGCAGAAGCTCCCTCTGGTGGTTGCAGACAGTGCTGAACCATTTAGTGAAGATTGGCAATCAGGAGTTACAGACTGGTCCTATATAAGGGAGGTTCCCTCCCATCAGGGTTGCCGGTGATCAATTGTTCTTGTCTAACTGCTGTTGTTCCTGGTTCACTTGGAAGCCTGCTGAGTCTTGCCCCTTCTCTGCTCTCAGATAAGACATTTTTTGTTTTTATTTCTGTGCTTGCTTTTTGCATTGTTTCCTGCACTCTTGTGGAGGTCAGCCAGGTCCCCTCCGGGGGCTTGTGCTCCTCTCAGTTTGTCTGAGCCTCTGTTATTTGTTCATTTGCGTTTTCCAGTTTTTTTCAGTGGCTGCGGCTTGGTTTTGTTACACCAGAGAACTAATTTAGGTGGTAGAGCTCGTGTGATCTCAGGTGTTTTTGTAATTAGTAGAGTTGGTACTTTTTAGGGTTTTTTGGGATAGCAGTAAGTGTCCTTCCTATCCTTTTCTGTCTAGGAAGTTTGGGCCCCAACGTTTGCTCATACTATTTTCTGTCTGTGTTTGTATTTCCTCTTGTCTAACCGCCATTACATGTTTGGGGGCTTCCTTTGTTCTTTGGGGATCTGCTCCGGGGCAGATAGTTTTCCTCTTTCTATCTTTAGGTGTAGTTAGCTTCTCAGGCTGTGACGAGGCGTCTAGGACCAACGTAGGTACGCTCCACGGCTGCCTTTAGTTGTGGTGGTTAGTCAGGGTACTGCAATCCAGTAGATTCCAACCTCTCTGGTGTATTGCCGTTTTTGCCTGCTCTCCTCAGCTACCAAAACATAACAGTATCACCGGCCAAACTAAAAATTATATGGTACTCACAGAAGGGAAAAATAGTGTAAAAAAAAAAAAAAAAGTTGTCAGAGTTGTCAGAGATTTTTTTTTTCTGTTTGTTGTATTTTTTTTTTCCTCTGTTTCTCTGAGTGCTGAGGAGGATTTTTTTTCTCTCAATGGAGCTTGCACAGTTGTCTGGCCGTGTGGATCAGCTTGCCACTGAAGTTCAGAGTATTGCTACCTATCTTGCAGGGTTGCCGGTTGTGGAACCTAGGATCCCCATGCCAGATTTATTTTTGGGGGATCGAGCTAAATTTCTGAATTTCAAAAATAACTGTAAGTTGTTTTTTGCCTTAAAACCTAAGTCCTCAGGGAACGCAGCACAGCAGGTTCAAATTGTCATCTCTCTCCTGCGCGGCGACTCTCAGGATTGGGCTTTTTCCCTGACACCTGGGGACCCTGTCTTGAGTAATGTCGATGCATTTTTTCTGGCTCTGGGTTATTGTACGATGAACCTAATGTCACTGATCAAGCTGAAAAAACCTTGTTGGCATTAAATCAGGGGCTTGAGGACGCTGAGTTATACTGTCAGAAATTTCGTAAGTGGGCAGTCCTGACCAAATGGAATGATGATGCTTTGGCAGGCAGCCCTTTTTCGGAAGGGTCTGTCAGAGAATGTAAAAGATGTTATGGTGGGTTTCCCTGCTCCCTCTGGTCTCAATGATTCTATGTCATTAGCGATTCAAATTGACAGACGTTTGCGTGAGCGTAGAGGTATGCGTGGAATAGTGTTGCCTTGTGAACCAGCTTCTGAACCCATGCAGTGTGATAGAGTGGATTCTGGGGCACAGCGTCATGAGTTTCGAAAACGCAATGGGTTATGTTTCTACTGTGGTGACGCCTCTCATGCTATTTCAGTCTGCCCTAAGCGGGGAATACGTTTTGCACGCTCAGTTGTCTTGGGTAGTGTTCAGACTAAATTTCTGTTGACTGTTACCCTGATTTGCTCCCTGTCCACATTTTCTGCTCAGGCTTTTGTTGATTCGGGAGCAGCTATTAACCTGATGGATTTTGATTTTGCTAAACGTTGTGGATTTCCCTTGATACCCCTACGGAAGTCTATTCCCCTACTGGGGATTGATTCTACCCCTTTGGCTGAGAATAAACCCCAGTTCTCTACTCAGGTGATAATGAGGGTTGAACCTGATCATCAGGAGAGTTGCAAATTTTTGGTGCTGTATAATCTGCATGACATTATTGTACTAGGTTTCCTTGGTTGCAGTCTCATAATCCTGTTTTGGATTGGAAATCTGTGTCTGTAACCAGTTGGGGCTGCCAATGTGTTAATGCCAACACTCTGTTTTTTCTGCCTCTCCCCAGGCTCAGATGTTCCTGACTTTTGACTGACTTTTCTGATGTGTTTAGCGAAAGTAAATCTGCATCCTTGCCCCCCATAGGAGCTATGACTGCGCTATTGAATTAGTGCCTGATAGTAAATTCCCTAAAGGTCGCCTTTTTAACTTGTCTGTACCTGATCATGACGCTATGCGGTCTTATATCAAGGAGTCATTGGAGAAGGGTCATATCAGACCATCCTCTTCACCCTTGGGTGCCGGTTTTTTCTTTGTGGCCAAAAAGGATGGTTCATTAAGGCCGTGTATTGATTATCGTCTCTTGAACAATATCACTGTGAAATATCAATATCCGTTACCCTTCATTTCTGACCTGTTTTCCAGGGTGAAAAGTGCTACTTGGTTTACCAAGCTTGACCTCAGGGGGGCGTATAACCTTATTCGCATTAAGCACGGGGATGAATGGAAGACGGCATTGAATACCCCAGAGGGGCATTTTGAGTACCTAGTGATGCCCTTTGGCTCACTAATGCTCCTTCTGTCTTTCAGTCCTTCATGAATGACATTTTCAGGGATTTTGTGGATACATTTCTGATTGTTTTTTGGATGATATCTTGATTTTTCAAGACTGGACTCTCATGTGAAACAGTTCGGACTATGTTCCAGATTTTGAAGAGAATGCTCTGTATGTGAAGGGATCAAAGTGTCTTTTTGGCGTACAGAGGATCTCATTTCTGGATTCATTTGTCCCCATCTGTTATTGAAATGGACCGTCAAGTTCAGGCCATCTGTGATTGGGTCCACCTATTCATGAAGCTCTTCAGAGATTCTGGTTGCAATTTTATCGTAATTTATTGGTAATTCTTGTATGTTAAACCATTGACTGATTTGACAAAAGGTTCTGATGTGGTGTATTGGCTCCTGAGCAGTCTCTGCATTCAGAACTTAAGCAGAGATTCCTTCTGCTCTGTTCTACGGCAGCCTGATGTTCTTGCATTTCAGTGAGGTTGATGCCTGAAATTGGGCAGGTGCGTTTGTCCCAAAGAGATCCAGAGACCTCTAAAAGTAACCCTTGTGCCTTTTTCTCTCGAAAATTTTCTCCAACTGAACATAATTATGACTGGGTAATCGGGAGTTATTGGCCATGAAGTGGGCTTTTGAAGAGTGGAGACATTGGCTGGAGGAGCCAAACATCAGGTGGTGGTCCTCATGGACCATAAGAATCTGGTTTATCTGGAATCAGCCAAGCGACTTAATCCTAGACAGGCCAGGTGGGCCTTGTTTTTCACACGTTTTAATTTTGTGGTTTCCTTTCTTCCTGGCACTAAGAATGTTAAGGCGGATGCCCTATCGAGGAGTTTCCTTGCGGACTCTCCTGAATTATCTGATCCTGCTGTTATTTTGAAAGAGGGTGTAGTTCTTTCCACCATCTCGCCCAATTTGAGACTGGCTCTGGAAGGGTGACAGGAGGATAAATCCGAGCGCTGCCCTATTGGGAAATTGTTTGTCCCAGACCGGTGGAAAAAGAGTGTGATGTCTGAGATTCATTGTTCCGCGTTGGCCGGTCATCCCGGAATTTTTGGTACCAGAGACTTGGTTAGTCGGTCCTTTTGGTGGCCTACTTTGTCTCGTGACGTCAGGGAATTTGTGCAGTCCTGCGGGACTTGCTCTCGCTCCAAGCCTTGCTCTCGCTCTAGTGGTTTGTTGATGCCATTGCCTGTGCCCAAGAGACCATGGACCCATATCTCTATGGATTTCATTTCCGACCTCCCTGTTGCTCAGAGAATGACCGTTATTTGGGTGATTTGTGATAGGTTTTCCAAAATGATACATCTTGTGCCATTACCTAAGTTGCCTTCCTCCTCTGAATTGGTGCCTTTGTTCCTTCAGCACGTGGTTCGGTTACACGGCATTCCTGAGAACATTGTGTCTGACAGAGGAGTCCAGTTTGTTTCCAGATTTTGGAGGACTTTTTGTTCTAAACTTGGTGTTCAATTGTCTTTCTCCTTGGCTTTTCATCCTCAGACCAATGGACAAACTGAGAGAACAAACCAGACATTGGAGACCTATCTGAGATGCTTTGTGTCTGCTGATCAGGATGACTGGGTCTCTTTTTTGCCTTTGGCTGAGTTTGCTCTTAATAATAGGGCTAGCTCTGCCACTTTGATGTCTCCATTTTTCTGCAATTTTGGGTTTCACCCTCGATTTTCTTCGGGACAGACGGAGGCTTCTGTCTGTCCGGGTGTTGACTCTGTTGTGGAGCGTATGCAGCAGATTTGGACCAGGTAGTGGAGAGGTTGTCCCTCTCTCAGGAAAGGGCCCAGCGGTTTGCCAACCGGCATAGGACTGATGGTCCTCGGTTTGAAGTGGGGGACTTGGTCTGGTTGTCCTCAAGAAATATCCCTATGAGAGTTGCATCTCCTAAGTTTAAGCCTAGATTCATTGGACCTTATAAGATCATGGAGATTCTTAATCCTGTTTCCTTTCGTTTACTTCTTCCAGGGACATTTAAGATCCATAACGTGTTCCACAAGTCCTTATTGAAGAGGTTTGTCGAGCCAGTGGTTCCTATGGCTGCGCCTCCTGACCCTGTTTTGGTTGAGGGCAATCTGGAGTATGTGGTTGAGAAAATATTGGATTCTCGTTTTTCTAGACGGAAACTCCAGTATTTGGTTAAGTGGAGAGGTTATGGTCAGGAGGACAATTCTTGGGTGTTTGTTTCGGACATCCATGCTAGGAGACTGATTTGTGCGTATCACAGAGCTCATCCTGACCGACCTGGTTGCCCAAGTGAGGGTTCGGTGACCCCTCCTCAAGGGGGGGTACTGTTGTGAATGTGTTGGAGATGAGTTCTGAGCAGAAGCTCCCTCTGGTGGTTGCAGACAGTACTGAACCATTTAGTGAAGATTGCAATCAGGAGTTACAGACTGGTCCTATATAAGGGAGGTTCCCTCCCATCAGGGTTGCCGGTGATCAATTGTTCTTGTCTAACTGCTGTTGTTCCTGGTTCACTTGGAAGCCTGCTGAGTCTTGCCCCTTCTCTGCTCTCAGATAAGACATTTTTTGTTTTTATTTCTGTGCTTGCTTTTTGCATTGTTTCCTGCACTCTTGTGGAGGTCAGCCAGGTCCCCTCCGGGGGCTTGTGCTCCTCTCAGTTTGTCTGAGCCTCTGTTATTTGTTCATTTGCCTTTTCCAGTTTTTTTCAGTGGCTGCGGCTTGGTTTTGTTACACCAGAGAACTAATTTAGGTGGTAGAGGTCGTGTGATCTCAGGTGTTTTTGTAATTAGTAGAGTTGGTACTTTTTAGGGTTTTTTTGGATAGCAGTAAGTGTCCTTCCTATCCTTTTCTGTCTAGGAAGTTTGGGCCCCAACGTTTGCTCATACTATTTTCTGTCTGTGTTTGTATTTCCTCTTGTCTAACCACCATTACATGTTTGGGGGCTTCCTTTGTTCTTTGGGGATCTGCTCCGGGGCAGATAGTTTTCCTCTTTCTATCTTTAGGTGTAGTTAGCTTCTCAGGCTGTGATGAGGTGTCTAGGACCAACGTAGGTACGCTCCACGGCTGCCTTTAGTTGTGGTGGTTAGTCAGGGTACTGCAATCCAGTAGATTCCAACTTCTCTGGTGTATTGCCGTTTTTGCCTGCTCTCCTCAGCTACCAAAACATAACATCTAGGTGCTCCACAGAAGTTTGTAGCGTAGAGTTGTGGAAATAAATAATCACATTTTTCCCACAAAAATGTTCTTTTAGTTGTGATTTTTTTATTTTCAATAGGGTAACAGGAGAAAATGAACCCAAAAATTTGTTGTGCAATTTCTCTTTATGCCAATAACCCATATGTGGGGGAAAACTACTCTTTGGTAGCATGGCAGGGCTCGGAAGGGAAGGAGCACCATTTGACTTTTTGAATGCAAAATTTGGTGGAATAATTAACGGATGTCATGTCGCATTTAGAGAGCCCCTGATGTGCCTAAACAGTGGAAACCTCCCACAAGTGCCCCCATTTTGGAAACTAGACCCCTCAAGGAATGTATCTAGGGATGTGGTGAACACCTTGAACCCCTAGGTACTTCACAGAAATTTATAATGTAGAGCCGTGAAAATAAAGAATCACATTTTCCCACAAAAATGTTCTTTTAAACCCTTTTGTTTATTTCACAAGAGTAACAGGAGAAAATATACCCCAAAATTTGTTGTGCAATTTCTCAGGTTTCCCATATGCTGGGGAAAAACTACTATTTGGTCACACGGCAGGGCTCAGAAAGCAAGGAGTGACTTTTTTGATACAGACTTTGATGGAATGGTCTGTGGGTTTCATGTCGCATTTGGAGAGCTCCTGATGTACCTAAACAGTGGAAACCTTATTTTTGAAACTAGACCCCTCTTTTTAGAAGTGCACAAAACTGTTGCAAGCAAATGCTTTTATGCACGCCTAAAAAGACGGACACCGCCAGATCATAGTGTCCACAGTGCCTCCATTCATTATAGGGAATATTCCGCCGGGAGTTCCGTCTGAATCACATATTTCAGAGATTTACACGAAAACCCCGGTGTAAGCGTTCAGCGCAGAGTGCAGGATAAATATGAGCTGAGCCTTACTGCGATCTTTAAGATGCAGAATAAACAAATCAACAGCAGGTGAAGAATTGATTTTATTTATTTTTTACGTCATTTCTCATGCGGTAAAAGTAATTAAATGACTTTATTCTTCAGTTCAGTGAAATTACAGCAATACCAGACAAAAAGACGCTTTTTATTGCGTATTGCCATATTTTGAGAGCTATAATTTTTTCATGACAGAGTCATGTGTAGGCTTGTTTTTAGCGGGACGAGTTGACATTTTTATTGATACCATTTTCAGGCAAATGAGTTTTTCATCGATTTCTATTCTGATTTCTGGGAGGCAGAATGAACAAAAACCAGCAAATCAGGATTTTTTGGGGGGTATGCCATTCACTGTGTGGTAAATTTGATAAGTCAGCTTTAGTCTTCATGTCAGTACGATTACAGCAATACCACATTTACAGTGCCTTGCGAAAATATTTGGCTCCCTAGAACTTTTCAACCTTTTCCCACATATCATGCTTCCAATAAAGATACCAAATGTATGTATGTAGGCACTGTATATCTTTTCTTATATTTTGCACTGAAGGGGTTAACTAATGGGACAGTTTTATAGCTTTGGATGTTCTGCGTGCGGCGATACCAAATACGTGTACTTTTTCTGTTTATTTTATTTTTCATAAAAATATACGTATATATTAGGGTGCCAAGAAAAATGAACTTTGCAAACTGGTAAGTCTTACCCCTCAAATAGGTTCCTTTTGGCATAAGGATTCACCATGTAAAATATGTTGACATTAAATTTAGATTTACCTCTTGCTCAAGGCATGTGAATTATTCCATGTTTCTCATTTTCCACAATATTGTACACACAATAACCACTAAAATTTAACCACTAACATTTAAAAAAATAAAAAAATAAATAAAAAGTTAAAATCACCCCCCTTTCACTCCATTGAAAATTAAAGGGTTAAAAAAAAACATACACACATTTGGTATAGTCGATCTATCAAAATATAAAATCAATTAATCTGATCGGTAATCAGCATAACATACCATACATAATGCGGGATATGCATGATGAAAAATACTAAACAAACATTTAAAACTGCAATATGATGTGCCATTGAGCAACCAGTAAATGATGACTAATCTTAAAAAAAGAAAATTATAAAATATCTATGACCAAAAAGGAACAAAATTAGGAGGTAAGACCTTCAAAAACTTGATACTTAATTGTTACCATGCATTTCCTTGGCACCCTAATATATTATATATATATTTTTTTTTTTTTTTTTTTTTTAAATTACTTTTACATTTTTTTGATACTTTTTTTCCTTTTTTACTTAGGCTAGTTTCACACTAGCGTATGGCTGCGCTGCGGAAGGCATGTTGCGTTTGGCGCAGGTCGGCGCACCGTCAAAACTACGCATGCGGCGGCATCCGCTTACATCTGCACGGCCTGCGTACCTAATGTTAAATCTAGGTACTCAGGCCACATGCAGGCCGCTTGCAGACATAGGCGGAGCTGACCGGAGGAGGTGCGGCTGGTGGCGGAGCTTCACGGAGGAAGTCTGCAAGCCATGCGCTAGTGTGAAACTAGCCTAAGTCACTTTATGGAACTTTCACTTTTTTTCACTTTGGTGACATATACAGCATTTCAATGCACAAAATTGCAATGCTTTATAAACTGTCAGTGCTTCACTGACATACAAGCTTGTAACACTATGCTCTGAGCATGGTGTAACATGCTCGCTAGTTTTGGTGATTTGGATTTCGCCAGGACAACATTGAGTCACAATGGTGAGGATCGGCTCCTCCCTCTGCATGCCATCTAAATGCTGTGATCGATATCAATCGCAGCATTTAGCTGGTTAAATTGTCGGGAGCAGTGCGGGCACCGTTCTTGGCAATGAGTGCCGGGTGTCAGATGTCATATAAGCTAAACACCGGGCGGCACAGCTCCTGTGCGTAGGCAATCACCATGACGTATATATACCTCGTTGGTCGGGAAGCACTTCTCAACTATATGTACTTCAAGTGTCGGGAAGGGGTTAATCTAAAAACAAATTAACATTGCTCTTATATTTAAGAAAACAATCATGGCAGTAACATAGAATGTGTCCTTAATTTACCTTTTCTGGTCATTTTTTATTATGCTAAGTGGATCCACAGAGATACAGTTTTACATTCGAACATCATTAGCTTTGCTAACCTTTGTTCAATGGTTCTAATATATCACAGAAAAATGAATCAGTGATGACTTTGGTCTCAAGTATGCAGCAGATGCAAATGGAATTCTGGATTATGATGTATTTAATGATACAGTTCTAACAATGATGGATTGTCCCTATAAAACAAGTAGTCCATTTTCTACAGCTGGAATTGGAAAAAGCTTTTCAATTACTTCATTTTATACATGTTTTTTTGAAAGCTCCTCTGTATAAAGTGAAGATCTTTCTCTCCTTGTGTATGAAAATATTTTTTTACTGCCCAACTAATTCAGAAACCCATTTCATTCACATAATTTAAATGTTTAGCTTAAATCACCACTCCAGCTTTTTTGTTTCTTTCAGCACTGGAGTGATGCTTGAAATGTATATCCCCTGCCCCCAATGATAAACTCGCTCTCCAGCATCTTCATCGTTTTTCGGCACCGCTCCAGTCCTGCACCATAATCTTGTGAGTGCAGCTTCTTACTCGCCGAAAGTCAGAAGTTACATCACAAGCTCTCAATGCAAGCCTATGACAGCCAGAACGAGATGCTTATAAACTTGTATTGAAAAGTGACCTCCGCGTTGCTACATGAAATACTGGAGCTGCCGGGCGATTACTTTTTGCAGGAGACTGAAGGAAAATAATGAAAGTGAGTATGAAACAGGGGGTAGGGGAATTACATTTAAAGCACCACACCAGTGGTGCAATAAAACAAAAAATGCTGGAGTGGTGCTTTACGAAAACATGTAGGCACTGAACTTGTCAAGTGGCCCACCCCCTTGTGGCAACATGCATAATGCGCCACAAACCATAGCAGCCCTGCTACACTGTTGTCTTTTAACGACTCTTTAGAAAATTAATGTTGCAGAGACAGCTGCTTCACCTGCATAACACTGCAGCCATTAAATCTTTGCCAAGAAAGTTGTAAGCATACAGTAGTCTAAAATGTTTTGTTATGCTGAAGTATTAAGATTTTTCTTCACTGGAACTAAGTGGTTTAGGTCATCCAGTCATCGTATTTTCCCTCCTCCACCAACTTCACAGTTGGCACAATGCAACGTTTGATGGAGGTGGGATAATTCTCCTGGTATTTGGCAAACCTGAGCTCCTCCATCATACTTCCAGATAGAGAAGTGTGATTTATCATTCCACAGAATATGTTTAAATTGCTTCAGTGTCCAGTAGTGGCCTACTTTACACCACTCTATCCAACGTTGGTATTGTGCTTGGTGATGTAAGGCTTTGCATTCAGCTCCTTGACCATGGAAACCCATGCCTATTTTATTTATTGTGCATTGCTTATATGTCATTTGCTCCTGGTGCACAGTTTTGTGTTGATGTTAATACCAGGGAAGGTTGGTAATTCTGCAGTTACGGAGTCAATTAAATAAAAAAAATGTCCTATGTAAGAGAAGGCAAGTTATATCTGCAAAACCCCACATATGAAGTAAATATGGGAGAGCAAGAAGAGATCCAGAAAATGTAATTATATTATTAAAAACACAATATAAAAAAGCAGAAGCAAAAATGCCATTAAGGACGCCTAGCTAAAGGAGAGGAAAAATTGGATATAACGGATAACAAAAGGGGTAAATAATAGTACAACGACTCCCCCTAAACAAATAACAAACCACAGTGTACAAATATGAATCCACCCAAAAGACCCTCACTCTGGTGGCAGTCATGCAGGAAAAACTTACTAACAGTTAAAAAATACAGTTAAAAAATAAAGATTACCAGTGAGACAGGAGCACAGCAGGATCTGTTAGGCCTGTTTCACACATCAGGTTTTTTCAATCAGGAGTTCCGGCATGTTTTCTGAAACCGGATCCGGTAAAAAATAAAACCGGATCCGTTTTTTTTACCATAGATTAACATTAGTGCCGGATCGTCCGTTTTTCGCCGGATCCGGCGTCTGGTCTCAATCCAGCTTCTGGGAAAAACATTTCATGTAACGTTTTTGTTTCCGGCGAAAAGGCGCTTCCGGCTTTTTTTTTTACAATGAAAGTCTATGAGTGCCGCAATGCGCCGGATCCGTTTTTTTCCGGATCCGGCGTCTGGATCCGATTTTTTTTGTCTGGTTTGAGTTTTGTAGCCCAGCCCACAGCCAACCTATATAAACAATGTTTGTGGGACCAGTGTATATATAGGTTTTCAGTAGCCCATCATGTTTTTAACCCATAAAGGGCATTTTTAAATACCGGATCCGGTGTATCGTCAAAAAACGATACACCGTTTTTCCGCCGGATCCGTTAGAATAATCCGGCAAAAAAACGAATCCGTTTTATCCGGTATTACATATCAAAAACCGGATCCGGCGATCAGGCGAGACGCCGCATCGCGTCTGACGCCGAAAAACTGATGTGTGAAAGAGGCCTTATATGCCTCTTAATATCATGGACAGGAAATGGCTGAATCAAAAAGGTAAATGCTTACAGTAGCCACAATAATGCAATACTGCCAGCCAGATACAGAGCTTGTCCAAAGTGAATTGTATGAAACAATTTTACCTGTATGGCGTAAGCCTGCCACTGAGGATGTGCTCTGGCGTTCCCTCACCCCGACGCGAGTTTCGCTGCCAGCATCTTATGGTTTTTATAGCATCGCAATAAAGCTAAAAAAATAATTTCATGGACACTGGGATTATTCCTTCTTTTAGTATCTCTCTAAGGGCTCATACAGATGTCCGTGCAACACGGTCTGATCACGGACAGCAATACACAGACTGGCCGTGGTACTCTTGACCTGAGCGTGACAGCTTCATAGATATCTATGAAGCTGTCACTTTCAGGTCGGGAGTTCTGTGGGCAGTCTGTGCATTGCAGTCCGTGTTGCACGGACATCTGCATGAGCGCTTACTGTTGCCGCTGAGTATTGGAATCATTGCTCAGGTGATATAGAACATACAATGCTCTGTTCTTCACTTCATTGAAAGCCATACAAAGCTGAAGTAAAACTACATGCAGCTGAGCAATTTTTCCAGCAATCAGATCCTTTGAAAGAGCAGCTATAAGGACCCAGTACATACATGCATTACATTGACAACTCATTCTTTTAAAAAATGAGAGGCAAAGTAGACGCACTGGACACCATGACCTACTCCACTGATCTCACCAAAGGAGTATGTTAAAGAGATCATATGTGTCAGTTTGTTCTTCTCAAACAGCCTTTACATTTATTTAGTTTTCTCAAAGGAATATGGCAAAGTACACATTATATCGCTGTGTAATTACCCTAGCTTCCTATAATTGAAAATTAAATTGAATTAATCATTTTTTTGTAAGCAACGGGCTACGAAAAGTTTTAATTTCTACCATTTTTGCTACTGAGCATGACTGTGCCCCAGTGCACAAAGCAAAGTCCGTAAAGAGAATCTGTCAGCAGATTTTATTCTACTTCATCTAAGAGCAGCATGATGTAGGCAAAAAGAAGCTGAATCCAACAATTACTGGGTGCAGCCATTCTGACACAATTAGAGCTTTTAGATGTAGCAATGCAGCTGAGCTGAGAAAGCTGCTGCCGCTCACACCAGGCTCTCAGTGTACATAGCTATAAACAGTGAGCTGCTTATCACAGGAGGGAGCAGAGTCATACTTGCAAGTGCACACCAGCTAGTCACAGCAATAATATTTACCAGGAGATAAAACCTTCAGTGTAAATAAACAACAGCACACAGCCGGACATGTGACACATTGTAGAATTCTAGGTTTTAACCCCTACCCCAAAAAGACCTTGGCGACACCTCATTTACATAAGGAATAAAACTGTTTTTCTCATTTACTAAAATCTGCAGTACCAGTACAGTTTTTATAGGGGCTAAGTTCTTTATATGAAGGTCTAAATAGTTCAATTTCATTTTTGGGGTGACAGACTCTTTTCAATGTAGTCATGTATGGTATAATTTACTGCATATACTACATTGTACTTTGTACTGTTTAGACTACATTGTAAAAGCTGTCAATCTGAGTATTAGAGAACTAAAT
>JARQOD010000002.1:257182420-257204927 GCA_033576555.1 Oophaga sylvatica
AGGAGTGTGAAGGTGAATCGGGTGAAACGCCGAGTAGGATCCAATGGTCTCATCTATGAAGCTCAACCCGAAGGGAAAGAAGGGGCATCTACCCGAATCATCCACCAAAGTATGTTACATTCCTGCCTGTCACAAGATCCCGAAGGAAGGGAGAAAGTGCCAAGTGTCCCTGAAATGCTCACTCCCACGGTTCCCGATGGTGATGAGGAAGAATCACTTGCCTCGTTCCCTGAAATGGAAAGTTCACCACCCGCCAGCCCAAGGGAAGAACGTAGGTCTGAAAACCAGAGATAGCTGCCCCGTGGAGCCCGGACATACTCCCGTCCTCTACGACCCAATCTGAACTATGCCTTACTGAGCGGGCAACAGCTGGAATGCCTCCCAACCATTACAAACCAGACCAATTTATCTGGCAGCGAATTTTTCAAGAAACTCTTGCCCGTGGAATGGCGAGTTAAAGAAGAGGGAGAGTGTAAGGGGGAGGACCAGACCGCGGGTACCTGTGTGCCGGGTCCGGAACTGTTGAGGCTGCATCCCCTGTTGCCTGAGGGAAGAAAGAAGAAGCCGGACCAACCTCTTGACCGGGGAGGCGGGGTTCTATAAAAGAGAAAGCGCATGCAGTACCGGGGAGTTTGGTGCCAACCCTATGTAACAGGCCAGATTAACCACCCCCGCCCAGAATATACTCGGGGTTAAAGTGGCCTAGGCCAGATATACCCGGGTATATTCTGGCCTAGGCCAAACTATACCCTGCGGTATGAATTGGCCTAGGCCAGTTTATACCCCTCTGGGCCAGAATATACCCCGGGTATAGTAGATCAGATTTTTCACGCTTTTGAGAACCAGTTGTCATGATCCCAGTGCAGGTTTGGCCTGCACACCAGGGGTTAATGTCTTGATCCTAGTGACGGCTCTGACCTGCACACCTGGGGTTTATTATTATGGCCTCTCTTTGGTTCGGGGAGAGCTTCTTATAGCCCTAGGAAGCTCCAATCCCCGTCAGTTATACTTTTGCCCTTGGCTGAGTGTGTTGACCCCTGATTGCCTGTGCCTTGTGCCTGTGTTCTAGCTTGTTTGTATGGTTCTGACCCGGTTCTGTTTCCCGTTGTGATTTTGCCTCTTGATTCTGTACTGTGTATATGCTTCTCTGGTTTTCTGATCCTGCCACGTCCCTGACTATTCTTTATTAGCCTGCTCCTTGTGTACTGCGTTGTCTCTCACGTTTACTGACCTCGGCTTGTCTTGGATTCTGTCTCCCTCTGGTTCCCCGTCCTCTCCCTGGTGTCCGGTGACCCCCTTTCCATTCTCCAGGGTCCCAGTAGCTCCCTGCACTCATCCCCAGCTACAGGATGCTAAGCTCCGCCCCCTGGGGTCACATGACCGCAGGTCCTGGCAGTACGCTCACCACTTGGTGTTCTGCTCACTCCAGCTCTGCTGTATTGCTATCGTCTTGCCCAGCACTTGGGCGCGGTGAGTACCGCTGTCACAGGCCGTCGGAGGCTCTGGGCTCCCACTGTCAGAGCTGCTGAAACCGCTGGTAAGTGCCCACCTAGCGGTTTCTCGTGATACCAGTGAGTAATATACTTAATAACAGGGCCCCAGTCAATGCACAGGGGCCCCACGCAGCACACAGGGGCCCCAGGCAGTGCATTGGGGGACAGAGACAGCGCACAGGGGGCCCAGACAGCGCATCGGCCCCCAGACATGCCACAGGGGCCCCAGACATCGCACAGGATTGAGTGATATTCTCAAAAACAGGGCCCCAGACATCGCACAGGGCCCCAGACATTGCACAGGGGCCCCAGCCATCACACATCACACAGGGGCCCCAGACATCGCACAGGGGCCCCAGACATCACACATTGCACAGGGGCCCCAGGCATCACACAGGATTGAGTGGTATACTCAAGAATGGGGCCCCAGACATCGCACAGGATTGAGTGACATACTCAAGAACGGGGCCCCAGACATCACACAGGGGGTCCCAAACAGCGCACAGGGGGTCCCAGACAGTGCACAGGGGTCAGAGACCGCGCACAGGGGGGCAAAGACAGAACACAGGGGCCCTGTCTCTTCCCCCTTACGCGCTGTCTCAGCCCCCCTGTGCGCTGTCTGGGGCCCCTTGCGCTGTGTGGGGCCCCTGTGTGCTGCCTGGGGCCCTTGTATGTTACCTGATGCTCCTGTGCACTGCCAGGGGTCCTGTGCGCTGCCTGGGGCCCCAGTGTGCTGCCTGGGGCCCTGTTTGCTGTCTCTGCTCCCCGTGTGCTGCCTGGGACCCCGTTCGCTGTCTCTGCCCCCGTGTGCTGCCTGGGACCCTGTTCGCTGTCTCTGCCCCCGTGTGCTGCCTGGGACCCCTTTCGCTGTCTCTGCCCCCCATGTGCTGCCTGGGGCCCCGTTAATCCAATGGGAACCGCAGGTCTGCTGTGCACATGCTGCGGAAAAAATGTGCGGTTTTGCCGCGCTTTATTTTCCGCAGCATGTTAACTCTTTGTGCGGAACTGCAGCGGTTGGGCGCCCATTGACTTGCATTGAGTCGGGCACTTCCGCAGCAAAACCGCAGGTCTAAAAAAGATCTGCAGTTTTGCTGCGGGTGAAACCGCTGCAGTTCGGGAGGAGGGAAGTGTGTCGGCCGAGTGTGGGCGTGTATAGTGAGCGGCGCTATGTGTGTGGGCGGTGCGTGGGCGTGTATAGTGTGCGGCGCTATGTGTGTGGGTGGTGCGTGGGCGTGTATAGTGTGCGGCGCTATGTGTGTGGGCGGTGATTGTGTGCCGGTGTCTGCGTGATCGGTGTGCGGGCCTGTGTGCGGGATCGGTGTATGTGCGGCGGTGTGCGGGGCTGTGTGCATGATCGGTATATGTGCGGGGCTATGTGCGTGATCGGTGTATGTGCGGCGGTGTGTGGGGCTGTGTGTGTGTCTCCGCGTATGCAGGCATCGTCGGATGGGACTACAAGTCCCACCCGGCGATGCCTGCTACAGTGACAGTGACTGACACATTAGCCAATGATGGGACAGTAGTAGTCCCATCATCCGGCTAATGTGCTGAATGTAATAAAAAAAACAACACATACATTACATACAACATATAACAAACACATGACATACAGAACATACACATGACATACAATACATAGAGTATATACTCACCCATTCCCCAATGCCATCGATCTGTGTACCGCTCTGCCGCCGGGAGAGAATGACGTCACTACAGTTCATTCTCTCACGGCAATGCTGGATGAGAAAATTCCCACGCAGCATTGCCATAAAGTGAGACAATGAATCATACCTCAGTGATGCACTGCAGGAGCCATTGTCTCCTGTCAGTGCATCACTGGGAGGCCCTACAGAGCAGTGGCATCACCTGATGTCACTGTTCTATAGGGGAGACCATCGTGGGACACTCGTTATTATTTGGACTGCGTCGGACAGGGACTATACGGTTGTTTTATTTTTTTACGTTTTATTACAGGAGATCGAGGGCGTCGCTTGGATCTGAGCGTATAATAAAGATATGAAAACCGTGTTGTGTTTTATTTCATTAAAATAATTTATTCGTATGCGTGTGTTGTTTTTTTTAACCATTTATTAATATAAGATTAATAATGGATAGGCGTCTTATTGACGCTCTCTATTATTAACCGGGCTTAATATCACCTTACAATAGCAAGGTGATATTAACCCCTTATTACCCCATATCCCACTGCTACAGGGGAGTGGGAAGAGAGGGGCTAAGTGCCGGAATTGGCGCATCATACAGATGCGCCAATTCTGGGGCGGCTGGGTGCTGGTATTTTTAGCCAGGGGGGGCGCCAATATCCATGGCCCCTTCCTAGGCTATGAATATCAGCCCTGCTGTCTGCCCAGCCTTTCTGGCTATAAATTATAGGGGGACCTCGTCAAAAAAGGACATGTGTTTTCTGTCAAGAGGTGCGGATTCGGCGCGGAAAAATCTGCAGGCAAATCCGCAACGTGTGCACAGGCCCTAAGGGACCGGTTATGGGACAGACACTTGCGCCCTGATTTTGCCAGTGTATATTTGCCAAGCCACGTTGGGCTCGTACAGGACTGTGGCCCACACCCTTGTCAGCCACTGCAGCATATGGACTACGGGCCCAGCGGAAGGTACCAGAGACCGACCACTACCGCCAGAAGATGGGGCATTGTTGCCTACAGGATCCCATTGGAAAAGACACCGCGCCAGCCATTGTCGGCGCTATTGAGTTCATGGTCTGAGGAACTACTGACTTTCTAGCCGGATTCAACAGAACTGCCGTTACCCGGTTCTTTGTTCTTTAACTGTGAATACCCTTTGCAAATTGTACTGTTTTGTCCTCCCTTTAACTGTTTGCCTCCCTGCGTGGAGTATTCCCCTGTTAAGTAAAACTGTTAACCCTTGCTCTGCCTCCTGTCCGTCACTGCATCCCGCAACCTGCTCTCAGATACACCATCATACAATAGATCCCTGTTCATACACCCATCTCACTCCATCATGCAGACAATGCATGCATACTGATTGTGCTACCTCTATGTATATTAATGAAGGAGAAGTCATCTGTTTGGTTTTTTTTATATATTGTAAAGTAATTTGTAACTGATGCATTCTGGTATGTAGTCTGTTTAACATTCAGTTGATAAAAATGCTGCAATAAAACTATTCTCCACACATAAAAAAATGCTATGTCCATGATTTTTTTTCAAACTGGAGACACTTGTACAGATTATTTTTTACGGTTCACAGTGAATGCAGCTGATGTCTTCATATCAGAATTATGGGCTATAGACCTATATCAGTTATAATCTGATTTATTTATTATGGTTTTTCAATGTGTCTGTAAAAAATATTGTCTGTCCATGATTTTTTTCTAAGCTGTCCTGGAGAAAAAAATTAAAATTAAAGTTAGCAACCATGAGAACCTTCTTCACACTAAGTGAGCTTCACGCTTGATGGTATGTATGATTTTCCTTTCCTAGTTGCTGGCAGCCCCTCATTATGGCATACCTGTTCTTCAGGACCACACTTTTCATCCACAGGCCATCTTAGTGGTATCTCCCCTGTCCCACCTGATAGGATAATCACTGGTCACTTTCCAGATCCTTCAGTCTTGCATTATGATATGGTTATACTTTCATTCTGTGCTTCCCTACATATGTATTTTGCATTTTGTTCAAAATAAGGACAAAACTTAGGATCTGGGTGTTTAGGAGATTTTGTGTTGTCTACTCCTGGGTCCAAACACATTTTAGCCTTAGATACATGAAGAAAGCAGAGACTATTGGAACAGCTGAGTGGGCAAGTTGTGTGTGTTTCACAAAACAGAAGTTAGTATGTAGAAAGTTATGCTGGTGGTAAAGTTTCCAGTCCTTCAGTTTATTGTGATCTCGCTTTATATTTCCTATAAGGAAAGTATAAAAATATTTACAATAATTAAAACCATGACATAATTCTGAACACATTTCTCTGTAGTTAGCAGGTTAACCAAACTGTGCAGGCATAGTGCCGACCCCACATATTGATGGCACAGAGCCTATGTATGATGCCATTTGAAGGAAAACCACTAACTGAAGTTGTCATTTCTCTTCATTTTATAGTTATGAGTTCCAAGTAATACCAAAAAATCCTCTCGGTGAAGGACCAAGCAGTGCAACGGTGGAGTTTAATACAGAATCGGGTAACTATATACTTATGCTGCTGTTGGCCAATGTCCATACATTGAGGGGAATATACTTACATTCAAATCATCTGTTTTGGGTCCAGTGATACATTCTTCTGTTCCATCAACTTATAGAAAAATGTAGAGAAATGTTTCCACTAACATCCCTGATTGGTTTTAATAAAAGCAAATCAGTGATTTCAGTGGGACTTATTGGGCTATTTTCATCAGGATTCTGTTGCATTGAAAAAGAATAGTATAGTTTACTCCTGTAGAAGAAAATGAAAACCTGAAAGAATCAAGTAAAATGTAAGGGATCTTTTAGTCTATGGTTTCAATTAATCAAAAAGTGCCCCATCATTGATTTTTCTAAAAGAGTTTGTCCATCAGTATACTTGCCATTAGTCCATCAGTCTTTTTCACCAGTTTTTCGAAGGACTTTTCCTAAAATCGAACATCATATAGGATGATGAAGTGTTCCCAATCAGAATGGGATCTGGATTTAAAATCCAGCTGCATACCTCGTAATTCACATGTGACGGAACAGATGATGGAGGCTCCAACCTTCCTCAACAGTGTGAACAATTATGCTATGTTAAAAATATGGAAAAACAGAAAATCATGATAGTTTTACAAAGTTTATGTACAGTGAAAGCAAACATAATGAAGCTATAAAAAATACCTGAACATATTTCATGCAGAAAAAAAAAGTGACGCAGAACCCATTCATTTCAAAAGCTCTTGATTTTAGGTTATCATATTTCCAAAGACAGCTGAAAATCTGATGTTCTAATTCAGAAATATTAGGCACCATGGGAATCCTGGAGTGATTTGTGTTCCAGAGCAACATCTCCAGCTGACTACACATCTGGTCATAATCTCTCTGTGCTGAGAAATGTGCTGGAATTATATCCATGTGTGAATAGTCTCTCTCATTTCATAGGTTTTTAAGGCTCATTGGAAAGTAGAAGGTCTATAGTGCCTTCCTTATCCCAAGACATTGGTACTAGTGGAATGGAATATCCTGTGGTAATATGCAGTAACTAACAAAATATTCATTCTTTTCTGCAGCTGACCCAAGAATAAGCGAACCAGTTACAGGTAAGAAAGGTTAAAAACATGGTTATTATCATGGTCACTGTTTATTTTTATATCCAAATATATAGCATCATGCGAGGAATATGATAAAAGCCGCAGCCATGTTTATTTTCAGACAGCTTGTTAGAGAATCAAAAATATACTAGTAGGATAATTATCAATCTATGAAATAGATCCAAGTGTGAATGAGTGTCTAAGATAGGAAAATTAGACATCGAGCATCAGAAGTGATGTCAAACTTTGTGCAACACCATGGAATATTTTGTTCAGTAATATGCATAACATACAAATGTAATAGAAACATTTGACAAGAAAAAATAAATGAATAACCTATTTCCTGCATAATAAAATCCAGATTGATTGTTATCCAATTTACTATTGTAGACAAATAAAATCTAACTAAATTAAAAAAGCATAAGTCCACAAGTTCATCCTAGAATCCTAACATGTTGATTCAGAGAAAGGTAAATCTTCCATGAGTCAGATGCTAAATACCCCATATTAAGGAGAAAATACATCAATCAGGATCAACATCCCATCACAGAAGTTGAATATCCATCGCCTGTACTATTATATTTTTCATGAAAGGTATCCAGGCCTTCCTTGAACTTGTTCAATTAACCAACCTTCACAAAATCATTTAGAAATGTTTTTCCCTCTCTTACAAGAAATAATTTTTATCTGTGATGATGGATGAAACCTTTTTTCTAGATGTAGAGGATTCCCCCGTTTCATCTTTGTTGCAGGCCTGGTTGTGTAAAACATTAGAAAAATCATGTAATATCCATTTATGTTTGAAAATTGTGATATCATCCCTTAGCCATCTTTTTTCCAGGCAGAATAACTACAACTTTTAAAACCTAACTCGGCACTGCAATGTGCCCATTCCTTTAATAACCTTGGTTGCTCTTCTCTGCACCCGCTCTAGTTCAGCTATGTCATTCATATACACCGGAGACCAAAACTGAAACAGTATTCTAAATGTGGCCGCATTAGTGACTTGTATAGAGTCAAAACTATGTTCTCTTCATGAGCATCTATGCCTCTTTTAATGCATCCCATTATTTTATTAGCCTTGGCAGCAGCTGCCTGACACTGGTCACTAACATTAATTTAGCTGACCACCAATACCCATAAGTGCATGACCTTCCACTTATTTACAGTAAACTTTTTTGAGCACATTAAGAAACATCTATAGTGTAGGGGAAAAAGCAAATGAACCATATTTGAAGAACCTTAATGACCAAACGTGTTTCAATAGTAGACATGAAATTTGAAATGTGGGTTTCAAAAGTACTTTGCCCATTAAAAAAGGCATACAAAGCCTGGTTACTGGCAATTCAGTTTTTCTCAAGAAAGATTAGTTATGGAAACAGGGCATCACAGACATATTGATTAACTGAAACACATGTGCAGGGAGGATGGATGGTAAATAATTCCTACTCCTCTTTGAAAATCTTTTTAGCATCATGTAACCTTTGATGACATTTGTTGCTGCTAAAGGTGAGTCTAAATTAAAGGATTCACTTAATTTTTCTCTATTAACTATGAATTTTTACTCAGTAAAAGATATGAACATAACTGTGTTATCAGTTTAGTTACATCGTGTTTGTCTAAGTGTGGCTTAAATTACTTTGATTAGAAAACATATTTTATTAACAGAAATATAAAAAATCCAAATAGTTCAGTTATTTTTTGGGTAAACTGATAATAGCAGCACTTTGAGTTGTAAAAGTAAAATTCTTGGACTTTCTTTCACTTTCTGTTCACAGATAACATATGAGCCATGGTGACTTTTCCGGTCATATTATATAAACGATTTTACAACTATACAATTACACCATGCAGGAGTAAACGTGACATTGTGTACACAGAAAGTTTAGTTTGTGCATAACCATAAATTTAATATCTGGCCTATATACACATATCACTGATGTAGGGAATAATAGGAGCAATTAATTAAACTTTTGAACGTTAGTGCTATACTTCCCTGCTTGTATATTATCCTTCTTTAAACTGAACACATCTTAATAAAAAACAATTTGTGTGCATGCCTTATGTGCATACAAGCCTAATTTAACCCCTTTCCGATGTTTGGCTGTTTTGAACAGCTGACATGTGCCTCTAACAGCTGCGGGTGGAATCGCGATCCACCCACGGCTGTTAACTGGTTAAATGCCTCTGTCAGTCTCTGATAGCGGCATTTAACTCTCGCTTATCAGAAGTACGCCGGAAATCCCGCCCATCGGTGACCCTGTCACATGATCATGGGTCACCAATGGGTTGGCAAGACAACCAGAGGTCTCGAGCAGACCTCTATGGTTGTCATAGCCAGATTGCTATGAGTGCCATCCGGTGGTCGGCGCGGCGCTCATTGCAAGTGTACATTTCTGCTACACACAGGCGATCAGACAACTGCAGCTTCTAGTCACCCATGAAAACTATTGAAGCATGCAAAAAGTAAAAAAAAGTTTTAAAAAATATAAAAAAAAAAAAAAATGTATAAAAGTGCAAATCACCCCCCTTTTCCCCATTCAACGTAAAACAATAAAAAAAATCAAACACACACATATTTGGTATCGCCGCGTTCAGAATCGCCCAATCTATCAAACTATAAAAATAATTAATCCGATTGGTAAACGGCTAAACGAGAAATAAATTCAAAACACCAGAATTACGATTTTTTTTGGTCGCTGCTACATTGCAATAAAATGGAATAACGGGCAATCAAAAGTTCGTATCTACACCAAAATGGTATCAATAAAAACATCAGTTCAGTGCGCAAAGAATAAGCCCAGATCACAAAAAATGGAGATGCTATGGGTCTCGGAAAATGGTGCCATTTTTTTTTTTTTACCAAAGTTTAGATTATTTTCACCACTTAAATAAAAATGTACCTATACATATTTGGTGTCTATGAACTTGTAATGACCTGGAAATCATCACAGCAGGTCATTTTTAGCATTTAGTGAACATGGTAATAAAAAACAAGTGTGTAATTTCACTTTTTTGCAATTTCACCCACTTGGAATTTTTTTCCTGTTTTCTAGTTCACGATATGTTAAAACCAATAGTATCATTGAGAAGTACAACTTGTCCCGCAAAAAACAAGACCTCACACAGCCATTTTGAACAAAAAATATTAAAAGTGTGTGGCTGCATAGAAATACATGCAGCCGCACACTCCGGTCCCGAGTGCCGGTGGCAGTGCCGGGTATTGATGCGAGAGACTCGCGCTAGTTTCTCGCATCACACTCGCAAGTGTGACCCGGCCTATCTAGAAGAAAAAGGTAAAGTGAGTTTACCTTGGCATATGATTTGAAAGACTCGGAACCATGAATAGGTGGGTGACATCCCCTGTTAGTGAGGAACAGCAAACATAAGGAAAAAATGGAGGAAAAAGTTCTATAGATTTTGTACCCATCATGTGGAGTTACAATTTTTAATGGACTACCAAGAAAGGATTTTTAATTTTTACAAGGTGATTGTTTCCTCCATTGTTTTCCATATATTTTTAATCTAGTATATTTGAATTATGCTTTTTTTACCCATGATGCTCGTTCATACTAGCCTCTTTTTATTAGTTTATAGTTTTAGCTTGGACACAGCTAATTTACAAAAACTTAGTGTTGCTCCCCATATGCATTTGATTGTCAGCTGATATGAATTCAATGCATATGGCCAGTTTAAGAAGTTTGTAAACTCTGAAGAGTTTTACATTGTATCGTTATCATTTTTTGAATGACAAAACAATGACTAGTGAAAAAAAGCAACCTTACTGCAACACTGATACACAAGATACAGCACAGCCATTTCTAATTGCTGATATCCACAAGTTATGGAGAATTTGCTTTTAACCAGTTAGTTCATTATTTTAGGGCATTAAGCTAGAGCTTCATTTTGTACCCTTGCTCCCTACATACATTGCAGGGGAACCTGTCAACTGCAGAAACTCTACTTACCTTCAAATATAGGAGTAATATGCAGGTAATTAGCATTTCAATCATGGTGCCAGGCTTCCTAGAGTAGTGGCTACAGGGAGAAAAAGACAATTTATTTTCCCTGAAGGAGCTTGTTCCAGTTTGGGGATGCAGGGATTGATTGCCATCACCACTCAGTCCTCGGCACGTAAATTAATAGCCTGCTCGACACAGATATGCTGCACAAATACATTGTAGGGTCACTGCACTGTCAATGTGCCAAGGAGTAACCACTCCCTGCACCGCCCTGACGCCTCTATGCAAGTGGCTGCAGAGAGAAAGTAATTTCATTTTCTGCCTGTAGCTGCTGCTCCATCAAGCCTGCCAGACATGATTTACCTGCACATTCCCACTGTATCTGCAGTTAAATAGCATTTCTAAAGGTGGCAGATTTCCTTTAGTACAAGAATTCTACAGCAACACCTACAGTACTGTTATCAATTTATTACGCAAATACATGACAAAGTATGAATGCATTAAAATGTGGTATTCTATCTATACAGAAATCATATATCTAAATGTTCCCATGATTTTTCAAAGGGCAGTGGGGAGGCTTAGAGAAAATAAATAAGATTTAAGGACATGACAAAACAAAGGGGGAACATTCCAGAATGACATCAGTTTTATTAGTAAGAGGTGGTCTGTGAGCTGAAATCCTGTAATGCATATGTGTGGAAATGAGTGATTTTATTAGTCTGTGCGTATGTCTATATATTCTGGGCTTTATTCTCCTCGTGTACAGTTCACTACATCAAGTGTATTATTATGTGAAAATAATATAATTGATCAACAAATGTGCTGCGGTATACATGGGACATGGGGCACCTTTTCTCAATTAATGGAATGTTTGACGTCAATCTTTTAAGGGGGTACGTTCTGTCTACCAATGATTGATATGAAACTCTCTAATCCTTTTCAGTAAATGTATGCAGCATCTAAGGTGTGTAAAATGATGGGCTGCAGAAGTTGGGACACAGTAGAGTGTAAGGCTATGTTCCCACCATGAGTATTTGGTCCGCTTTTTAGGGTATATTTCCACGGTCTGGAAACATTCAGGATTTGCTGCGGATTGGACGCTGCATACAGCCGCAGCATCCAATACACAACGTCCAGATGTTACAGCATAGCGGAGGGGATTTTATGAAATTCCTTCTTCACCATGTGTGCAGGGCCGCATTCGGCGGCCCAGCGTATCCAGAGATGCGGCGCGCCTTTCCAGACCGGAGCATGTCTATTTAGCTTGCGGAGACCTTGTCTATGTATAGAATGCGGTGATTCCGCATGTGTTCAATGAACACATGCGGTATCACCGCGCGTACAAAAGGGGGCAGCACTTTGGGTGGAGCGGGGTTTTCCACTGCGTCCAAAGCGCAGTCAGTACGCCCCGTGGGGACATACCCTTATGTTGTAGACGTTCCCCAGCATTTTTACACCAATTAGCTTTTTCATTGCATTTTGAGTACATTTTTTTACATCACCTATTTTCAGCAGCAGTTTTGTCTCTTTGATAAGTCATGTTCTACATAAACTGCTTTGCTTTGGATGCTTCCTGTAACTTAGCTTTGAAAAAACTTTATTGATAATGTCATGCGTTTTTTTTTACCTGTGGATTTTCCTCATCTCGTTCGAGCCTATGATGAAAATCCACAAATAAAACACACATTAACCACAAGAGAAACTGTCATGTTGTGGATTTCAAAACGCACCGTAAGTCAGTTTACACTGCATAGAAAAATAGCACAGTGGGCTTGTGGTTTCAAGAAATCCCATTGACTTTGCTAGCATTGTAGTACACTGCATTTTTTGTGCAGGAAAAATACACTTTGCCAAAAATGCACCAAAAACTCATTGTGGTAAAGAGAGCTGTCTCTTAAAAGATGCTGTTAGGTATGAGGTGGTCTGCGGGCCCGCAACCAGTAGCCACAGAATACTGACCTGGCTGCTGGACCACGGTTGTGAGGAACGATTTGCTAATTTCTATTGATACATACAGTAGAAGATACTTGTTGCCATACTTTCCATTGAATTCCATACTGTGTTGTTTCTGTATTTTTATACAGGAGGAAAGGATGCTATATGGACAGAAATTAAATTTAAAGCAGATTACTACTCAGATTGCAAAGGAAAACAATATGTCAAGAGAACCTGGTATAAGAAGTTTGTTGGCATTCAGCTCTGTAACTCTCTCAGATATAAGATTTACCTCAGCGATACCCTCTCAGGTAATCCAGTGTATAAAATATTCTCTATATTCTCTCTCAGAGAAACGTCACTGTTGTCTCTCCGTAAAGTCTCATCTTGTCAGTCGGTAATATTTTTTCTGAGCCCTCAACACGAAATACTAGTGATGAGCGAGTATACTCGTTGCTCGGGTGTCCTCCGATTATTTTGGCGTGCTCGGAGATTTTGTTTCTGTCGACGCAGCTGCATGATTTGCGGCTATTTGACAGCCTGAATACATGTGCGGATTCCCTAACGAACAGGCATTGCTCACATGTATTCAGGCAGTCCAGCAGCCACAAATCATGCAGCTGCGTGGACAGAAACTAAATCTCCGAGCACTTCCAAATACTCGGAGGACACCCGAGCGTGCTCAGGAAAACCCGAGCAACGAGTATACTCGCTCATCACTACTAAATACCCATTTAGAGATAGTCATGTCTGATCTGATCATAATAAGTGACCTAATGGTGAATACATGAAATAATTTTACAATAGCCTAAATAGTGTTCTAAATTCAGCATTTGGTCACCTATTATAATGTCTTGTTCCCTATCGAGCACTCATTTCATGTTTACATACAACAATGTTATGTTAATAAGTCATTATTTCGATGTTCTCATAAAGGATTCCTTACATCAGTTGTACCATTAATTGCTCAGTCGTCTCAGCTATTCACATTAGAAAATTTTTCCACTTTATCTTTTTTAACAAATGTGTTGTAGACAAGATTTTCTGGCACTTACTTATATATAAGTATTATAGGTTCTCCTCCTGCTCTTGTTAGTACAATCTTCTTCATGGACTCCAAGGAGCAGAGGCATCCATGCACCATAGGGACCCATTACACTATATGCAGAAAAAGAAGAAAATTCGGCACACCAACCCATAAAAAAATATATATTAAAACTTTATTCGGCTACTCAAGCCATATAAAACGTGAAGACAACCTGACGCATTTCTGGTGCGCTAAAAGACACCCTTAGTCATAGGTATGTTAAAAACAAGATACACAGAAATAATATAGTGGCGATAAACCAATCAAAAAGCACAAGCAATTAATTACAAAAGTGGCAACACTTGAGAAACAGGAATAGCATGCAGCAAAATCACTAAAAATGACAATTCAATAAATATAATACAGATCATTTCTGAAGTTAATACCACCAGGAAAATTAGTGTCTAGCTTCAAGATCCAGAAGGCTTCACGTATATTTAATAATTTATGTCTATCTCCACCACGAATGGGAGTATTAACTCTTTCCAGACCGTAAAACGCAAATTATCCCAAATTGCCTTGATGTTGTTGAACAAAATGTTTCACCACTCCAGAGTAAGACGCGTTTTTTTAATTCAATATTTTTGATATGTTCAGCTATCCTTTTTTTATTTTGCATATAGTGCAGCCAATATACTGAATCCTACATTCAATACAACAAATGCAATAAACAACAAATTGGCTATCACAGTTCATAAAATAAGTAATATTTTGAGAAAAACCATTATATGAGAAAATGGTTTTTGCTTTATGCATAGCATATGAACACACTCTACAGTCATGGACAAAAGTTTTGAGAATGACACAAATATTAATTTTTACAAAGTCTACTGCTTCACTTTTTCTAATGGCAATTTGCATATACTCCAGAATGTTATAAAGAGTGATCAGCTTAACAGCAATTATTTGCAAAGTCAATATTTGGCTAGAAAATGAACTTAATCCCCCAAAACACATTTCAACATCATTGCAGCCCTGCCTTAAAAGGACCAGCTAACCTCTTTTCAGTGATTGCGCCATTAACACAGGTGTGGGTGTTGATGAGGACATGGCTGGAGATCAATCTGTCATGATTAAGTAAGAATGACACCACTGGACATTTTAAAAGGAGGCTGGTGCTTGGCATCATTGTTTCTCTTCTGTTAACCATGGTTATCTCTAAAGAAACATGTGCAGTCATCATTGCAATGCACAAAAATGGCCTAACAGGGAAGAGTATCGCAGCTAGAAAGATTGCACCTCAGTCAACAATCTATCGCATCATCAAGATCTTCAAGGAGAGAGGTTCCATTGTTGCCAAAAAGGCTCCAGGGCGCCCAAGAAAGACCAGCAAGCGCCAGGACCGTCTCTTAAAGTGTTTCAGCTGTGGGATCGGGCTACCAGCAGTGCAGAGCTTGCTCAGGAATGGCAGCAGGCAGGTGTGAGTGCATCTGAATGCACTGTGAGGCGGAGACTCTTGGAGCAAGGCCTGGTCTCAAGGAGGGCAGCAAAGAAGCCACTTCTCTCCAGAAAAAACATCATGGACAGACTGATATTCTGCAAAAGGTACAGGCAGTGGACTGCTGAGGACTGGGGTAAAGTTATTTTCTCTGATGAATCCCCTTTTCGATTGTTTGGGACATCAGGAAAACGCCTCATTCGGAGAAGACAAGGTGAGCGCTACCACCAGTCTTGTCTCATGCCAACTGTTAAGCATCCTGAAACCATTCATGTGTGGGGTTGCTTCTCAGCCAAGGGAATCGGCTCTCTCACAGTCTTGCCTAAAAACACAGCCATGAATAAAGAATGGTACCAGAATGTCCTCCAAGAGCAACTTCTCCCAACCCTCCAAGAGCAGTTTGGTGATCAACAATGCCTTTTCCAGCATGATGGAGCACCTTGCCATAAAGCAAAGGTGATAACTAAATGGCTCAGGGAACAAAACATAGAGATTTTGGGTCCATGGCCTGGAAACTCCCCAGATCTTAATCCCATTGAGAACTTGTGGTCAATCATCAAGAGACGGGTGGACAAACAAAAACCTAAAAATTCTAACAAAATGAAAGCACTGATTGTGCAAGAATGGACTGCTATCAGTCAGGATTTGGTCCAGAAGTTGATTGTGAGCATGCTAGGGAGAATTGCAGAGGTCCTGAAGAAGGGTCAACACTGCAAATATTGACTTGCTGCATTAACCCATTCTAACTGTCAATATAAGCTTTTGTTACTCATATGTTTGCAATTATATTTCTGTCTGTGATAAAAACATCTGTCAAACACACATAAAAACCAGAGGGCAGCAGATCATGTGAAAATATAATATTTGTGTCATTCTCAAAACTTTTGGCCATGACTGTACACCTGTGCTCCAGGTGTAGAGTGTGTTCATATGCTATGCTATGCATAAAATAAAAACCATACCTATGACTAAGGGTGCTTTTAGCGCACCAGAAACGGGTCAGGTTGTCTTCACATTTTATACGGCTTGAGTAGCTGAATAAAGTTTTTCTATATATTTTTTTACGGGTTGGTGTGCCGAATTTTCTTTTTCTGGATCTATGCTGTGCTTACCAGCGGAACGTGCACCCACCTGTGCAAGATTGGATCCAACCCAGAGTGGTTTTCATGTGGATACGATGCAAGCTCCCTCTCTCATTACACTGTATGGTGTACATTTCTTTGCAGCGGTCTTCTTTTTAGGAAAGTACAGTCTGCTGCAATTTCCTATACAGTTAAATAAACAGTATACGTGCGCAAACCTGTCAAATGGGAGCCAAAACTTCACCTTTTGGTCTGTGTCTGATGAACGGGGGCCTAGAGCATTATTACAGTATACATCGGAAACACCTCCAGATGTATATTGTAGGCTAAGAGCAACAGATCATGTCTATCATGTTCCTAATATCTTTGTTAAAATAAAGACATGGCGGCCAATTTCTTTAAGATATTATTGTGCTAAGCTGCTCATTAAAATAAGGCTTAAATCTGTTATATACCTTTTAAACGCACTGATGTTGCTGTGCTAGCTCCAATCGCTGTTGTTAGAGGCAGGTGGTAACTGTACAAAACAGTCAGGACCTGCCCTGTGCAGTGGGCTGCCTCCATACACCCAAATCAGCTACAAAAGAAATATATATGGGTCAGGAAGAGGTGAATCAGATTTAAGGATTTTTCTTTCAAACTTGACATTTCCTTTTAGCTCCAAATTGATAAATGTTGAACTACAAAAATAAAAGTGAAATATGCTTCAGTTTTGATATTTCATTTTTTTTGCAGGCACATTTTATAATGTCGGTGATCAGTCAGGATTTGGGGAAGATCACTGCCAGTTTGTGGATTCATTCCTTGAAGGGAGGACAGGAGAGCAACTGCAGCCCTATCAGTTGACAGCCAAAAAAGGTAAAGCATAACCTTCTATAACTTTATGGATATGTAATGTGGCGGGGGTAGTATCCTTGGGCGAGGTACTCGTCCCTTGTGCCCCAGCATGTTACATGAAGGTGGGTGTCTTGGCTGGGTGTGTGGACTTGTGTTGTGGGGGCACTACGCCCGTGCAGGCCTTATGTTACCGATGTTGCTTGGTTGCTAGGACCATATGTTTTATAGTTCAATTAGGGAGACCACTATTTAACAATAAACTTTTTACTGAATAGGAACTTGGTAGAGAATATATACAGGAGATAGCGGGCACACAATCTTATAAGCAGTTCTTTCACAACTGAGAACATTTTCCACGCTGTTTCAATTCCTTCCTCTTTACTCTTTACTTTCCTCTGCATTCATTGTATCTCACTACTTCAACACAACCCAGCTCGACACTAGTGTTCTGTTTAGCAAGAGTACTTTACTCAACCTGCGGTTCCACATCTTCTTTGTCCTTAGGGAAGCTATGGTGCCAGTATGGCTGGTACCTATCTAATGCTGATGCACTGGAACTCCTGCCTAGGTCACTCTATTCATCTCACGTATTCAGTCCTGTCAAGGCCCATTATATTCAAGAGTTATAAACTTTGGGTCTTTCTGCTAAACATCCTCTCCCAGGACGTGTCTCCAGTAGACCACTCTCCTGTAGACCACCCTGTCCCTTAATCACTTCTGCTCTGGCTCACGCTATCTCTTTCCTTTGGTCTCCTCTCACTTTAGGGACACCCCAGAATGCAGAACTGCTCACAATGGACCTTAAGTTCTTTCTTTATGCACTCCAGGCCCTGTTAGACATTCTATCAGGAAACCATCACTTTTCCTTCAACTCTTCCCCTCCCACTCTGTGCTAGTCCAAACTTTAACTCTCATTATCACTACTGTCAAACTACGCACTCTATCATCATCATTAGCATCTTGAAGACATCACATTTCACATAATACATCACAGTTCACATTATATCACTTAACATTATACTTCAAAGGGTGAACATGAGCAGTATGTCCATCTCCTTACAGATACTCATTTTAATCTTATATACATAAAAACACACTATATGGACAAAAGTATTACTTTTAAAGGAGCTTTTGTGACTTCCAATTGTAAATACAAACCAATCTTTCTATAAGATTTTGGAGTGTTTCTTTGGGAATTTTTGCAAATTCTTCAAGAGCAATTGTGAGGTAAGACATTAATGTTGGATGAGAGGACCTGATTCACAATTTCTATTCTAATATATTCCAAAGGTGTTCTATGGGGTAGAGGTCAGGGAACTCTATGGGCCAGTCAAGTTCTTCCACCCAAAATCATCCAACCGTGCCTTTATGGACCAAGCTTTGTACGGGGGCACAATATTAAAAGTACCAAACTGTTCACACAAAGTTGGAAGCATACAATTGTACAAAATGTATTGAATTGTTATGATGAAACATTAATATTTTCCTTCGCTGGTACTAAGGAGCCTAGAACCACGCCTGAAAAACAACCTCACAGCATTAGCCCTCCTACATCAACTTTACATATGGCACAATGCGGTCAGGCAGGAAATGTTCTGGCTTTCACCAAATCCAAATGCAGAATCGTTTAGACCGAGAATCATGATGTGTCACTCCATAGAACATGTTTCCACTGCTCCAGACTCCAGTGGCGGCAGACATTACCCCACTCAAGACCATGGTTAGCATTGTGCTGGGTTTAGTAATGATTGCATGCAGTTGCTCAGCTATGAAGCTCCCTGTACATGATTTTTGAGATGATATTAATGCCAGAGGAGGCTTGGACTCTGAAGTAATTTATTCAGAAGAGTGTTGGCGACTTTTGCACTCTTGATCCTCAATACTTAGCAACCACACTGTGTAACTTTACATCTGCCACTTTGTGGCTTTATTATTGTGGTGCCTTGACTTTTCAATAAAACCACTCACGGCTGATGCTGGAACATTTTGGAGGGAAGGTTTTTCACAAACTCACTTGATAGAATGTTGACATCCTATTACTGTACCACGCTCAAATTAAGTGAGCTCTTTGGAAATATCCATTCTTTTACACGTTAGTAAAGACAGACTGCATGTTTAGGGGCTGGATTTTATACACCTGTGGCAATGGGACTGATGGAAGAACCTCAATTCAATGATTAAATAGGTATGTCCCTATACATTTGTCCATATAGTGTATATTTTATTATTTTTAATTAGAATCTATTCTATTATTTCTAAACACTGTTTTTCAGTGATACTTTGTATCTTCGCTCATACTGCACCCACACACACAAATGATACACCATTTGAAAGGTAAACTTGCCCCTTTAGCAAGAAAAGAGCCAAACAAACCACACATCCATGATTTGATCACAAAATACAGTTTAAACATTAATTTTAATAAACCTGCAGTAAGGAAAAATGACCTACAGGTGGCACTACACTACCCCAAAACACACTACCACAAAGCTGGTTACAGACATCACAAACAAATCGAAACATTTGCCTTGGGGGCTTTCCAGCTTGCTGAACTGCTTGTCCAGCCTATTTCAGCCAAATTGGAGGATTGCACACTTCACTTCCGGTGAGTCACATATGCAAACACATTTGTAAACATGCACTGCCTATTGAATTTCACACTGGCTACGTTCATACTCCACCCACATAAACAAATGATACACCATTTGAAAGGTCAAATGACCTGCAGGTGGCAGCAAACTACCCCAAAGCACACTACTACAAAGCTGCTTACAGACATCACAAACAAATCCAAACATTTGCCTTGGGATCCTTCCAGCTTGTCCAAGTCCTTGCCCAGCCTATTTCAGGCACATTGGAGGATTGCACACTTCACTGCAGGTGAGTCACATATGCAAACACATTTGTATACATGCACTGCTTTTTCGGTGATTACTTCACCCCACACACACAAATGGTGAGTCACATATGCAAACACATTTGTAAACATGCACTGCTTTTTTGCTGATTACTTCGCCCCACACACACAAATGATACACCATTTGAAAAGTAAACTTGCCCCCTTCAGCAAGAAAAGAGCCAAACAAACCACATGTTCATGATTTTATCACTAAATACAGTTTAAACATTCATTTTCATAAACCTGCAGAAAGACACAATGACCTGCAGGTGGCACCTCAACCGGAAGACATTTTTTGGCCTTTACTTATCAAACCAATTTATTGTATTATCAATCTACATATATAAATACATGTCTGTGTTCATCATCTCATGAAACACATTTACATTTGACCAGCTTGCTTTTTCTGAAATTGCCTGCGCCCCCAACGACCAATGTGCGAAAATTTCGCCCGGGCCAAGCTAGTTAACACTAATTGCGTATCTTCACACATACAACACACAATGCTATTAAGGCTGGGGTCACACTTCCGAGAAATTCGCAAGAGTCTCGCACCTCAATACCGGCACTCGGGACCGGAGTGTTCAGCTGTGTGTATTTCTATGCAGCTGAACACTCCGGTCCCGAGTGCGGGGTATTGAGGTGCGAGACTCGTGCGAATTTCTCACAAGTGTGACCCCGGCCTAAGGCAGAAAATAGCATCTACCTGTGGTTTGTCTTTTCTGAACAAATATCGTAGATCCTTAAATATACAGAATAATTCATATTTTACATCCTGTCTTACATAAATTTGTCACCTCTGTGTTCTACTCAATTGTACTTTAAAAAGAACCTAGATTTTTGTAAGTAGCTGTAAGTTGAACACTGACAAATATATTATTCCTCACATTGTACCATAAACGGTAATGTAAAAATGATGATAATAATAATGTAAGCTGTACTTAGAAAAAAGAGAATGCTATTTTAATTAAGCAGCAATATACTGAAAGATCCATGTATTAAAATAGATATATGTATTAAAATGGCAGATAGATCATTGTATTAAAATAGTTCAGCTGGAGGGCATGCTGTTTTCAGTTCCAGGAAAAGATGTCATGTAAATTAGATTAATTAGAAGCATACTACTTAGACCCATAGGAATATCAGATTAGTCAACCATGTAAGTTATTGTTAGTTTTCAATGCATTTAAAACATGTAACATTTTCTTCATCAGTTGTCACGGGCAATTCATTATAGTGCACGACAGGTCAATTCTGCAACACTGCTTTCATACAAATGGACGTTCAGTCATGTGATTTTGGCCATGAAATATAAAATTATGCTACAGTAAGACAGACCTGTAATTTCTGGTTTGTGGATTAAAGAAAATGTTTAGGTGTGGGTTATTTTCTCGACTGTACTTGAGGGAAGCAGGGGAGAGTATGTGCCCACGATGCAGGGTGCCAAAGCACCAACAAGCCGTTATTCATTGACTGTGTTACTAGGGTACGTGCTCACGTTGCGGATTTGTTGCGGATCCTTAGCGGATATTCCGCGCGGAATTGCAGCAGATCCGCAAGTGTGTGACCAAACAATGTTAAGCAACGAGAAAAAAAAATTGCTGTGCAGATGCTGCGGAAAATTCCGCATGGAATCTGCAACGGTTTATTTTCCGCAGCATGTCAATTCTTTTTGCGGATCTGCTGCGTTATAACACCCATTGAATTAATAAAATCCGCAGGACTAAAAACGCATGCCAATCCACAAAAAATCTGCACAAAAAACACCCGGATTTTATATGCGTTTTCTTGCAAGAGATGCAGAATCCGCTCAGGAAATTCCTTAGCCCAATCTGCAACGTGTGCACATAGCCTTAAGATACAGAGCTAAGACTGCAATCAGAATCTTTGCACTTTGTGAAGAAAAGCTTAAAGCTTATACCTCTGCTTAAACGGTACTTCTCAATTGATTAAACTTATTAAATCTAGTTTTTAGGGAAAAAAATGTATTTTTTATTTTATTTACTTACTGTATATAAAAATAATGAAAACTGCACTGTATGAATAAGGCATAAATAAAAGTAGAAAGGTATTGTGATTTTTAAAAAGGTTAACTAGTGGTTTTGTAGAAATAATTCTAATAAATTAGAAATGAATATCTGAAAATAAATATGAAACAGATAGTGAGGAGAGAAGAATATCATCATTAGGTACAGTATTCTGTGAGAAACAGAGATGTCTGGGTATACCTGTGATGGTAATAATGCTATTGTGCTCAAGCAAGTATTGGAGTAGTTTCCATGTTTTTACCACCACTTTCATCTTGGAAGACATTTCAGTACTCCTTAGGCCTCATTCACATGTCAGTATTTTTACATCAGTATTTCACCAGTAGGCCGGGATCACACATGCGAGAAACACTGCCGAGTCTCGCATGTGAAATCCCAGCTCTTGCGCCGGCACTCGGGAGAGGAGTGAGCGGCTGCATAGAAATACATGCAACCGCACACTCCACTCCCGAGTACCGACACCAGAGCTGGGATTTCA
>JARQOD010000002.1:257205027-257247761 GCA_033576555.1 Oophaga sylvatica
AAGTGTTCCTGAGTTATTACCTCATAAAGGGACACTGGTCAGAATTGCAAAAAATGGCAAAGTCTTTAAGGTCAAAATAGGCTGGGTCGTGAAGGGGTTAATCCTGTGATGTCATAGACCAAAGAGTAGAATTAACTGGGTAAAAAGGTGGAATGAGCAATTGTAAGTGCACAGGGCCATATAATATAATGATTGCAATATATTAAGAGGATACAACTTTTGATGGTAGGAGGAGTGCTTCTTTAACAGTTTTTACTTGCTAAATTGGCTCTAAGGATTCCTGAGGGTTGTGATGCTGCAGGTTTAATCCAAAATGTGAGATGCTGGAGACTCTGTGGATTTGTGTTTTTCACTAATTTAGACAGCACGGCTTTATGGCCATGGTAAACTCTAGGTGTGGTTCTGGTAGCCTCAGTAATGGCTTTGCAGCATGGTGATTAGAAAGGTTCAGTGTTTTATGTATTGGCACATATAGCTGTGAGTTTTTGTGAAACCCAAGATTAAAGCTTTCTTTTCTCTTTTAATTAAAAGAAATGTCTGGAAAATGTGTGTGCAATAAGTTTACAGAAGACTCCTACACATGCAGTCCAGCTCTTGGTTTGTCTCCATCTTAGCCACACTAATGTTACTGATCCTTGTTGTCGCCAGCCTGTATTGGTGGGTGACATGCCATACTTTTCTGCTCTCCTCGTGTTTTTCTTTTTCCTAATCCTATTTAAGCTGGCGGGGGACAGCAGGAGACCGTGTGCACTAAAGTGTTTTGAAGCTCGTTTCACACATTAGTTATTTCCCTTTGTAAGGAGACTTTTTGAGGATTTAATTCCCATTGCCCCCAGCACAGTGCATGTTTCCATCTATATCCTCTTCATGACTTGTTACTCTTTCCCAGAAAGCTAAAAAAAAATAATTACTTGTTAAACATGAGTGCCTAATTGAAGGAACCTCATTTTTCTCCCCCATTTAATTTCTTGAACATTTGGCTGTGAATCACATTCCACTTGTAATGCTACGTACATTGCTTATGTGTTTTTATTTTACAATTACATTTCCTTTTGTAGGACAAATCTATCAGCAGTATCCACAACAGCCTGGGTATCCAGCAGCTCAAGGGCAACCTCAGCCGCAAGCTCAGCCCCAGCAACAGTATGGCATGCAGTATCCTGGTAGGTCCCTCCATCCCTTGAGGAGAGGCCATATTACTAGCAACAGTAGACTTTTTTTCACTTCCAATTTTGGTGCATTGAAATTGTTAATACTATTCAGTATAATTACAGCAAAACCTTAATGTGTGTTTTATGTTTCAGGTTACAATCAACAAACGTCTCAAGGAGCTCAGCAGTTCCCAGGTTACAGTCAGCAACCTGCCCAGGCTCCTGCCCCTGGCTTTCAAGGCCAGCCACAGCAGCTACCAGCCCAGGCCCCTCAACAGTATCCAGCCGGCTCTTACCCACCACAAACCTACACTACACAGGCGTCCCAACCTGCCAGCTATAATGTCCCACCTGCTTCTCAGCCTGGAATGGCACCAAGCCAACCAGGGAGTTATCAGCCTAGGCCAGGATTTACCCCTACACCTGGTAGTACTGTAACTCCTCCACCAAGTGGCCCTAACCCATATGCTCGTAACCGTCCCCCATTTGGTCAGGGGTACACCCAACCAGGACCTGGGTACCGATAAATGCACTATCATTACCAAGGCAAAGGCTGCTAGATCTGTTTCCATCCCTACAGACTTCAATGTTATGCATACAATTGTAATCATGCTTCAGACAGCAGAAGAAAAGCATTTTGCGCTTTTCAGTGTTTATCTTTACTGGAGGAGAAAGACAAAATGATTATTTCTTGCTTTTGATTGTATCTGCTCTCTAGTTGAAAATTTAAAGTCCCAAAAAACAAGTGTTTGACACACAAGTCAGCCTTGTCAAACACCTGAAAATATACTAATTAAACCCCCCACTCTTTGGCTTGTTTTTAATGATCTGGTGTGTTCAAATAGAGCTCTTCTGAGTGATAAACTAGGTATTATGTACACATTCTAACACTGAAATCTAATAAAATGTTCAACTCGTTTAATTTAATGAATAAATGCTGTCTCTAATGGAAGTTGTATTCTTGTTATTGGAATGGTCAGGCTCAGCTTAGGGAACCTATTGCCAGATTTCTGCTGCCCTAATCACGTTCACCATGAATCAGAGCTTGGCTCAATGATTCCTGCCAAGTATGTTTTTACTTTGAAATGCTGTGCCGTTTCAGAGAAAACCTAGTTTGAAAAGCTGAATGGGGTCTATATAGGAAGGGACACGATTAGTCCAATGACCTCCTGGGACAGCTTCTTTCCCGTCCCCCATGCTCCAGTTGATTAATAGGTAAGGCCTGCGAACAACTGGAGTGTGCCAGGCAGGAGCTAGCTGGGGATTGCACCGGAATAGTCGGTCTCTCCATATTGTCCCTGTCCTTCTTAAGTGTTTCAGAGTAAAACATACTTGGCCCGCAATTCCGAAGCCAGGATTCAATTCATGCTGCCTGCCGGGAGGTCGTAGAAGGTTTGTTTTGGGAAAAGTGGGGTTTATACATGTAAATGCTTCCAAAATGGCTGTCGAGTACAGTTAATCATATTTGGACAGTCACTCCATGTTTACTAGTGTTGTCAAAAGGACCGGTTTCAGCAGGGCTAGAATTGGCAAAGAACTGATGGACAGAGCTGGAATTACCACATTTGCTGTCATTTGTAATTCCTAGCTTTGTTGTGACACTGGCAAACCGATATGTAAACCATGAACTTCAACAATAGTTGTGCCCCTGCCATCGACCTTATTCACACATCAATATTTTGGCCATTATTTTATCAGGATTTGCAAGCTAAAAGTTTCCCTCTAGTTCTGTGTTTATTTATAGTTTTTCTCTCCATGATCCACTACAGATTTTGGCATTTAGTGTGTGAATAAGACCTTATTCTAGAAGTGAAGCCAGTGGTTTGTAATTGCATCTCAACCCCTTTCTACCATCTGACGTACTATTCCGTCCATGTGCCCTGGGACTTATTTCCCATGGACGGAATAGTACGTCATATGCAATCAGCCACGCTCACGGGGGAGCGCAGCTGATCGCGGCCGGGTGTCAGCACTTTAACCCCCGGTACACTGCGATCAAACATGATCGCAGCGTTCCGGTGGCATAGGAAAGCATCGCGCAGGGAGTGGGCTCCCTGCGTGCTTCCCTGAGACCCTCAGAACAATGCGATGCGATGTCAGTTCGCTAATCTGACACAGTGCTGTGCAAAGTGTCAGATCAGCGATCTGACACTATATAGTGATGTCCCACCCTGGGACAATGTAAAAAAAAAAAATCTGTAAAAATATTTTAAAAAATCCCTAAATAAAAAAAAAAAAATTCCCCAATAAACACATTATTATATAAGTAAAAAAAATAAATAAAAGCACACGTATAGTATCGTCACGTCCGTAACGACCCGCCCTTTAAAAACTGTACCACTAGTTAACCCCTTTACTGAACCCTTAAAGTATTGTTTTTTTGCCTTTTTTTTTTTTTTTTTATCATCATACCTCCGAACAAAAAGTGGAATATCAAGCGATCAAAAAGACGGATATAAATAAACATGGTACCGCTGAAAACGTCATCTTGTCCGGCAAAAAACGAGCCACCATTCCGCATCATCAGCGAAAAAATAAAGAAGTTTTAGCTCGCAGAATAAAGCAATGCAAAAATAATTATTTTTTATATAAAATTATTGTATAAAAGCGCCAAAACATAAAAAATTATATAGATGAGGTATCGCTGTAATCGTACTAACCCGAAGAATAAAACTGCTTTATTAATTTTACCACATGCGGAACGGTATAAACACCCCCCCAGAAAAAAAGAAATTCATGAGTTGCTGGTTTTTGTTCATTCTGCCTCCCAAAAATCGGATTAAAAAGCGATCAAAAAATGTCGTGTGCCCGAAAATGGTACCAATAAAAGCGTCAACTCGTCACGCAAAAATAAGACCTCACATGATTCTGTGGGCCAAAATATGGAAAAATTATAGCTCTCAAAATGTGATGCAAAAACTATTTTTTACAATAAAAAGCGTCTTTTTAGCGTGTGATGGATGCCAAGCATAAAGACCCGCTATAAAAAACCACTATGAATAGTAAATCAAACCCCTCTGTATCACCCCCTTAGTTAGGTAAAAATAATAAAATGAAAAAAAAGTATTTATATTTTAACGTTGGGGTTAGGGTTGGGATTCGAGTTAGGGGTGTGTTAGTGATAGGTTTGTGGTTAGGGTTATGGTTAGGGATTAGGGTTAGGGGTGTGTTGGGGTTAGGGTTGGAGTTAGAATTGGGGGGTTTCCACTGTTTAGGCACATCAGGGGCTCTCCAAACGTGACATGGCATCTGAACTCCATTCCAGCCAATTCTGCGTTGAAAAAGTCAAACGGTGCTCCTTCCCTTCCGAGCTCTGCCATGCGCCCAAACAGTGGATTACCCCCACAAATGGGGTATCAGTGTACTCAGGATAAATTGCACAATAACTCTTGGGGTCCAATTTCTTCTGTTACCCTTGGGAAAATAAAAAATTGGGGGCGAAATTATCATTTTTGTGGAAAAAAAATGATTTTTTTATTTTTATGGTTCTACATTATAAACTGCTGTGAAGCACTTGGGGGTTCAAAGTTCTCCCCACACATCTAGGTATGTTCCTTGGGGGGGGGGGGGGTCTAGTTTCCAAAATGGTGTCACTTGTGGGGGTTTCCACTGTTTAGGCACATCAGGGGCTCTCCAAACGCAACATGATGCCCGCAGACCATGCCATCAAAGTCTGCATATTAAAATGTCACTTCCCTTCCGAGCCCCGACGTGTGCCCATACAGTAGTTTTCTCCCACATATGGGGTATCAGCGTACTCAGGAAAAATTGGACAACAACTTTTAGGGTCCAATTTCTCCTGTTACCCTTGAAAAAAAAAATATTAGGGTCTAAAAATAATGTTTGTGGAAAAAAATAATTTTTTTATTTTCACGCTCGGGCGTTATAAACTTTAGTGAAACACCTGGGGGTTCAAAATTCTCACCACACATCTAGACAAGTTCCTTGGGGGTCTAGCTTCCAAAATTAATTCACTTGGGGGTTTCCACTGTTCAGGCACATGAGGGGCTCTCCAAACGCGACATGGCGTCCGAACTCAATTTCAGCCAATTTTGCGTTGAAAAAGTCAAACGGTGCTCCTTCCCTTCCATGCCATGCGCCCAAACAGTGGTTTACCCCCACATATGGGGTATCGGCATACTTGGGATAAATTGCACAATAACTTTTGTGGTCTTGTTAACCTTGGGAAAATCAAAATTGGGGGTGAAAAGATCATTTATGTGGAAAAAAATGATTTTTGAATTTTATGGCTTTGTTATAAACTTTAGTGAAACACCTGGGGGTTCAAAGTACTCACCACACATCTAAGTTCCTTAGGGGGTCTACGTTCCAAAATGGTGTCATTTGTGGGGGCTTCCACTGTTTAGGCACATCAGGGGCTCTCCAAACGCGACATGGCGTCCAGCCAATTCTGCGTTGAAAAAGTCAAACGGCGCTCCTTCCCTTCCGAGCTCTGGCTTACACCCAAACTGCTTTACCTGCATATATGGGGTATCAGCGTACTCAGGACAAATTGCATAACTTTTGCGGTCCAATTTCTCCTGTTACCCTTGGTAAAATAAAACAAATTGGATGTGAAATAAATATTTTGTGAAAAAAAATTAAATGTTCATTTTTTTTTTTTTTTTAAAACATTCCAAAAAATTCCTGTGAAGCGACTGAAGAGTTAATAAACTTGAATGTGGTTTTGAGCACCTTGAGGGGTGCAGTTTTTAGAATGGTGTCACTATTGGGTGACAAAGTGACTTCAAATGTGAGGTTGTCCCTAAAATAAAAATGGTGTTGTAAAAATGAGAGATCGCTGGTCAACTTTTAACCCTTATAACTTCCTAACAAAAAATTTTGTTTCCAAAATTGTGCTGATGTAAAGTAGACATGTGGGAAATGTTACTTAGTAACTATATTGTGTCACATTTCTCTGTTTTAAGGGCATAAAAATTCAAAGTTTGAAAATTGCTAAATTTTCGCCATATTTCCGTTTTTTTAATAAACGCAAGTTATATCGAAGAAATTTTACCACTATCATGAAGTACAATATGTCACGAGAAAACAGTCTCAGAATCGCCAAGATCCGTTGAAGCGTTCCAGAGTTATAACCTCATAAAGAGACAGTGGTCAGAATTGTAAAAATTGGCCCGGTCATTAACGTGCAAAGAACCCTCGGGGGTAAAGGGGTTAAATTAAAAACGAACATAAAGCTGTATAAACAAGTGGGAAACAACCCATTGTCTTTTCACAGTTCAAAATTGAAAATGGTAAGGGCTTGTGTGTGACATAAAATGCTGCCGTAGAGCTAAAGTAATACTGATCTGCTGTCCGCTCAAGTGCAAAGTCTCCGCTGGTATTCTTTTTAGGCAGGGATCACACATGCGAGGAATATGGCCGAGTCTCGCATGTTAATTCCCGGCACTGCCGCCGGCCTCAGGAGTGGAGCGTGCGGCTGCATAGCAATACATGCAGCCGCACACTCCGCTCCGAGGCCGGCGGCAGTGCCGGGAATTAACATGCGAGACTCGGTCGTATTCCTCGCATGTGTGATCCCGGCCTTACATTGGCTACAGATGGGACTGCTACATGACATCTGCAACCAATCACTGCCTGCAGCTGTCCTGGTGCATATACTATGGAGTCATTAACTGGTTGTGACATCTGCAGCCAATGTAAACCGTATACCAACGAAGGCTGCTGGAATGGAGGCTAAAAAAACTAGTATGGCCGTGCTACTGTAGCCCATTTGCAGCTTTTTACATATCTTGGACATCTTGCTTAAATGAAGAAAAACCAGCGTTTACTCTAGAGGATTTGCGCTGTTACATTTGTGTTAGGGCAACTTTTACATTTCTTACACAAACCTGAAGGCAAACAAAATCATCTACAATCATAATTTTTTTTTTTTATTTATTTTTTAAAAGCCATCATCGCTTTACAGTTCTAACCTTCCCTATGCAACTTTGAAACAAAGCATAACTTTTTAGTTGCAAACTGTTTTTTTTTTTTTTTTTTTTACAAAATTGGAATCCTGCAGAAACTGAAATATGCAAAACCTCAAATTTTAGAGAAATGCCAATTTCATACGTCCACGTTGTACCAGTCTACATGTGCATATTGAATCTTGAAATGTATCTTCAAAACAAAGTAGATGGGATTTCCACAATCTCTCGCAAATATTTCAGTTAGGCCGGCGTCACACTAGCGAGTTTGATGCGAGTTAGTCGCACGACTTACATCAACACCCGGCACGGCCGCCCGCTCTCGGACCAGAGTGCGCGGCTGCATAGAAATACATGCATAGAAATACATGCAGCCGCACACTCGGGTCCGAGAGCGGGCGGCCGTGTCGGATGTTGATGCGAGTAAGTCGTGCGACTAACTCGCATCAAACTCGCTAGTGTGACGCCGGCCTTACTGCAATAACAAGCAGCTAGATTTACACAGACAATGGTGAGATGTGAAATGAAATAGTGCATTTTGCCTTTTTGATTGGAAAGCGATTGGTAAATGGGGTTGATGTCTCAGCCAATGTAGCTACATTTAATAGCAAGTGATCGTGTTATGCACCTGCTACTTTTTGCCATAGGCCGGCGTCACACTTGCGAGTTTGATGCGAGTAAGTCGCACACTTTCTTGCATCAACACTCTGGCACGGCCGCCCGCTCTCGGACTCGAGTGTGCGGCTGTATAGAAATACATGCAGCCGTACACTATGGTCCGAGAGCGGGCGGGCGTGCCGGGTGTTGATGCGAGAAAGTTGTGCGACTTACTCGCATCAAACTCGCAAGTGTGACGCCGGCCATAATGTAAGGAACGCAAAACAACTGAATTCACTTACAATGTGGTCTGATCTAGCAGTAGTATCGTCCAATATAAGTACTGAAAGAAAACTCCAAGAGCAATACGAATAATAGTGCACATTAACGGGTTATTTTGAAAAATACATTTTTATCAAAGCTGCAGTGCAAAAGAAAACATGGTTAAAACACTAAAAAAAAAAAAAAAAAAAATTGTGAACAAAAATCAAACCTGGCATGTCATATGTGAGCCGAAATACCGTCCGTCTACTGTAAATAAGGGTCTGTGGCTATTGAAAAAAGTAAATATAGAAGTACCATACACCATAAAGTGCAATTATGTAGTGAAGTAAAGCATAGATGCACTATAGCTGATATGTCAGTCAGACATGACTGCCATATAAATTCAGAGACCCTACAGAAAGGTGATCTATACAGTTTATTACAAAAGCGAGAAGACCCTCACATTTTTTGTAAATATTTTAGCTTTTCAGGGGACAACGTGAAAGATATGACACTTTGATACAATGTAAAGTAGTCAATGTTCAGCTAGTATAACAGTGTAAATTTAATGTGCTCTCTAACTTAACTCGGCCATTAATGTTTAAATCGCTAGCAACAAAAGTGAGTTAAAAATGGCTGAATTCTACCCAAAGTCAATATTTTGTGTGGCCACCATGATTTTCAAGCACTACCTTAACTCTCTTGTGCATGGAGTACAGTAGAGCTTCACATGTCTCCACTGGAATCCTCTTTCACTCCTTCCTGCTGCCCAGTTTCTGAAGTGAGGAGATCAGGCTCTGCTTCAATATCTGACAGTATATGTTGGCATTCAATGTTCCCTCAATGAACTATAGCTTCCCACAGCGAGCTGCACCCGTGCAGCCCCAAACCATGAAACTCCCACCACCATGCTTGACTGAAGGCAAGACACACTTGTCTTTCAACTCCTGACCTGGTTGCAGCCACACATGCTTGACACCATATGAGCCAAATAAGTTTGTTGGTCTCATCAGACCACAGGACGAGGTTCCCGTAATCCATGTCTGTAGTCTGTCTTCAGTAAACGGTTTGTGGGCTTTCTTGTGCATCATCTTTACAAGAAGCTTCCTTCTGAGATGACAGCCATGCAGACCAACTTGATGCAGTGTGAAACCCCCACCCCTGTAACCTCTGCCGCAATGCTGGCAGCACTTATACGTCTATACTGAAAAGACTGACAAAAAGACGTATGCACAGCCTATGGTGAGTGGTACATGAGTAGGGGCCCAAGCCAAGGTAAAGTAAAAATAAACTGCACTCAACTTTAGATAAATTGCAAATAAGTGGAGTTTATTGAAATCTAAATACATGTAGTACACAGGGAGGAACGTTTCGGTCTCACGACCTTCATCAGCTACCCTGTAACGTTTCGGTCTCACGACCTTCATCAGCTACTACAAATAGACAATTGGATAATATATACAAAATTAGTAAATCCAAAAATAGAAATATAAACAAAAATTGCATAAAAAATAAGACATCTGACACATCAAAATCCTCCTCTCAACCAAGTAATAGAGTAGCTTTTGTGCATTCCTTTCATCCATTCGCTTTTCTTATACATAAAACCATTCGTAGACACTGGCCCCTTCTTTCTAGGGCACATCCAACATCCCTGAATTCAACAATCCTTTTTTACTGTGTTTTCGCCGAGCCCCTAACTTTCCCATACGTATAGCACGCCTACTTCTTGATATGTCTCTTCCAGCACTTACGTTTTCATACAACACAGATGAGACCTCTAGTATTTTGGCACAGACCAATCTCTCCTGCGAATTCCTAAAGGCACCTCCCAGTGAGACCCGCAGTAGAGATCTCGAACGCGAACTCCGACACCACACAAATCTTGAATTACACTGTGCAACATTGACAGAATACCTACGGGTTCAGCGCATTCCACGGGGTCTGAGGGTACAACTTCGGCCCACTCTTTTTGGTGATTCACCTGACTTTTGCACTAAGTATGAGCATATCTTCAATAAATGTTCCTTTGACTTGATGGTTTTGACTATAGAACATCTGCAAAAGACTATCACCACAAGTTCGGATCGCATCAAATCAATTGAAGTACAACTATCCACCACCGGGACACCCGAGGAACTGACTGCTCTTAGGAACCAGATAAAAACCAACATCGATCAACATAAGAGAGATACGGAAAATCGCAAGAGGAATAAATTTATTCGCGATCAGGAGGACTACGAGCAAGATCGAGTCTACAGGTGGCGAGGAAAATCATCAACATGGCTGGCACCCCAACGATCTGGCTATCGCTCTACATCAGACTTATCTACGTCTGGCTCAGGAACACCCAGGTCCATCCACTACCTCATTTCCTTTTTTCGGTCAAAGAAGAAAACCTCAAAGGCGTCAAGGACCAGACGGGGGCATGGATCCAAGAGGCAATCAAGCCTCAATACGGACAACCAGGTCACAGGTATGTGCCCACTGGTTGTGAATATTTCTACCAGGACTTTGGGCATTGCAGAACTGAACGTCCTTCAAAAGGGCCTATCCTTTTGTCCTTCCTATAGATACGGGACTTTGGATCTAGAAATAGATCTCCAACGTTTCTATAGATCACTGAGACTCAGAGTACATTTTGCAAATCAGTCCCCATCACCACCTCTCATCACAGGTAGTGCCTCCGAGGTAGACCCCCTTTCCATTGTCAATCTTGACCTCAGGTCCAAAAGCCACTATAGACCACCTTTAGGGTCTAATTTCCTTGAAACCTTTATAGACTTTGTACAGTCTTCATTTCATGACCTTGAACACAATATGGAACAGGGCAAACTCTTTTACCCCCCTAATCTTAGCACAGTGGAACAACAGGCCTTAAGGTCCCTCAAGGAAGACCAAAATCTAATTATCAAACCTGCTGATAAGGGGGGAGCAATTGTGGCTATGAATCGATCAGATTACATTTCTGAAATACTTAGAGAACTTGATGACACCACCGTATATGTCAAACTACCTCACGATCCAACCAGTCATACTAGAACCATTATTTCTGATACCCTAAGTAGACACTTAGACAAGGGCATTCTGGACAAGAAAACCTGGACTTTCTAATTAAGACTAATCTGGTTATACCGTTTTTTTATACGTTACCAAAGATCCACAAGGATCTTCAACACCCTCCAGGTCGGCCTATTGTCGCCTCTACTGAGTCCATTCTTTCCCCACTTTCCATCTATCTAGAAAAATACTTACCCCTTTGATTAAGTCCTCCAAGTCTTTTTTACTTGACAACAATGCCTTTCTCGGGGTTATCAACAGTATCGGACAGATTCCTAGTGAATCTATATTAGTCACCTTTGACGTAAAAGATTTGTACACCTCGATCCCTCATGATAAGGGCATATTTTTCCATCAAACAACTTCTTCTGGAATCACACTTTACAGAGACACAAATAGATCTATGTGTGGACCTTTTGACACTAGTACTTACCCGCAATTACTTCATGTTTCAGGATGACTTCCTGCAGATTCGTGGGACCGCGATGGGCTCGAACGTGGCACCCCCATATGCAAATTGCTATATGGCACATTTCGAAGAATCTACTATCTATCCTCATCCGTTATTCCAAGAGAATGTCATCAGTTGGAAACGCTATATAGATGACATTTTTTGCATCTGGGGTGGCACGTTCGAGTCCCTAACCAACTTCCATCATATATTGAATCAGTCATGGCCAGGTCTTCAATTTACCATTACACAGGATCTATACAAAATCAATTTTCTAGACACAATGGTCATCAAGGATGAATGTGGGAGAAATGTGGGCAATTTTTGTAAGATTTTCAAAAAAAGGATGAATGTGGGAAACTGTCTACAGATTTGTATGCGAAACCCACAGACCGTAACGGTTTACTACACTTTGACAGTTTTCACCCCACGCCCATGAAGTGGTCCATTCCAAAATCCCAATTCCAACGGGTTAAACGTATTGTGTCAAACCAGGATACTTGTAATAACAGATTAGGTGAAATGAATTCCAAGTTCCGAGCTAGGGGGTACCCTCAACGGATCCTCGATATGTCCCTATCTGACACATCAAAATCATCCTCTCAACCAAGTAATAGAGTAGCTTTTGTGCATTCCTTTCATCCATTCGCTTTTCTAATACATAAAACCATTCGTAGACACTGGCCCCTTCTTTCTAGGGCACATCCCAACATACCTGAATTCAACAATCCTTTTTTACCGTGTTTTCGCCGAGCCCCTAACTTCAGAGATTCTTTGGTAAGAGCTGATAGAGGGCCTACTAGACCACGGATCATACAACGGTTCCTGCAGAATCCTAAGTACGGTACATTCCCTTGTCTCAGTTGTACCCAGTGCAACAACGTACAAAAGGGTAACATTATACATCATCCTTACATCGGCAGATCATATAACATTAAGGGTTATTTCACCTGTGATACCTCATTTCAGTATACGTTATTAAATGCCCTTGCGGAATGTTATATGTGGGTGAGACAACCCAACCGGTCAAAGACCGAATATCTAAGCACAAATCGACGATCCGATGTAAAATTTACTCCTTCCAATTCCATACCATTTTGTTACCCAGGGCCACGGCATAGCACAACTTAAGTTTCAGGTTCTTGAACATGTGCCCCAACCCAGGAGAGGGGGTGATCGCATAAAACAATTAAAACGGCGAGAAGCCTTTTGGATACATACTCTTGACACATTGTCCCCAAAAGGTATTAACAAAGATTATGATTTGCTTTCTTTTTTGTAATTTGATCGTTATGTTCACCACTACACAGTTTCCATATTTGTCTATATGGGAGAATAAGTCTATTATTGATCATTTTGAATATTGTGTCATTTTTTACTAATGTACCTTTATTGCCTTGCTACCATGCAGCTCTGCTAAGGACTGTTTCTACCTAATTATATACTATTGTCTGGGTTCCATAGAATATATACTAATAACCATGCCTTATGCTCATTTCCAGGTACTAATTATATGCCCATGTACTTATCATATATGTATTTGCCCATGTATTAATTATTGTCTTTGTATCTGTCTTAGTGCCGATTGTATTAAGAAAGAAGGCACATTTACACTGTGGAAGGAGTTTCTCATCACCACGCTAGCGTTTCCTTCCTTAAACTGCACAACTCTGCTCCTCCTTTGTTCCTGCATCACTGAGCACCGCCTACAAAGCCTTGGAACGCAGATAGTAACATCACTGGATTGCACGGCCATGTCCTTCCACTCTCACCATTACCCACACACCGCACTGGATTGGCTAAACAGCTATCACGAGACCCACCACTCTTCCTTATCAAACAGGAAGTATCACGGCCATGACAGCATGCGTCGAGCGTGGATACCGCGTCCCTGCTGCAGCGCCATACGGACTATCGTTCCAACAAGGTTTGCAACACAGGCTCTGTTTTTCAGCGACTTACTATTTCAGCTGTTACCTGTTCTCCCATACTGATCATGCGGGTCTGCTGTTTTTTAGGTTGCCTACCTTCTATCTCTGGTTATAAGAGATTTCATATGGTTGCTCCATGACTTTTCTGGTAGGCGATCCTATATCAGCACATTGTCCATTTCTTCTTTTGATATGTATTTGACACTGTTCTGCTGTTTATCCTTCACAGCTATTATGTGACATTCACTCTGGATGTGTCTACACTTACTATTAAGTATCTATACAGGGGGTATGTTCATTTATTTCATATGCACTTTAAAAGCACTCTATTTACCTGGTCACAACCTCCTCTTTATCGTACAGTCCTATTCCCATATTACCTACGACCATGATACTAGCTGGAATCATTCAGATTTTTTGTATATACTTATTTTCTTATTTTTTATGCAATTTTTGTTTATATTTCTATTTTTCCATTTACTAATTTTGTATATATTATCCAATTGTCTATTTGTAGTAGCTGATGAAGGTCGTGAGACCGAAATGTTACAGGGTAGCTGATGAAGGTCGTGAGACCGAAACGTTCCTCCCTGTGTACTACATGTATTTTGATTTAATTAAATTCCACTTATTTTCAATTTATCTACAGTTGAGTGCAGAGTTTATTTTTACTATACTGAAAAGACAACCTCTATGATGCCGAGCATGGTCACTCAACTTCTTTGGTCAACCATGGCGGGGCCACTTCTGAATGGAACCTGTCTTGTTAAACTGCTGTTTGGTCTTAGCCATTGTGCTGCAGCTCAGTTTCATAGTGTTGGCAATCTTACAGCCTAGGCCATCTTTATGTACTGCACCAAGTCTTTTTTTCTCATCCTCAAAGCGTTCTTTACCATATGGTGCCATGGTGAACTTCCAGTGACCAGTGTGAGAGTGATGACACCAAATCTAAATCTCTCCATTTGCAACTGAGACCTTGTAACACTAATGAGTCACATAACACTGGGGAAGGAAAATGTATAATTGGGCTCAATTTAGGCATTTTCACTTAGTCACTTGTTGCCAGCGGTTTAGACATTAATGGCTGTGTGTTGAGTTATTTAGAGGACTCACCAAATTTACACTGTTATACAAGCTGTACACTGAATACCTTACATTGTATCAAAGTGTCAGATCTTCAGTGTTGACCCATTAAAAGATTAAATATTTACAAAAATGTGAGGGGTGTACTCAATTTTGTAATCTGTATGTACCCATGCTTATCGCCACATCACATCTGACTGCCTTAGATGCTATAGAAATGCCATATAATATATATATATATATATATATTATATATATATATATATATATATATATATGTTTTTGCCCTTTATGTTGTGTGGTAGTTATATTTTGCTTCATTTGTCAGGGACCCTTATTCACAGGAGATGGGGTATTTCTAGTCACATATCATTGTACAGTTTCCTTGTGTTTTTCACTGAAGCTTTAAGAAAAGTGTATTTTTCTGATACCCACTAATGTGCATTGCTATTATTCGTATAGCTCTTTGGGTTTTCATTCGGTACATGTGTTTTGCTATGGTAGTATGTGCATTAGAAATGTTTCACAGTCAAAGTTGCTGCGGAGCCCCAACTGAATAGGGTTGTGCACATTATGGCCCATTTTTTACGCATTTATTTGGGGCTAAAAATGATCTTTGCACTTCAGTTTTATTAAAAACTTGCCACTTTTTTCCTTTTATAGCCTCTGTTTTTCTGCACACTCAACTTTAATGTCCTCTGTAGTCATAAATCAGCTGAGAGGAGCTTAAAAAAAGGCTGACAAAGCGTTACAAACGCTCCCGCTGGACCTTCAGATTGTGTTCTCGGAGAGATTCTAAGTTGACCTATTCTGCAGTCAGCAATAGACAGTTCAACATATGTAATAAAAGGCACATTTTTATTGAAATCCAATTCCAAAAGTGATTTTTAGTCAAAAATACATGCAGTTACATAAGAAAAAAATGTAAATTATGTAGACGACAGAAGTTTCCTCTATGTCTTATCCAGTATATGTACAGTCATGGCCAAAAGTTTTGAGAATGACACAAATATTATATTTTCACATGATCTGCTGCCCTCTGGTTTTTATGTGTGTTTGACAGATGTTTTTATCACAGACAGAAATATAATAATTGCAAACATATGAGTAACAAAAGCTTATATTGACAGTTAGAATGAGTTAATGCAGCAAGTCAATATTTGCAGTGTTGACCCTTCTTCTTCAGGACCTCTGCAATTCTCCCTGGCATGCTCTCAATCAACTTCTGGACCAAATCCTGACTGTACATTCTTGCACAATCAGTGCTTTCATTTTGTCAGAATCCAAAATCTCTATGTTTTGTTCCCTGTGCCATTTAGTTATCACCTTTGCTTTATGGCAAGGTGCTCCATCATGCTGGAAAAGTCATTATTGATCGCCAAAACTGCTCTTGGAGGGTTGGGAGAAGTTGCTCTTGGAGGACATTCTGGTACATTCTTTATTTATGGCTGTGTTTTTAGGCAAGACTGTGAGAGAGCCAATTTCCTTGTCTGAGAAGCAACCCCACACATGAATGGTTTCAGGATGCTTAACAGTTGGCATGAGACAAGACTGGTGGTAGCGCTCACCTTGTCTTCTCCGAATGAGGCGTTTTCCTGATGTCCCAAACAATCGAAAAGGGGATTCATCAGAGAAAATAACTTTACCCCAGTCCTCAGCAGTCCACTGCCTGTACCTTTTGCAGAATATCAGTAAGAATGACACCACTGGACACTTTAAAAGGAGGCTGGTGCTTGGCATCATTGTTTCTCTTCTGTTAACCATGGTTATCTCTAAAGAAACACGTGCAGTCATCATTGCAATGCACAAAAATGGCCTAACAGGGAAGAGTATTGCAGCTAGAAAGATTGCACCTCAGTCAGCAATCTATCGCATCATCAAGAACTTCAAGGAGAGAGGTTCCATTGTTGCCAAAAAGGTGTTTTTTCTGGAGAGAAGTGGCTTCTTTGCTGCCCTCCTTGAGACCAGGCCTTGCTCCAAGAGTCTCCGCCTCACAGTGCGTGCAGATGCACTCACACCTGCCTGCTGCCATTACTGAGCAAGCTCTGCACTGCTGGTAGCCCGATCCCGCAGCTGAAACACTTTTAAGAGACGGTCCTGGCGCTTGCTGGTCTTTCTTGGGTGCCCTGGAGCCTTTTTGGCAACAATGGAACCTCTCTCCTTGAAGTTCTTGATGATGCGATAGATTGTGACTGAGGTGCAATCTTTCTAGCTGCAATACTCTTCCCTGTTAGGCCATTTTTGTGCATTGCAATGATGACTGCACGTGTTTCTTTAGAGATAACCATGGTTAACAGAAGAGAAACAATGATGCCAAGCACCAGCCTCCTTTTAAAGTGTCCAGTGGTGTCATTCTTACTTAATCATGACAGATTGATCTCCAGCCATGTCCTCATCAACACCCACACCTGTGTTAATGGAGCAATCACTGAAAAGAGGTTAGCTGGTCCTTTTAAGGCAGGGCTGCAATGATGTTGAAATGTGTTTTGGGGGATAAAGTTAATTTTCTAGCCAAATATTGACTTTGCAAGTAATTGCTGTTAAGCTGATCACTCTTTATAACATTCTGGAGTATATGCAAATTGCCATTAGAAAAAGTGAAGCAGTAGACTTTGTAAAAATTAATATTTGTGTCATTCTCAAAACTTTTGTCCATGACTGTATTAAAGGGCCATCAATTACTGTTAAAAGCTCCATGCTTTTTCTCTACAGCTGCCACTGTAACCTCTGAGTCTACCCTGTCTTTCAAACCATATAACCAAGTTCTTGCCACCTCCTGCTGCCTCCAGCTCAAAAACATTTCCCCAATCTGCTCATTTATTTATTTACTCACTTATATAGCGCCATTAATTCCACAGTGCTTTACAGACATTATCGGCCCTGTTCCTTTTGGGGGTCACAATCTACATTCCTTATTAGTATGTTTTTGGAGTGTGGGAGGAGCATACTCAACTTTTAGTGCATGTCCCCATCATCTCCTGCTTAGACTACTGAAACATCCTTCTCGTGGACTTCCCATGTAACAAGCTTGTGGCTTGTTATTCATTGCCGGTTAGTCATTGCCCTGATAATTCAGTTCAAGGCAATGACATACAAGGTTGTTCACAATCTCTCCTCTAATCTAACCTACCACCACCTCTCCACACGGAATCTCCAGTGCTCACGAGACCTTCTTCTGCTCCTTACACAAACGTCTCCAAAATGTATCTCTCTCTTGCTTGCCTCATGCAATATTCCCCAGCTCTAGTCCTCAAGAGCCACCAATAGGTCATGGCTTCAGGATTTCCTTAGACTCACCACCTGTGCAATACTCTTGAGGACTAGAGTTGGGGAACACTGACCTAATGCTTTTGCTACTGTAACTAGTCAGGCTCTCCCCAGCCTCAAAATACCCTCTTTATGACTATTCTATAGGTTCTCCACCTCCATTCCTAGTGTCCATTTTCATAAATTTACTTTTTTTGAGCAGTTACCTGACCGACTAACGCCTTATTATAACTCGCGCTAGGTCCAGTCGTCTACATGCCACAATGTGTTAATGGTGCACTAACTATATATTTAATTAAACAAATTGTGATATTGTGGCATTACTCCACATGTACTGTGTATGTGTTTCATGTATGTGTTGTCCATTTTTTGAGATTTTTAACATATAGATTAAAAGTTATATTTTATTATCACTTTACCCTTGCTGCAACTCTTCTGTATTCGGGTATATTTGACAAAGTGTTTATCACTATTGCTATATACGCTTTGTAGTTTGTAAGAAGAAGAATATCTTTGTACCATGTTAACCAGGAGATAGAAAAATATTCTAAATTGAGATTCCCCAGTGATTGATAGGTTTTATTTGTTAACTGAAAAGATGGTAACTTATAGCAAGCGTTCAAGACAACTCAAATCTCTTCAAGCAAGTTTTCGAAACCACTCAGACCGGAGTAGCCTTGAAAGCTTTCTATAAGTTACCAGATTTTCAGTTAGTCATTAAAAGCTCATCTACATGGCAGGACACTACAGGTAATCTGTACCGTGGCTCAGATGTGTTACTACACAGCAAATCAACGACTACTCTTCAGAAATAGAGCTTATGCTATATCAATCTTCTGGCCCCAAAAGTCAACCCACTGACCAGTAAAATAGGCATGATAATCTGCAGGATCTTTCAACCATTGCCACAGAAATTCCTATGTGGTTTTTGAGTTATGATGACCCAGTAAAGGTCATTGTTTGTAGTAGAGTAGATATTGTAACCTATGGTCACTGTAAGCGGATGGAACACTTTATCCAAGAAAGGAGTAAAGTCAGAGAGGAGCTGCTGTACGTAAGTCCAAACCAGAAGGTTTTCTTGACTTGCTATATTCTCCACATATTTTTTTTTTTACATTTTGTTTGAACATTGTTGTGACCATTTATTTTCACCTTTTGCTGTGATGCCTTTATGAAAGCAAAAAAACAAAACAAAAAGACAGATAATCATTTTGCATCTCTGTCCTGATACATTCATGATATTCACATAAACTTTGGTCTGTTTGTAGAAACATTTGATACATATCTGAGGAACCACACAATGTCCTACTTGGCAGTAACAAAATACAGGAAGAGTGTTTAAAAAAAAGATCAATATCTTTATTGTAGAGGTCATATATTGCTCTCTTCTGCTACAAAACCAGGTTGCATTTGGAAATAAAGCTATATTGTATATACTGTACATTCTGTAAAAAGTTAATTACAAATCTATTTATAAATCACATGCTTATGTTAATTTTAAAATATCTGCAGCCATGAAAGTAAAATGTAATCTTGCACCAAAGAGTGAACATATTTAAGTACCTGCCTTGTTTGTATCTTCCATCTATCCATCTAATGTCACAACGCTGTGACAGAAACCGGGAGGAAATGTCTAATCGCAAGCAGATCTAAGAGACGGCCGAGACTTACAGATAAGGCCTTTCTGTATGATCATGCTACGATGCGATTTCTGTGTGTTCTATGTGATACATTTGCTCAGTTCCTATGATAAGCAGGAAATACTTTCACCATGATGTGATAAAAAAGTTGTATATGTTGAAATAAATTAAAACATTGGCGTTGATGACACTAGATGAAGATTAACATGGAGCGAAACATTAAAATTTTTCTCTTTAAAGAATGTAGTTGGATAAAAATTTGCTTCAAAATATTTCTTACAACATTGTGATAAATAACATAGACACTGCTTTTCTCAAAAGACCACAAACAGGGAGCCAGCTTCCCGAGTTTTTCTCCTATGAAGACAATATCCTTCTTTGCATAATTTGATAAATATGGAAGCAGTCTGTTAACTCTGTAACATGTAGAATTATTTAATACATATCTTACATTAGTAGAACCAATTAGGTAATGAGAGTAGATTGAAGCTAGCGCATTGTCTATAGAACGGATGGATGTTGTTGATGCAGGCAAGTCCATGATTTCATTGTTTTATTACCATTCTTCTTACCACTTCCCAGGTATTGATATTCCACATTCATACCAGTGAACATAGCTAATGTGTGTCTGGCCACCGATCTCTCCAAATTCCACTGGCTGCTGGCGGACAGATCTATAAAATCCTGTGCAAATATCATATAACAAAATGTGAATTACTAAAAGAAAGGCAAATGTAATTATGTTTCTTAAATGTATTTAGTCATATATACTGATACACGTGGGCCATATTAAAATCAATGTGCCATCAATAAACATAATGCCATGGTGAATAAATATGGACTGTATATGTTTTATCTCTAATTCTTAGTACATCTTATTACCACATTTTTCTCTTGGGTCCAAAAAGGAGATACGGTAAATGGGTTTAGTGTAGGGACCATCTATATGAGGTTGACTTGTCGAAGCAGGTGGGCTTACACAATGTGATCAACATCACACAACTGTAGATGTAGTAAATATGCTAGTTTTTCATTTTAAAATATTCCATATATACAATGTTAGGCCGGGGTCACACTAGCGATGAATACGGACGAGTGCTATGCGATAAAACATTGCCTAGCACTCGGACCAGTATTCATCTATGGGGCAGCTCCCATCACCGTTTTTTTTTCTCGGCTGTTTTCAACATGCGAGTGAAATCGCAACATGCTGCGATTGTCACCGACACTCGGCCGAGTCTCGGCTCACTCACACCCATATAAGCCTATGGGTGCGAGTGAGACAGTGCACATCATCCGAGTGCTTTGCGATATACGCTGACCCCGGCAATGGAGGAGATAGAGAAATTAGTTTCTCTGCCTCCTCCGCAGCTGTGCTCCAATCTTTTCTGTGCGAGAGGCTCGGAGCACAGTCGCATGACACTCAGCTCCCGCACGAAGCAGAGCAGGAGCCGAGGGTCATTAGCATATCGCATCCGACCCTCAGAAATACATACCTCAGCCTCCCACACATAGGGAGAGATCTGTCAGTCAAAGGGTTTGGGGCAGGGAGAAGCCACCAGGGTCACATAGTCCATTAATGTTTTTTTAGATGCATGGATGCAGCCAGTGTCTAATTCATACTGGTCGCAGTTTAGGCAGCATGAATCTCATGACAGATCCACTTTAAGCATATCTTTTTCTCAAAAGCTTGCTCAGCAGGTTCAGAGTTCCACAATGCGTCCCACACTGCATACAGTCCACTTCATACTGTAAATCTTTGAGCATTAGAGTACGTGCAAACTTTAAGTGTTTGATGCAGGAATTTCTGCATCTCTTGGCAGGAAAATCGCAGTGTAAATACGAGCATTTTTGCTGCATGTTTTACAAGCTGAAAGAACTGATATGCTGAAGATTTATATCTGCCCCAAATCTGCAAGTCACAAATAAGCAACGTGTGCTTGAGACTTTAGGATTCTCATTCACTTTGCGTCATTAGGAAACACTTCAGGTATTGTGACAAATCTGAACTGAAAAAAAAAACACAACAAAAATGCAACTTGTGCACACATTTTTCTTGCACTAGAGAGCAACCTAAAACAAAATAGACGCCGATATTCTCTTCTAGATTCTAGTTTTTACGTCAATGTGGCTTTTCCAGAGATTTTAGAGCAGGTGCAGACTACCGTATATATTGTCTCATCTGAGACAATCGGGCCAATTATGCAAATCACAGCGTCATCTGATTTTCTCGATGAGGAGAAGTTGAAAAAAAAGTCTCCATCTTTTCCATTTTGTCAGTTCGTGAAAATTGGACTGCACTCAGATGTCATGATGTTTTCCACAGACTCAATGACTTGTATGGCCGAGTGCAATTCGATAATCGACCAAACTCGGTCATGTTGCTATTTTTTCTTTGGACAGATTTTGTCTGAGGAAAAAATTGGACATGTGCACGCATGGCAACATAGAATAACATTGGTCCGAGTGCGATCTGATGTTTTGTTGGATCTCACATGGCCGAAAATATGATCAAGTGTACGCGCCCTTACAGTGATTCATGAAATGCAACCTTTTAAGAAGTCAACAAATTTGGTACAAATGTAATCCAGTCCACACCTGGAGTAATATGTACTGGAGTTATTTTGGCTCAATTTTCGTGAAATGTGTAACTTTTGAGTTAAAATTGGCAAATTGAATAAAAAAAATATTTTTTTTTTTTATGTAAAAGTCATGACTTGCCATTTTGAAGAATTGGCTCAAAAAACTGCACTAGAAATCACAACACTACAAAAAAAAGTAAGATAAAAACCACAAATGATAAATCGGGTCATGGTTGTTGGTAGATTCAGTTAATGTCAGAATATAACAAAACATAACTAATGTTTTTGTGCAACAAGCTCTACGAGTTAATGGCCATCACGACTAGGATTATTTGGAACTGGTTGCGATAACAGAGACAGGGTTCAAGGATGTAATGTTAGCGTAACATCTGGAGTAAGAATAATAGACATTTTCCTGAAAAGGAGGATAATTGACCACCTAAAAAAACAAGTTATTGGATGCTACATAGCATGTCAAACTAAAGGAAAATCATGTTAAAACAATTTAGTTGATTTCCATGACTATGTTGCAAAAGTGTTGGATGAAGATGGTGCTGTGGCAATGGCCTGTCTAGATCACCGAAAACTTTAGATGTAGTTCCACATAAAGAGAACGACATACAATATTATAACTTGGACTCAATCTTTTGATAGTTCAGTGAATTTACAGTTGGGTAACAAGATAGATATGGGAGTGTTACTTTTATTGTGCAGTCTGAAGAGAGACTGGTTACCAGTAGTGGACTACATGGTTCTGTTCTGGACTCTGTTCTTTTTAATAGGTCTGTAAGTGACATAACAGATGGTTTGGTCAGTGAGGTATTCCTATTTGCCAATGACATGATGATTGTGTCATAGGGTCACTATTACTGGGGGTAACATGAAAAATTATTTTAGATTTTATGTATTGTATTGTACTGGATGAGAAAGATCCCTCCGTGTATTAGCAGTTCTGTGCTAGCCAAGACTTTAAAAGAGAAGGATTTACAGGAAAAACAGGCAGTAGGAAAAGAAAGTAGGATACTTGGCTCCAAAGCTAAAGGAATAACTAGTAGAAGGAAGAAAATTTGATCCTACTGTATAGAGATCTAGTGAGACCACATCTGGAGTATGCCTTAGTTAAGAGTAGAGTCATTGATGCAAGTGGAACTGGACTAGTAAGACAGCACATTGTACGAGTTGGGCTAGTAAAATTGAATATGCAGGACGACACCTTGAATCAGCAGAGATACGTGTGCAGACAGCTACCTTGATACGCTGGGTTCAGTGTTTGGACAGCACCTTAAAAAGCAGAATCAAGTTTCTAGATAGGTATCAACCACTGAGGACTCTCAAGTCTAAATATTTTTCTAGATAAGTACCTTAATTCAGTAAAGTGGAGTGTGGTGTGGACAGCATCTTGAAACAGCAGGAACAAGAGTACTGACAGGTACTTTGAATCAGCAGAGATAAGTGTGCTGACAGATCCTTGGATTAGCAAAGATACGTTTTTTGCCAGGTACCTTGATGCTGCAGAGTTGAGGGTACGGACAACACCTTACAATAGCAGATGCAATTAGGCTGGCAGATACCTCGATGAAGCAGAGCTGAGGGTGCAGGCAGCACCTTTGAATAGCAAAGAAGGTAGGCTGGCAGGCATCTTGGTGCAGCAGAATGGATGGTGCAGACAGCATCAGAAACAGCAGAGCTGAGTTGCTAGTAAGCAGCAGTTCAGTCACCAGTGGTTCTCAGCCTGGACGGTCGCATCTTGGCACCATCCAGGTTGAAAACTGTTTATCCCCCAGACATGGATTATGGCGTGGGACAGAACGACAGACAGGTATGGTATATTTCTGTTTTTTTTTTTTTTTCGTTTATTACAGGAGATTGAGGGCCTAGGTGGAATTAGACGTTAGGTGAGTATATCTGTGTTATTTTTAACCCTAGAGCGCATACCTGGGGCCTCGCAGGCCCGCCCTGTTGTTTTCTATTTTCTGCAAGATTACTTTAGTTAGAATTATGAAACTCTAGGTATTCCTCAGTTATATAGTTGTTTGTCATTTCCAGTTGTTCATTTATTTTTATGTTACAGGCATTTCGGTATAACAACTCTTTGTGTATACCCCATATTCACATACCTGGGGCCTTTTAGGCCTGTACTAGGTTTACATGTGCATATCTGTACTACTTGTGGACAAAATGTCTGCAAGGAACATTCTTCCGAACAGATAACGTGAAAATTGTTGGGGTCATCAGTAAAATTGAAAAGGAAAGAAATTCCTGTACCATGTTTACTACAACATTTATATAAAAAACGTTTAGACAAAAAAATCGTTATTCTAAAGAATTATATAGCATGCATATATTGGGCATTTTAAGCCCGTGTACTTATTATTATTATTATTGTTTATTTCTATAGCACCATTGATTCTATGGTGCTGTACATGAGAAGGGGTTACATACAAATTACAGGTATCACTTACAGTAAACAAACTAACAATGACAGACTGATACAGAGGGGAGAGGACCCTGCCCTTTCGGGCTTACATTCTACAGGATTGTGAGGCAGGAGACAGTAGGTCGGGGGGTTGCAGCAGTTCCGGTGTTGGTTGAGGCAATATCTCCGGTAGTGGTGAGGAGGTAGCAGGGTCATTGCAGGCTGTAGGCTTTCCTGAAGAGGTGGGTTTTCAGGTTCCGTCTGAAGGATCCGAATGTGTTTGATAGTCGGACGTGTTGGGGCAAAGAATTCCAGAGGATGGGGGATATTCGGGAGAAGTCTTGGAGGCGGTTGGGTGAGGAGCGAATAAGTGTGGAGGAGAGAAGGATGTCTTGGGAGGATCGGAGATTACGTGAGGGAAGATATCGGGAGATTAGTTCAGAGATATAAGGAGGAGACAGATTATAGATGGCCTTGTAGGTCAGTATTAGTAATTTGAACTGGATACGCTGAGGGAATGGGAGCCAGTGAAGAGATTTGCAGAGGGGAGAAGCGGAGTAGTAGCGAGGAGAGAGATGAATTAGTCGTGCAGCAGAGTTAAGGATGGACTGGAGAGGTGCGAGGGTGTTAGCAGGGAGGCCAGAGAAAAGGGTGTTGCAGTAGTCGAGGCGGGAGATGATGAGGGCGTGCACAATCATTTTAGTAGATTGAGGGTTGAGGAAAGGACGGATTCTTGAAATATTTTTGAGCTGAAGGCGACAGGAGGTAGAAAGAGCTTGGATGTGCGGTTTGAAGGACAGGGCAGAGTCAAGGGTTACTCCGAGGCAGCGGACTTCTGGTACGGGGGAAAGCGTGATGTCGTTAATTGTGATAGATAGGTCAGGTAAGGAAGATCTGTGGGAAGGGGGAAAGATTATGAGTTCAGATTTGTCCACATTGAGTTTGAGGAAGCGGGAGGAGAAGAAGGAGGATATGGCTGATAGACACTCCGGGATTCTGGATAGCAGAGAGGTGATGTCTGGGCCAGAGAGGTAGATCTGAGTGTCATCAGCGATGATACTTACTTTTTGTTGTTTTTTGCACATAATTATAATGTAGCGGGAATGTATCCTTACTTTTCAATTTTCAAATAAACTTTAAAAAGTATTTTTATTTGAATTATTCCATGTTATTTCACACGGGCCTAAAAGGCCCCAGGTATGTTAAAGTGTAGATTTTTATGGTCATGCGTTCTAGGGTTAAATAAAAATGGAAAACTGTGTTTTGTTTTATTTCTAATAAAGGACTTTATTCTGGCTGTGTGTTTATTTACAATACGACTATAGTACAGTCATGGCCAAAAGTTTTGAGAATGACACAAATATTAATTTTTACAAAGTCTACTGCTTCACTTTTTCTAATGGCAATTTGCATATACTCCAGAATGTTATAAAGAGTGATCAGCTTAACAGCAATTACTTGCAAAGTCAATATTTGGCTAGAAAATGAACTTTATCCCCCAAAACACATTTCAACATCATTGCAGCCCTGCCTTAAAAGGACCAGCTAACCTCTTTTCAGTAATTGCTCCATTAACACAGGTGTGGGTGTTGATGAGGACATGGCTGGAGATCAATCTGTCATGATTAAGTAAGAATGAGACCACTGGACACTTTAAAAGGAGGCTGGTGCTTGGCATCATTGTTTCTCTTCTGTTAACCATGGTTATCTCTAAAGAAACACGTGCAGTCATCATTGCAATGCACAAAAATGGCCTAACAGGGAAGAGTATCACAGCTAGAAAGATTGCACCTCAGTCAACAATCTATTGCATCATCAAGAACTTCAAGGAGAGAGGTTCCATTGTTGCCAAAAAGGCTCCAGGGCGCCCAAGAAAGACCAGCAAGTGCCAGGACCGTCTCTTAAAAGTGTTTCAGCTGCGGGATCGGGCTACCAGCAGTGCAGAGCTTGCTCAGGAATGGCAGCAGGCAGGTGTGAGTGCATCTGCATGCACTGTGAGGCGGAGACTCTTGGAGCAAGGCCTGGTCTCGAGGGCAGCAAAGAAGCCACTTCTCTCCAGAAAAAACATCATGGACAGACTGATATTCTGCAAAAGGTATAGGCAGTGGACTGCTGAGGACTGGGGTAAAGATATTTTCTCTGATGAATCCCCTTTTCGATTGTTTGGGACATCAGGAAAACGCCTCATTCGGAGAAGACAAGGTGAGCGCTACCACCAGTCTTGTCTCATGCCAACTGTTAAGCATCCTGAAACCATTCATGTGTGGGGTTGCTTCTCAGCCAAGGGAATCGGCTCTCTCACAGTCTTGCCTAAAAACACAGCCATGAATAAAGAATGGTACCAGAATGTCCTCCAAGAGCAACTTCTCCCAACCCTCCAAGAGCAGTTTGGCGATCAACAATGCCTTTTCCAGCATGATGGAGCACTTTGCCATAAAGCAAAGGTGATAACTAAATGGCTCAGGGAACAAAACATAGAGATTTTGGGTCCATGGCCTGGAAACTCCCCAGATCTTAATCCCATTGAGAACTTGTGGTCAATCATCAAGAGACGGGTGGACAAACAAAAACCTAAAAATTCTGACAAAATGAAAGCATTGATTGTGCAAGAATGGACTGCTATCAGTCAGGATTTGGTCCAGAAGTTGATTGAGAGCATGCCAGGGAGAATTGCAGAGGTCCTGAAGAAGAAGGGTCAACACTGCAAATATTGACTTGCTGCATTAACTCATTCTAACTGTCAATATAAGCTTTTGTTACTCATATGTTTGCAATTATATTTCTGTCTGTGATAAAAACATCTGTCAAACACACACATAAAAACCAGAGGGCAGCAGATCATGTGAAAATATAATATTTGTGTCATTCTCAAAACTTTTGGCCATGACTGTTATCGTAATGGATAGGTCTCTTATAGACGTCTCTCCATTACTAAGCCTTGGGCTTGATGTCACCTGACAATACAAAGGTGACATCAAACCCACAAATATGAACCCCACTTGACACCGCTACAGGGCAAGTGGGAAGAGCCGGGCAAAGCGCCAGAATTGCCTTTTCTGGGCAGCTGTGGGTTGCTATTTTTAGGCTGGGGGAGGGCAATAGCCATGGCCCCTTCCCAGCTTGACAATACCAGCCTCCAGCTGTCTGCTTTAGCAAGGCTGGTTGTCAAAAATGGGGGACCCCACACCATTTTTTAAAATTATTTAAATAATTTAAAAACCAGCGTGGGGACCCCTCTAATCTTGATAACTAGCCTTGCTGAAGCTGACAGCTGAGGGTTACAGCCCTCAGCTGTGAGTTTTGCCTGGCTGGTTATCAACAATACAGGGGGATCCATGCCATTTTTTTTAAATTATTTATTTACAGAGCAGGAGCAGCTGATGAATACTCCCATCTGCCGCTCCTGCTCTCACTGTTATTAGCGGCTGCAGGTGTCGGATGATGGGAGCGGTAGTCCCATTAGCTGACACCATTGACCGGAGGAAAACTTTATACCTCCAATCATAGCTGAGCGCTCATGTTGTCTTTTGACAGCATGGGAACCGCTGTTCTCTGACCGGCGGGGATGATTTCACCACCAATCAGAAGCAATGTTTGCCGCGCTGCCATGCACATGACAGCATGACAAACACCCAAGTGAATTCCGTGTTCGGTGTCCGTGCCCGAACAGTAAGTGTTCGGTACGGACGCTGAACTTTATTGTTCGGGTTCGCTCATCTCATTACAATATGTTCTACAGGCGATAAAATGGCCCAGTCACAAGAGAAAACACGGATTTTGGTAAGAACTTACCTGTAAAATCCTTTTCAGCGAAGAAGGAAGGGAGACACACTAGTCATTACTAGTGGGTAGGCGGAGCCCACATAGGATAGAAACACCTCAGATTAAAAAAGTTTTGACCGGCCCCTCCAGCATATAGGGCTCCTCCTACTCCAGCTCTCCAGTCGTACCCAAGCTTAAGGAAGAGCAAATATCACCAGCGGAGCAACATAACCCCTTCTGAAGGATTTCAGAGAGAAAAACAAGGAGACAGGTTATGCATACAACAGAAATAACCACACAGTCTCAGGTAGTACTCACTGAACCTGACCACTGCGATGAGCTGGCAATGCTGGAACAGAGCCTTAGCGCGCCGACCTCAGCCCAGATAATCGCTATCAGAGAAGGGTCATGCCGCATCTGAAAACACAACAACACACTTCTGCCATGGGAGGGATGTGTGTCTCCCTTCCTTCTTCGCTGAAAAGGATTTTACAGGTAAGTTCTTACCAAAATCCGTGTTTCAGCAGCAGATGAAGGAAGGGAGACACACTAGTCATTACTAGTGGGACGTCCCAAAGCAGTCCAAAAATAAGGGTGGGCAAAAAAACCAAAAGAGGCAGATACCCAACAACCTTAAATAAATGCGCAACTAGCGCTAACTACAAGTTCACAAGAACTTTAAACTACAGCCGCCTGCAGGACCCTACGTCCTAAGGCCGCATCAGCGGAAGCACTGACGTCCACCTTATAAAATTTTGTAAATGTGTGGACGGAGCGCCAGGTCGCCGCCCGGCAGAGCTGAGCTGCCGAGGCTCCTTGATGGAAAGCCCACGATGAACCCACAGCCCTTGTGGAGTGAGCTTGAATCTTAATCGGGCAAGGTTCGCCCTTAAGTCGGTAAGCCTCTAAAATGGCCGACCGAATCCAACGAGCTATAGAATCCTTGGAAGCTCGTTGCCCACGTCGACGACCTGCTGGAATCACAAACAGAGAATCCGACTTCCGAAAATTTTGAGTAATAGACAAATAGAACTTCAAAGCCCGCACCAAATCCAATGTGTGCAAGGCCCGTTCCTTCGCATTCCTTGGCTCCGGACAGAGCGAGGGCAACACAATATCCTGCTTAACATGAAACTGTGACACCACTTTAGGTAGAAAGTCTCCCCGTGTGCGAAGCACTACGCGATCTGGGAGAAACTCCAGAAAAGGAGGCGAGCAAGAAAGAGCCGCCAACTCAGAAACCCTTCTCAAAGAAGTGACCGCCACTAGGAAGGCAACCTTCCAAGAGAGAAAGGAAAGACCAACAGAGTCCATAGGCTCAAAAGGTCCATGTTGAAGAGCCTCCAAGACAAGACCGAGCCGCCAAGGAGACACAGGCGCCTTCCGCGGCGGAAATCGACGGGTAACCCCGCGAAAAAAGGAACGTACGTCCCTACGCGAGGCGATAGTCCTCCGAAACAGCAAGGACAGAGCAGAAACCTGTCCTTTCAGAGTGCTAACTGCCAAACCCTTGTCCAGCCCGTACTGCAAAAAGGCCAACAAATTGGGAATGGAAAAAATCCTAGTAGTAGCCAGACCTCTGGCAGCTCGCAGAGTGGCAATGACTTCGGCTGAAAACCCTTGACGGGTCAAGATTTCGGTCTCAAGAGCCACGCCGTCAAACGCAGAGACTTCAGGTCCGGGTGACGAACGGGCCCTTGGGTTAACAGGTCCGGGCGAAGAGGAAGTGGAAGTGGAGGCGCTGCCAGAAGTGACACCAGTGTCGAGAACCACGTCCTCCTCGGCCAATCTGGGGCTATCAACATAACCGGGACTCTCTCCAGTCTGATCCGACGCAACACCAGAGGAAGTAAGGATATCGGCGGAAACACAGATTAGCTCGAATTGGTCCCAAGGAGCCACCAGAGCATCCACTGCCACAGCGTTCGAGTCCTTGTACCTGGACATGAACGTCGGTAACTTGGCATTGAACCTGGATGCCATCAAATCCACTTGGGAGTTCCCCAACGGGAGTACAGCAGTGCAAAAATTTCCGGATGAAGACTCCATTCTCCGGGATCCATCTTTTTGCGACTGAGGAAGTCCGCTGTGATATTCTGAACTCTTGGAATGTGAATCGCCGAGATGGCTGGCACTCTGGCCTCGGCCCATACCAGAATTCGAGACACTTCCATCATGAGCCTGAAGCTCCTCGTCCCACCTTGATGGTTGATATACGCGACCGCCGTCGCGTTGTCTGTCTGCATTCGGACTGGTAGACCGCTTAAAGGGACCATCCAGTGTTGGAGGCAAAGGAAAACTGCCCTCAATTCCAGGATGTTGATCGGCAGGACAGACTCTTCCAACGACCATACTCCCTGAATCCAGAGATCGTTCCAGACACCCCCCCAGCCCGTCAGGCTGGCATCGGTGGTTATGATCGACCACCTCGGAGGAAGGAAGGACTTCCCCGGGGATAACGCTTCCGGACGTAACCACCATTCTAGAGACTCTCTCACCCTGTAGGAGATGATGACACTGTAATCCAGTGAAAACTGCGATTGATCCCAACGGTTCAAGATGAACATTTGGAGAGCCCTGGAATGAAATTGGGCAAACGGAATTGCTTCCATTGACGCCACCATCAAACCCAGAAGGCGCATACACCTTCGAAGGGACATTGCTGTCGCAGACTTCATAACCTGTATATGACGAAGAAGACTCGCTTGTTTGTCTGGAGGCAGAGACACCACTGCTCGTATCGTGTCGAAATGCATTCCCAAAAACAGGATTGACTGCGACGGTTCCAGAGACGACTTCTCCCAATTGACCAGCCACCCGAAGTCCTTCAGGAGCTGAAGGGATAGATTGCGAGACGTCACCGCCTCCTCCTTTGAAGACGCCACAATCAAAAGGTCGTCCAGATAGGGAAGAATCGTAACCCCCTGTTTTCGCAGAATCGCCATAAGAGGAGCCAGAATTTTTGTAAAAACTCTGGGTGCTGAGGCCAACCCGAATGGCAGAGCCACAAACTGGTAATGGTCCTGGCCTATGGCAAAACGAAGGAAGCGTTGATGGGCCCTTCCGATGGGACATTCAAATAAGCGTCGCGAATGTGATTGACACCAAAAAAATCGTTCTGCGACAAGGCCGCCACAACGGAGCGAAGTGACTCCATGCGGAATTTCTGGGAGCGGACATGCCGATTCAATCTTTTGAGATCTAGAACGGGGCGAAATTTGTCCTCCTTTTTGGGGACCACAAAGAGGTTGGAATAAAACCCTCATCCCCGATCCTCCGGTGGAACTGGTACCACCACACCCTTCTGTAGAAGGGAATCGACCTCCCGCAGTAGAGCGGCATATAGCTCGGGCTCTGACGGAAATGCGGGATTGGCAAAAACTGTCTGGGGGTCGAGAAAGAAACTCTATGAAATAGCCTGCCGACACAACCCGCGTCACCCAGGCGTCCGACACGCGGGAAGCCCAAATCGGTTCGAATTGGAGCAGGCGACCTCCCACTCGAGAGCCCTCGAGTGAGGCCCTGGCGTCAGTCCGCCTTAGCGGGCTTTTTGTCAGCTTCCCGCTTGTCTTGGCGGAAGCTCTGTTTCCAGGAAGTGCGGGATTTCTGAACGTTCTTTCTTCCCGAAAAAGAGGGACGCCCTGATCCCCAAGAGGGCTGACCGAACCGTCCCCTGGACCGAAAGGACCGCCGACTAGTACCGGCACTATACCTGCCAGCCGCAGAAGACACAGCTCTTCGCTGCGGTAAAGCCTTTTCTTTTGCCTTTGCCTTGGCAATCAGTTCCGTGAGGTCAGATCCAAATAGCTGACCACCCTTGTAAGCTAAAGAAAGCAAACCTTGCTTGGAATCCGCGTCCCCGGTCCACTGTTTAAGCCACAGAGCTCTCCTGACTGTGATCGCCGAAGATTGTGCCCTGGACAGCAGTGAGGCAGTATCCAAACCTGCATCACTGCCATATCGTGCTGCATCCTCCAATGACTTAAAAAGCCCCTCTACCTCGGATAGTGGGGATCCATCTTGCCACGCCGTCCGTAGACGGTCTAACCAGCTCAGGGAAGCTTTACAAGCACACATGGATCCTAGCACTGCTCTGAATCCATGACCCGCGGCCTCGTAGATGGATTTCGCTGCCATCTCCGTTTTTCTGTCCAGCGGATCCTGCAGACTCGCCTTCCTTTAACAGGAAGCAATGAGGAATTGCTAAGCTGGGATAAAGGGACATCCACTTCAGGAGAAGGAATCCAATTATCAATCAACTCCGTCGTACACGGATATAGCGTCTCAAAAAACCGTGTCCCCTGAAAACGTTTATCTGGACACAGGCGTTCCTTCTCCACTGCCTCATTAAGCTCGTCAAGAGATGGTAAGGCTGATCGCGACCTATGCGACTCCTGAAACATCCTGGCCGACTTACCAGGACGTCTAGTTACCTCCTCCGGTAACTGTAACGCCTCCCTCATGGCTCCAATAAAAGCCTCTGTACGGCTCAAAAGAGAGGCAGAGTGTCCCTGCCGATCCTCCTTATCCGAATCGGACACCTCCCCATCTGAGCTTGAAGGGGAACCCTCCATGCCCGAAATCTCCGAGTCGCTAAGCGGTGAAGAAGGCACCGGCCTGTGTCGCTTCCTACCATGAGAGGATCTAGCTGACACCCAATAACCTAGAAGGTCAGAAAGGCCATTAATAGAATGAGTGAGGGCCTCCATTTTGTCATCACTGACACCTCCGACCGCTGCGCTTGATGCCGTCGAGGTCTGTGTGTCAGATACGTGAGACTGATCCTGTAGCGGAGCTGGGAGACGGTCCGCACCCCCTGGACCCTGATCCGACATGCCCTCACACAGTATATGGCAGGTCAAAAACCTGTCAGCAACTAGAACAGTGTGGTTTTCAAAGGCAAAACGTACGCTGAAGGGTTAAGCTCTTAAAGAGAGAGCTACCCCAGCTGTCTCCCAATAAAGGGTTAACCCAAAGAAGGGGTTAATGTCGCAGACTCTCCACAACCCTTGTGTAATGAAAGGGTGTGCGAGCCCCAGGTGCCTCTTATGAGGTAACAGCTGCAGGACAGAGATTCAAAGGTATGCCACACTAAATAAGAACGCCAAACGAGATCGCTAACATATTGCACTGAATTGTACATCGCAATGACCGCCAAAGTCGCTAAGGAGATCGCTAACCACTTATGTGTCGTCAATGAGATCGCCCACTGTGGCAGCTACTAGCGACATTAAAAAACGATCACAAATTTAGCGACGCCATTGTGATCGTAGCGGGAGCGTTCCGTGTGACAGTACCTCCTGCGCTGTGGGTGTGAGGGGGTCAAGCTTCTGCCCTGAAAGGTAGAAGCGATTCACCCAGCTGGCCGCGGTGTAGTGTCTTCCTTTCGGTTGGTCGGGGGGAGCGGAGAGTGAGGAGCCCGAGAAGGCCTTCAGTAATGGCCGCCGCGCTAGAGGAGAGAGACCGGAAGAGAAAAAGGCAGGGAAGCCATGCCCCCCACCGGTTTAAAAAAAAAAAAGCGCGCGACTCACTCCGCTCCCGCTCCCATGTCCTGCAGGTATCCACCTGTGGACAAAAGTACACAATCACCACACATGAATACATGTAGCAGCGGCTGCCGCAGCGGCCACTGAAGCACTCAAAACACATTAAAATGTGGAGTACTCACCAGCTGAGCGCCACAGGGACCCCTCAGAGATTTGTGGCGCTGTGCCCGTAGCTTCCCCCCGGGGGCGGGGAACGAAGTGACCCCAGAAGCGCGGTTTGCGTCCCCGCCAGGGAAGCAATCCTCATCCCCCAGGGCGGCAAGGTTCTGCAGGGACCACCTTACAGGGTAATTACAGATCCGCCAAGGAGAGGTGGGGGTCCAGCAGCGCTGAGACCCCTGAGACCTCTAGACCACTGGCGGTCCAAGTCTCTGTCCGACAAAAAAAAAAATCTCTGAGGAGCTGCTTCCAGCAGCGACTATCCTCTGGACCCTTAAATTTTAGACTGGAGAGCTGTAGTAGGAGGAGCCCTTATGCTGGAGGGGCCGGTCAAAAACTTTTTTAATCTGAGGTGTTTCTACCCTTTGTGGGCTCCGCCTACCCACTAGTAATGATAGTGTGTCTCCCTTCCTTCATCTGCTGCTGAAACTGCCCATAGGTGTGAGCTAACAGTCACTCGCAAGGCTGATCTGAGTTGCTGAGTCTCAGCAGCTCTGCTTTTTTGGGGAACACACTCGTTAATCATATGGCTTCCAGGTATAATAAAACCATTGGTAGTGGAGATGTTTCATTCACTATGTTATGCTCATTAAATGCATCAGGCTGAAAAAGAAAAGACAGAACTGGTATAAACTTCAAGCTGCTGAGCCAGCTGTAGAGCAATCTGCTATGATCAAATGATCTGTAAACCCTTTCTGTTTTATCCATATAACATTGATTATGAGTAGATTTATGTATGTATATATATGTATTTATATATAATAAATCTTTAAGAATACATTGTAATAACTCTCTGCATTCTATCAATATAAATACCTGATCACTGTGGGTTTATGAGTCCAGTGAGCAGCCTACTAAATGATTGACAATTATTTCTTATGTACATTCATACAAGGAAGGCTGTCGGTCTTGAGTCACACCATTCATCAAAACTTAATGCAGCATGAATCTCATGTGCCTTTTGATGAATTTCGCACCAAAAATGCCAATTAGAACCATAAAACAAAAAAGGAAAGTGACCTTAATATATGAATGTATTGTACAAGCTCTTATAGGTATTTTCCCAGACAAGTTGCCAATAAGAGTCAAAAGTTCAGTTCACAGGTCTAAATCCTATTTGCGGACCTTTGTAAGCTGAGCATGGTATAGATGTAAAGGTAGAAGAAGTCAACTGTAGTGATGAGTGAACGTGCTTGGATAACGTTTATCTGTGGGTGTTATTATATTATGTTGGTGTCCTCGCGGTTGCATGCATAACAAACAGCCCAATCCCCACATGTGTCCAGGCTGTCTAACAGCCACAAATCATGCAGCCGTAGAGACTCGGACATAATATACGAGCACGCCCAGATGTTTCGGGATAACACCCAAGCATGCTCTGATAAGACGTTATCAGATCACATTCGCTCATCACTAGAGTTGAGCGATACTTTCCGATATGCTAAAGTATGGGAAATCGGAATGGTATCGCCGATATCACTAAAAAATCGGCGATACCCGATACCGATACCGGAAGTTCCCATGTAAGTCTATGGGGGAAAAAAATATCGCAACAAAAAAAACCCCATTTTTCCTTGTAAACACAAATATACACACATAGGGAAAACATATATATATATATATACATGTCATTGGACATATATATATACATATATGTATAGTTTATACATTTCTACATAGTAAAATATCCTTTGATTCAATTGCCGGGTAAAGCCGGCTTCAGTGAAAAGACAGAAGCACCCGACATGAAATGACACTTGGTGTATATAGGGTTAAACATTTTCTTTTCATGTCCTTTGCTAATCTAATTTGCACAAACAATTAAATCAGACTATGTGTGCAAAATTTCACACCTGTAGGGGTTATTAAAGGTGTAAATTCCGTTGTAAAAAAAAACGGCTTTTTTGCTACGAATTTACACCTTTAATTAACCCCTAGAGGTGTGAAATTTTGCACAACCTAGTCTGATTAATTGTTTGTGCAAATTAGATAGCAAAGGACATGAAAAGACATGGTTAACCCTATGTACACCAAGTGTCATTTCATGTCGGGTCACCCGACATGAAATGCACTTGGTGTACATAGGGTTAAACATTTCTTTATGCCTTTGCTATCTAATTTGCACAAACAATTAAATCAGACTATGTGTGCAAAATTTCACACCTGTAGGGGTTAAATTAAAGGTGTAAATTAGTTTTAAAAAAACGGACTTTTTTGCTACGAATTTACACCTTTAATTAACCCCTACAGGTGTGAAATTTTGCACACTAGTCTGATTTAATTGTTTGTGCAAATTAGGCTGGAGTCACACACAACCACAAAAAATCGGTCCGTTTTAGACGGTCGACAATCGGATCAAAATAAAAACATCACACATCCTTTGGCAATCCGATTTTTCCTTCAAAGATGCGATTTAATCGCATGTGTGTGTACCTTGTAACATCCGATTTTCATCCGACTTGCGAGATTTTCTCGCAGGCTTGCAAACTGACATATAATGGATCCAAAAGAATAGTATTTAAATGCCAAAAGAAGAATAGATATATATACACATTTATATATATATATATATTATAATTATATATATAATATATATATATATATTGTCATTGTGACATATATATATATATACATATATTTATAGTTCTTACACTTCTACATACTGTTATAGCCCAATTCATTGCCGGCTTCAGTGAAATCACAGAGCGACATGAAATGATACATTGTTTTCCACACATTTTAACCATGTAAATTCTGTATTTTTATATGTTTGAAACATACAATTACATGAGTTATTGTGTCTAAATTTCAGCATGTAGGGTTAATTAAAGGTGTAAATTCGTTAAAAAAAAATGCGTGGGCTCCCGCTGTATTTTCTCCACCAGACAGACAAAGCAAGCGATGGGGCAGATAATAATAGCCTAGGGAGGGTACATTTTTTTTGTGCCCCCCCTGGCTCTAACATCTGCCCCCAGACACCCCAGAAAGGGCAAATCTATAATTAGATTCGCCCTTTCTGGCACTTTGCCCGTCTATTCCCATTGCCCTGTAGCGGTGCGAATGGGTTAATAAGGGGTTAAAATGACCTTGCAATTTGAAAGGTCACTTTAAGCCAGGTTAAAAATTGATAGCTGTCAATTAGGCAACTATCAATTATTAATCCTATTGTATGAAAGAAAAATCAAACACACACACTTTAATAAAAATAAGTTTAATTAAATAATCACCAGTTTTTGACATATTTTAAATTTTCCTCTAAAACCATTTCCTGAATAAAAATAAAATAAAAAAGCAAATTATCTTACCAATCCGTGTACAGTCAGGTCCCACGGGTAATCCATCAGAAAGGGTTAAACAGGTTAAGGTCGCAGAGATAATAATGCTGCTCGACCTGTATTCCCCTGAATGAATAATTTCCTCTCCCACGAAAGTAGAGGAAAGATTCATGAATGGAGTTTAATTGATTTATTGCCAATTTAACTGTAGGACCTATAAAGGGAAATGGACACAATCAATTAAACCCTTTTCATGAAACACATCCTCTCCTGTCACCAGGGGGAACTATTCTTCATGAGCTTGACTGACAGAGGATTATTTGCACACTTGGCCAAAGTTTTAACCCTTTGTGAAGGTTACAGCGTGGGACGTGACAGACGGCGGAATGGTAAGAATAATGTTTTTAATTTCTTTTTCTTTATTTTAGGAGCAATGGCTTCGCACGGTTTAGTGTAAAATAAATTGGTAAAAAAAATGTGTTTTTTTTTTCATTAAAATTATTTATTCTTAAAAGTGTTGTGTTTTTTTTATTTATTCATAGGATTAATAATTAATTGTCTAATTACAGCTACAATCATTAACCTCCTTAAGTCACCTTTCAATGCAAGGTGAAGTAAGGTGAGATTAACCCTTCGCCACCGCTACAGGGCAATGGGAATAGACGGGCAAAGTGCCAGAAAGGGCGAATCTAATTTAGATTTCCCTTTCGGGGGGGTCTGGGGGCAGATGTTGTACCCCAGGGGGCCCAAAAAATGCACCCCCCTGGGCTTTATTATCTGCCCCACTCGCTTTGCTTTGTCTGTCTGGTGGAGAAAATACAGCGGAGCCCACGCATTTTTTTAAAAGAAATTACACCTTAATAACCCCACATGTCGAAATTTTGCACAAATACACTCATTAATTGAGTTTAAACATATAAAAAAATACATGAAATTACATGGTTAAATGTGTGGAAAAATGTATCTTTCATGTCGGCTTCTTGTTTCACAAAACCCGCAATTGAATTAGCGGCTATTCAGTTTAAAGTCTGGAAATAAATATTAAAAACATGTCACAAAGAAAGTATATATAATTATGTGTTTCTATGGTATTATCTATTCTTTCTAGTCTTTATAAAGCGTCAGTGTGTTTCAGTATAGGCGGGATGAATTGCCGGCTTTTCAAAGGACACGAAGCGATTTCATCGCAAGCCACAGGTGGTCCGTTTGTAATCAATTTTTCATCGCCCCTAACTTGCATTGGCGAGTCGACCGAAATCGGTGACAATGCAGCATGCGCGATTGTAACACGGATTTAAACGGACCACAAAAAAATCTGATACTGGGTGCTCCATAATTAACATAGGTCCGACTGCAATGCGATATTTCATGCATTGCAGGTCCGATTTTTGTCCCAGTGTGCCCGGCCTAGATACAAAGGACATGAAAAACATGGTTAACCCATGTCAAATTGTCCTTTCATGTCCCCACCCCCACATGAAATGACACTTGGTGTACATAGGGTTAAAATGCTTTTCATGTCCTTTGCCAATTTGCACAAACAATTAAACAATATGTGTGCAAAATTTCACCCGTAGGGTTAATTAAAGGTGTAAATTCTTTAAAAAAAACGGAATTTTTTGCTACAATTTACACCTTTAATTAACCCCTACAGGTGTGAAATTTTGCAAACTAGTCTGATTTAATTGTTGTCAAATTAAAGCAAAGGACATAAAAGACATGGTTAACCCATGTAACAAAGTGTCATTTCATGTCGGGTTCTGCTTTTCACAAAAGCCGGCAATTGAATTGCGGTATTATACTATTAGAAGTGTATGAACTAAAAATAAATATATTAATTTGTGTCACAAATTCAATGACATGAATATATATATATGAGGTGTAAATTGTGAAAAAAAATGCGTGGGCCCCCCCCTATTTTCGCAACCAAACAGACAAAGCCAGTGAGTGGGGGCAATAATAATCCCAGAGAGGGACCATTATTTTTGCCCCCCCCCGCTACTAACATCTGCCCCCAGACACCCCAGGAAAGCAAATCTATAATTGATTGCCCTTTCTGGACTTTTGCCCGTTATTCCCTTGCCCTGTCGGTGGCGAATGGGGTTTTAAATGGGGTTAAAGCCCCTTGTATTGAAAGGTGACTTAAGCCAGGTTAATAATGAAGCTGCAATTAGCAACTATCAATTATTAATCCTAATGCATGAAATAAAAATAAAACCCCAAAACATTTAATTAAAAATCATTTTAATGAAAAAAGACAATGTTTTTGGACCATCTTTTATTTTACTGCAAAAACCATTTCCTGTAATAAAAATAAAAAAAAAAGCAAAAATTATTCTTACCTACCCATGCACATCAGGTCCCACGGGTAATCCTTCAAAAGGGTTAAGTTTACTGCAGGGACCGCAGCTAATGCTGCACCTACATAAACCCCCAAATGAATGAGCCTTCCGCCTGACGGAAGTAAAAGCTGGGTGCACATAACGATACCCACGATCCCGACAACGATATGCACTTGTCAGGATCGCTGGGGTATCGCTACATACGCTGCTGAGCGCCCACACTCAGGCAGCGATTGGGACAGCGACATGCGGGTAACACGTTAAGGCCCTCCACATAGCGATAATCGCTACCGAACGTGCTAGCCATTTTGTGACGCGCAGCGAGTAACCACGATATCGCTGTTGTGAATTCACGCGATCACCCCCCTGCCGGGATCGTGATCGCGCAAAATGTAGGCCTTTTTTTGATCGCTGGTTTCCCTCTGACAGGCACCATCCGCGTGTGACAGGCGGGAACCGGATCCGGGTAACCAAGGTAACAGCGGGGTTCCGGAAACCGCGCAGGTTGGAAACCCCTGGGTACCTTGGATACCAGCTCCCCTGCTCAGGGCGCTGGTATCCAAGGTACACAGCGGTTTTAGGCACAGCCCCGCCCTGGAAACCCCTGTGTACCTTGGTTACCAGCGGATCGCTGGTCTCCCGCCTGTCACACGCAGCGATGTGTCCTGTAGCGGGAACCACGATCAAAGGTCCGAATTTCAGCGACATCAGCGTACCCGGAGGGGGGGAGTCGCTGAATGTCACACACGCGATATCGCTGGTGGCTTGCTGCTGCGTCACAAAACAGTGCCACAGGATCTCGGTAGCAAATCGCATGGAACGGCCCTTAAGGGAAAGCTTAATTGATTGCTTCCACTTTCACCAGTCACCAGGGACCAATCAGTGAGTAGAGGGAAGATTAACAAAAAAAGGGGTTCCTTCGAAAAAAAATGGCGTGGGGTCCCCCCTATTTTTTAACCAGCCAGATAAGAACCGCGGGCCTGGTTTTCAGGCTTTAAGGACCAAGATCCATGGACCTTGCCAGCCATAATACCAGGCACAGCAGTCTGATTCTTGGCGATTAAAAAAATAGGGGATACCTCGAAAAAAATTGCGTGGGGTCCCCCCATTTTTGTTAACCAGCCAGATGAAGAAACCGCTGAGGCCCTGGATTTCAGGCTGTTAGGACCAAGAACCATGGCCTTGCCCCTGATAATACCAGCCACAGCAGTCTGTATATTTTGGCTGTTAACAAAAATAGGGGATCCCCCGAAAAAATTGGCGTGGGGTCCCCCCTATTTTTGTTAACCGCCAGATGAAGAAAAACCCTGAGGCCTGGATTTTCAGGTGTTTAAGGAGTCAAGATCCTTGGACCTTGCCAGCCTGATAATACCAGGCCACGCAGCTGCATATTTGGCTGATTAACAAAAATAGGGATCCCCTCGAAAAAAATTGGGTGGGGTCCCCCCTATTTTTGTTAACCAGCCAGAGAAGCGACCGCTGAGGCCTGGATTTTCGGTGTTAAGGAGCCAAGATCCAGGACCTTGCCAGCCTGATAATCCAGGCCCACAGTCTGCATACTTGGTATTAACAAAAAAGGGGATCCCCTCGAAAAAAATTGGCGTGGGGTCCCCCCCCTTTTTTTTTTAACCGCCAGAGAAGCAGACCGCTGAGGCCGGTTTTTCGGTGGTAAGGATCCAATTCCATGGACCTTGAAGCCTGTAAACCAGGCCACAGCATTGCTTAGTTTGGCTGGTTAACAAAAATAGGGGATCCCCTCGAAAAAAAAACGGGTGGGGATCCCCCATTTTGTTAACCAGCCAAGTAAAATGAGACTGCGCGGCCTGGTTTTAAAAGACTGCAAGGCCCATGGATTTTGGCCCTCAACGCCTGATAATACCAGGACAGCAGCCCCATTTTGGCGCATCAAAAGTGTGCCAATTGGGCACTTTACCCGGCTCTTTCCACTTGCCCTGTAGTGGTGGCAAGCGGGGTTAGGGGTTAATTCACCGTTGATTGCACGGTGACAAAAGCCCGGTTAAAATGGATAGGCGTCAATAAGACAACCGATCCATTATTAATCCCAAAGTTATTAAATGTATAAAAAAAAGAAAACAGCAAGAAAAAAGTCTTTTAATGAAATAAAAGGACAACACATTTTCTTTTCTTTTATTATCTCTCATTCCGCACGCCATCGATTCCTGTAAAAAAAGAAAAAAAACAAACCAACAGTATACCACCTTCCACGCAGTCCATAACGACAGTCCCACGACGATCCAGCTCTGCACTCAATGAAGGCAAGCCTGTCACGCACCAGCACACTGATTTCCTGGTTCCCCGGCGGTGACCTGGACTGACTGCTTTCGGCCCGGGGTTCCCAGCAGTCACTGCCGTTTCGCGAGAAACTGCATGGCCGCCGGGGAAAGAAATGGCGGCCAGAAGCAGGCGGACGGACCGCCGAGATTTCTGCCAGGAAGTGCCGCTGACCCGACGCCCACCGAGGACACTGAATGACAGTGACAATCCCGATTCCGGTCCGATAAGACAAAATAGGAACCGAACGGAAATCCGATACACTAATATCGGCCGTTACCCCGATATTTGCAGTATCGGAATGCTCAAACCTATCATCCTAATTACCTGGGGGACTTCAGAAAATAGACAAGGGAGAATAGGGGAAGGAGATGGGTCTAGAAGCTACGTACAACGTACAACCAAAAATTTTTGGGCAGACCTCATTCAAAGATTTTTCTGATTTTCAGATAGAAAATTGTACATTCCACTGAAGCTCAAAATGGTCTTCCAACAATCTTGAAGGAGTTCCAGAGATGCTTAGCACTTGTTGGCCTTTTGCTTCACTCTGCGCCAGCCACCCAAACCATCTGGATTGGTTCATTTTGTGACTGGGGGCCAGGTCATCTGCTGTAGCACCCATCACTTCCCCTTTTTGGGCAAAAAGCCTTACACAGCCCGGGGGTGTGTTTGGGGTCATTTCCTGCTGAAAAATAAAAAGATGGTCCAACTAAACCAAACCCAATGGGAAAAGCATGCCGCTGCAAAATGGTGGTACCAGCTGGTTTTAGTATGCCTTCAATTTTTTAATAAATCCCCCAAAAGGTCACCAGCAAACAACCCCCCACCACACACCTCCCCCTCCTGCTTTACGGGGGAACCAGGGTGCAGAGTCCCCTCCGTTCACCTTTTCCCGCGTCCACAAAACACGGTGGTTGGGAACCAAAAACTCAAATTGGATCATCAACCCAACACAGATTTCCCTGGTCAATGTCCATTTTCCCTTT
>JARQOD010000002.1:257247861-257264806 GCA_033576555.1 Oophaga sylvatica
ACTTCTTGTAAGTATTCTGCTGTGTGTGCATTTCCTGACGTATCAGTTGTTTGTGCAAGGAAGACTTTACCTTCTTCTGTTGTTATACAAGCACATACAATAGGATCATTGTGGACATTACTCCACCCATCAATACTTAGGTTAACAATTTTACCCTCCAGAGCTGTTGCACATTGCTCCATTTCTGTCATACACTTGATCCAGCAGTTTCCCTGCAACATCAGCTCTGCTGGGTGGACTGTATCCTGGTCTCAGTGACTGAACCATATTAATGAAATGTGGGTTCTCAGTCAGACGGAAAGAAGAGTTCGTTGCATAAATAAACTAGGCAATTTTTTCATCAATCAACTCTTTTTCTAATCTGCTAGTTCTTATCACAAACCTATCTATGGTGGTTCCAGGAGGTAAAGGTTTTTTCTTCCTTTTGGGTGATGGTGATAAGTGGCTGTGGGTGTCTGATGATGATGCTGCTGCTAATGAAGCACTATCCTGGATGGATAACTCTGAAACTGTAGAACAGGATGATGGTGATCTTGGAGGTGGATAGTTTCCAGAATCCATGAATTCCCCTAAACAAAAAAAGTCAATGCTGTTATTTTATTGTTTATACAATTTCTGCTTATTGTACACAACACAGCACTGCCCCAAAAGGATTATTTGTTTTTCTTCATAACTGTACCAAATGACAGTAACATGCAGTAATAATAAGAAATATAATTTTTCTCACACATGACAGTTCAGTCTTTAGAAATAGGATTCAATAAAAATATTTACCAATCTGAAGATCCTGCCTGTTCAGAAGTGTTTCTTTGGTCATCTTCATCACCGCACTTCTCATGATGTTGCCTCATTCGCGCCACCAGGCCTTGCATCTCTTTGTTGCATCGTTTGCATTTTGCACGCATGCCTGCCTTACCGATAGGCAAAGGAGCTTCATTAAAATATTCCCAAACTGGGTCTCTTTTACGGCCTGCTGCCATTATAAGGAAAGAATGTAATAAACCTCAGATCGTACACACAAACAGATCCAGACTTGTCTGTCTGTGGCTATGCTGCAGTATTGTGCTCAAAGTTTCACTTTCATTTTCTTGTCTGCTTGCCCTTCCTCCTCCTCACACTTAGATTCACATTCTTCTTGTGTTGTGCAGATCTATTCCACTCCAAACAATCAGAAACATATTCTCTAACTTCTTGGACTTGGCACTGAAGGGGTTGATTCTGTATTCATATAGGTTTGTAGAACAATAGGATTAAGGTCTTTTTCTCAACTCTGTTCATGTTGTAACATTTTTGCCGTGAAGAAGAGGCTGGGACCTCTGCGGAATCAAATTCAGTTTTGAGAACTGCGTAAGTAAAGCGAGCGTCTGTGATAATATAGGAGAGAAACTGCCCACTAATCCTACAGAAACCTCTGGAAGAGCATGGCATTGTGAATGTTACACATATACAGCCTTTATTCTACTGAGTTAAACAACTCAGCTTTATCTCATGATGGAAGAACCTTTGGATGGTAAAATATTTTCCTCAAAAAAGCAGTTTTATTGAAAAAAAATCCGATTTAAATAAAAAAAAAATCCGATTTTTTTGATTTTTTTAAAAAAATCATTGATTTTTATCCACCCTAATCCTAAGTTATGTTTGCTAATGGCCACAGGGTTAATGTGCACTTATACCAACATGTATTCCAGATCATTTCTTTGGCTTTTCTTATTGGATGAAGCAGATCAGGCGATGTGTATTTGTGTAATAAGAGAGGGTGCAGCCTAAGACCATTACCACCCTTTATCAAGGTTTGCAGAATTAGGCAGCCTGTTAGGCAAAATGGATTAGTCTATGAAAAGTCAAATATTGTTAAGTCTTAGGGTCCCGTCACACATAGCGACACACCAGCGATCCCGACAACGATATGCACTTGTCAGGATCGCTGGTGTGTCGCTACATGATCGCTGGTGAGCTGCCAAACAGGCAGCGATCAGGACAGCGACACTGCGGGTAACGTCGCTTAGTTACCTGCAGTGTACGTTGGATACCAGCCCGCTGGTGCAGGGAGCTGGTAACCAAGGTACACATCGGGTTTCCAGGCGCTGCGCGGTACCTGGAAACCCGATGTGTACCTTGGTTACCAGCTCACCTGCAGCAGCGCGCTGGTATCCAACGTACACATCGGGTTTCCAGGCGCCGCCCGGCGCAGCGATGATTGCTGGCCAGCAGGAGACCACTGATCAAAAAAAATGTCCAGGATATTCAGCGACGATCAGCGATACCCAGCAGGGGGTTGATCGTCGCTGAATGTCACACACAGCGATATCGCTGGGGAGATCGCTGTTGCGTCACTAGCGAGATCGCTGTGTGTGACGGGGGCTTTACTGAGGGATGCAGCACTCTTAAAATTGTGAAGTTATTGGGGTGTGATCACAGAAACATCAAAATTTTTGTTGTAAATGGTCAACATGGTCACTAAAAAGTGTTTTGAAGTACAGACGCATAGTAAGTGCCAAAGAGTTAAAACTCAAACATGAAGCAACCAGGAACCCATTATCTTCTAGTGCTGTCATATTCCAGAACTGCAACCTGCCTGGAGAGACCAGAAGTACAAGGTGCTCAGAGACATGGCAAGGTAAGGAAGGCTGAAACCCGGCCATCACAGATCAAGACGCAAGTTGAAACGTCAAGATTGGGCCAACAAATATGTGAAGACAGATTATTAAAAAAAAAAAAAAAAATGGTTTTATGGACTAATGAGATGAGTGTGACAGACAAGAATGATGCTCACGTGGCGGGATCAGTAATGGGCAGAGACCTCAACGTCGACACCAATAAAGTGGAGGTGGGTACTGCTATGAGCTGGTGTTATTACAGATGAGCTTGTTGGACCTTTTTTTCCCAAATGGTGGTAGAGGAAAAAGTCTACATCTTTCAAGAAAACCACACATTTTTATACAGGACAACGCCCCATCTTAGGCATTGACGTACTGCACTGGTTGGCAAGTTAGTAAAGGCTTTAGAGGGGTCACTACTACTTTTTCAACCCCGTATCATAGCTTTTCAAAACAATACCTTTTGTTATATACTTGTATTAGTTGTATAGTTTCTAAGAGAGCATCTCAGAAGGGATTACATGGTACTGAATTGTTATTGAGATTCTTCTTCCACCTGTTTTGTCAGATACAATTCCTTTGCCAGAAAAGGGAAGTATGAAATGAAAGGAAGTGGTCACTATGCTCCTGACAGTGGGTGTAATGTTCTGGATTGAATGACAGCTTGCCTGAGCATGTCTCCTGAAGACACAATTCGTCTGCCTTCTGAAAGTCAAGCAAACAGTTTGATTCAGCAGAGCAGGGGCTGACACATTTGCTAGTGAACTGCTGCAATCTGTATTTCAAAAGCTAATGGGCTATAATGAAATCTCTGTGAAAAGCTATTGTTTTACAATACTGGCACGGACAATTAAGAGTATTGGAGATATAATTACATGCCAATCGTTTGTATCATATGTGGCATTGGATTATAAAAACCCCTTTCAGTGTGCAGCTAGCAGCAGCAAGGGGGGGGGCATGCCTCAAAGGCTTTGAGTGACAGATCTCACACCTTGAGCAGCTTAGAGCAAAACAAAGGCTGGCTTGCAATATTGAGTCATGCTGAAGCTGCTAAAGAACATTCTAGAAACATTGCATACTGTACGTCCTAGGCATAGATCGTGTATATTTCCGAGATCCCCAGAACAAACACTCGCCTGGGTGTCAAACCAGTTCTAGCACCTAGGGGTATGGATATACATAGAACCTCTAGTAGAATTCAGGTAGGGAAGGCCTGTTTGGTCTCCATGCATAGGAGGGGCCTGGCTGAATCAGATGGTGCCAGAACAGCCACACATTTTGGGAACAAAATTTTTTTTTGTTACGAAGTTATAAGGGTTAACAGTTGACCAGCAATTTCTCATTTTTACAACACCATTTTTTTTTTAGGGACCACCTCACATTTGAAGTCACTTTGAGGGGTCTATATGATAGAAAATACCCAAAATGGACACCATTCTAAAAACTGCACCCCTCATGGTGCTCAAAACCACATTCAAGAAGTTTTTTAACCCTTTACGTGCTTCACAGGAACTGAAGCAATGTGGAAGGAAAAAAATTAACATTTAACTTTTTTTGCAAAAGCTTTACTTCGGAACCAATTTTTTTTATTTTTACAAGTGTTAAAAGAAAAAATGAACCACAAAATTTGTTGTGCAATTTCTCCTGAATACGCCGATACCCCATATGTGGGGGTAAACCACTTTTTGGGCGCACGGCAGAGGTCGCAAGGGAAGGAGCGCCGTTTGACTTTTTCAATGCACAATTGGCTGGACGCCATGTCGCGTTTAGAGAGCCCCTGATGTGCCTAAACAGTGGAAACCCCCCACAAGTGACCCCATTTTGGAAACTAGACCCCTTAAGGAACTTATCTAGATGTGTGGTGAGCACTTTGAACCTCCAAGTGCTTCACAGAAGTTTGTAACGTAGAGCCGTGAAAATAAAAAATCATATTTTTTCCACAAAAACGATATTTTTACCCCAATTTTTATTTTCCCAAGGGTAACAAGACCCCAAAAGTTTTTGTAAAATTTGTCCTGAGTACGCTGATACCCCATATGTGGGGGTAAACCACTGTTTGGGTGCATGGCAGAGCTTGGAAGGGAAGGAGCACCGTTTGACTTTTTTCAAACGCAGAATTGGCTGGACGCCATGTCGCGTTTATAGAGGCCCTGATGTGTCTAAACAGTGGAAACCCCCACAAGTGACCCCATTTTGGAAACTAGACCCCCTAAGGAACTTATCTAGATGTGTGGTGAGCACTTTGAACCCCCCAAGTGCTTCACAGAAGTTTATAACGCCCGGGCGTGAAAATAAAAAATCATTTTTTCCACAAACCTGATCGTTTAGTCCCCAATTTTTTATTTTCCTAAGGGTAACAGGAGAAATTAGACCACAAAAGTTGTTGTCCAATTTGTCCTGAGTACGCTGATACCCCATATGTGGGGGGGGACCACTGTTTGGGCGCACGGCAGGACTCGGAAGGGAGGGAGCGCCATTTGACTTTTTGAACGCCACGGCGTTTTTGGAACCCCCTCATGTGCCTAAATACTGGAAACCCCTCAATTCTAGCTCCAACCCTAACCCCAACACACCCCTAACCCTAATCTCAACCCTAACCCTAATACCAACCCTAATTCTAACTCTAACCCTAATTGTAACCCTAACCCTAATTCCAACCCTAACCCTAATTTATAACCCTAACCCTAAGGCTGGGTTCATATTGCGTTTTACCAGCCCATTCAACACATAGCGTTGACGGGCTGATAACGGTATAGCATAACGCGATCGCGTTATGCTATACCCACTAGCGCAGAGGAATCAGCGATGATTAATCTGCGCTAGCGGTGACGGAGCCCAGACGCTGCAGGCCGCGTCCGAGGCTCCGTCACTGAATGACGGCACGTCGCAAACACATGCCGCTTTACGGCATGCGTCGCGATGCGCCCTCAAATGGGGGTGAATGGCAGAGTTAACGGACTGCGTTACACCGCGTTATACCACGGTGTGTAACGCAGTCCGTCTAACGGACTGCCATAACGCAATATGAACCCAGCCTAACCCTAACGCTAACCCTAATTATAACCCTAAATATAACCCTAACCCTAATGGAAAAATGAAAATAAATAAAATTTCTTTATTTTATTATATGTACCTAACCAAGGGGGTGATATAGGGGGGTTATGTACTGTTTTTTTTATTTTGATCACTGTGATAGTTTATCACAGTGATCAAAATGTACTTTTAGAGAATGAATGATTGATTTTTAGAATTTGCCGCCAGGCAGATTCGGCGGGCGCACAGCGCATGCGCCCGCCATTTTTTTTTTTTACTGGAAGAAGACGCCGGCTGAACGGAGGCCAGGGGGAGGACCGGAGTTGAGGGGGAGGATCGGACCGCACGGGGGGGGGGGGGGGGGGGAATCGGAGGACACGGGACCCCTGCAGGTACAGGGGAGGTGAGATCGGGGGTCCCGGGACACTATTTCTCTCCTCTCTGATGTGCGATCACATCAGAGGGGAGAGAAATTTACAGGCAGGGATCGCAGCAGTGATTTCTCTTTTGCGATCGCCAGTATATGGCGATCGCAAAAGAGTGGTGACTGGGGGGGCCCCTATTATGTTCTCTGGGGTCTCGGCTACCCCAGGCAGCAGAGACCCCAGAGAAAATCGCCCATCCCCCCCTCACCTCGCGGCGGGCACACCACTCGTGCGCCCGCCATTTGAAAGCATGGCGCCGGCACCGGGGGACACCGGAGGGCCCTGGGGCCATGAGGAGGGTTCGGGGGCCACAGTGGGGGTCCTGGGGACCCTTTTTCTCTGTCCTCTGATGTCCGATGACATCAGAGGACAGAGAAATTAAATGGCACATTGTTTTGTTTTTTTTTTGTTGCGGTCGCCGTTATAGGGTTAATAAAAGGTGATCGCAACATCGGTGTCGGTAAAAACCGACCCGATTCATGTTCTCTGGGGTCTCGGCTACCCCCGGCAGCCGAGACCCCGGAGAAAATGCGCCTCTGGGGGGCGCTATTCACTTTTTCCACAGCGCTGTTAATTAACGGCGCTGTGGTTTAAGTACCCTTAATGACCGCCGTTAAAAGGCGTATCGGCGGTCGTTAAGGGGTTAAAATACAAATATACATTGCATAACATTGGTGAATGAAGTTGTGGTGCTATTAGAATCATATTTAATATTTTGTGTGACTCATGAGCTTGAAGAACTGCATCCATGCAGTTCAACAATGATTCATACAATTTATTAATGAAGTCATCAGGAATAGCAAAGAATGCAGTCTTGCATACCTCCCAGAGTTCATCTAGATTCTTTGGTTTTGTCTTCCAAGCTTCCTCTTTCATCCTACCCCAAACATGCTCAATGATGTTCATGTCTGGTGACTGGGCTGGCCAGTCCTTGAGCATCTTGATCTTTTTTGCCTAGGGGAACTTTGTTGTAGAGATGGATGTATGAGATGGAGCACCATCCTGCTGCAGAATTTGACCCCGTTTATGATTTGGAATATAAGAGGTAGCTAATACTTCTTGATATTTTAGGCTATTGATATTGCCTTCCACCTTGCAAATGTTTCGCACACCCCCATACTGAATGTAACCCCAGACCATGATCTTTCCACCACCAGATTTACCGGTTTTCTGGGTGTATTTTGGATCCACACAGGCTCCAGTAGGTCTCCTGCAGTATTTGCGGCGGCTGTGGTGTAATTCTACTGAAGATTCATCAGAGAAATCCACCTTTTGCCACTTTTCCAGCATCCATCTGTTTAGCAGGCTGTGGGACTTTGCAAATGCCACACTGTTTTTTATTTGCCTTTTATTTAGTGCTGGCTTCTGGGCACTGATTCGATCATGGAGGCCATTTCGAGACAGAATCCTACAAACTGTTCTAGTTGACACAGGGACTTGAGGTGACAGGCCTGTTGGGAGCTCTGCTGCAGTGGAAGAGGGGCTTGCTTTGGATTTTCTAACCAACAAACTTTCCTCCTGAGCAGTTGTCTTACGGGGTCTGCCAGACCTGGGCTTGTCAAACACATCTCCTGTCTCTTCAAATCTTTTTTTAATTCTTTGTACTTGATGCTGAGACACATTAAAGGTGCCAGTCACATCTCCAGTGGATCTGGTCTTCAGCCTCTTGATAAATCCAGGCTTTGGTCGCAGGGTGGATTTTTTGACGTTGTCAGAGCTAAAGTTGCAGTTCACGTGAAGGTCTGGGGTGCTGGGTTTCTTTTTATACAGTCATGGCCAAAAGTTTTGAGAATGACACAAATATTATATTTTCACATGATCTGCTGCCCTCTGGTTTTTATGTGTGTTTGACAGATGTTTTTATCACAGACAGAAATATAATTGCAAACATATGAGTAACAAAAGCTTATATTGACAGTTAGAATGAGTTAATGCAGCAAGTCAATATTTGCAGTGTTGACCCTTCTTCATCAGGACCTCTGCAATTCTCCCTGGCATGCTCTCAATCAACTTCTGGACCAATCCTGACTGATAGCAGTCCATTCTTGCACAATCAATGCTTTCATTTTGTCAGAATTTTTAGGTTTTTGTTTGTCCACCCGTCTCTTGATGATTGACCACAAGTTCTCAATGGGATTAAGATCTGGGGAGTTTCCAGGCCATGGACCCAAAATCTCTATGTTTTGTTCCCTGAGCCATTTAGTTATCACCTTTGCTTTATGGCAAGGTGCTCCATCATGCTGGAAAAGGCATTATTGATCGCCAAACTGCTCTTGAAGGGTTGGAGAAGTTGCTCTTGGAGGACATTCTGGTACCATTCTTTATTCATGGCTGTGTTTTTAGGCAAGACTGTGAGAGCCGATTTCCTTGGCTGAGAAGCAACCCCACACATGAATGGTTTCAGGATGCTTAACAGTTGGCATGAGACAAGACTGGTGGTAGAGCTCACCTTGTCTCCTCCGAATGAGGCGTTTTCCTGATGTCCCAAACAATCGAAAAGGGGATTCGTCAGAGAAAATAACTTTACCCCAGTCCTCAGCAGTCCACTGCCTGTACCTTTTGCAGAATATCAGTCTGTCCATGATGTTTTTTCTGGAGAGAAGTGGCTTCTTTGCTGCCCTCATTGAGACCAGGCCTTGCTCCAAGAGTCTCCGCCTCACAGTGTGTGCAGATGCGCTCACACCTGCCTGCTGCCATTCCTGAGCAAGCTCTGCACTGCTGGTAGCCCGATCCCGCAGCTGAAACACTTTTAAGAGACGGTCCTGGGGCTTGCTGGTCTTACTTGGGAGCCCTGGAGCCTTTTTGGCAACAATGGAATCTCTCTTCTTGAAGTTCTTGATGATGCGACAGATTGTTGACTGAGGTGCAATCTTTCTAGCTGCAATACTCTTCCCTGTTAGGCCATTTTTGTGCATTGCAATGATGACTGCACGTGTTTCTTTAGAGATAACCATGGTTAACAGAAGAGAAACAATGATGCCAAGCACCAGCCTCCTTTTAAGGTGTCCAGTGGTGTCATTCTTACTTAATCCTGACAGGTTGATTTCCAGCCATGTCCTCATCAACATCCACACCTGTGTTAATGGAGCAATCACTGAAAAGAGGTTAGCTGGTCCTTTTAAGGCAGGGCTGCAGTGATGTTGAAATGTGTTTTGGGGGATAAAGTTATTTTCTAGCCAAATATTGACTTTGCAAGTAATTGCTGTTAAGCTGATCACTCTTTATAACATTCTGGAGTATATGCAAATTGCCATTAGGAAAAGTGAAGCAGTAGACTTTGTAAAAAATAATATTTGTGTCATTCTCAAAACTTTTGTCCATGACTGTACACACCCACTAATTAACCGATCATTTACTGAGCACAGGTAAGGATGCATTATATGACCGGGTGACAAAACTTTTGTCTTGCCAAAATCTGACCATTCTGTGTCCATTAAAGGGAATCTGTCACCCCATTTTTGCCCTATAACCTGCGGCCACCGCCATCAGGGGCTTATCTACAGCATTCTGGATAGCTGTAGATAAGCCCACGATGTCACCTGAAAGTGAAGAAAAACGAGTTATAAAATACTCACCCAGGGGCGGTCGCCGTCCGTCGGTCCGGAGGGAGTCGCGGTCCGGTTCAGCGCCTCACATCTTGTAGCGAAGCCGGCCTTTTCTTTCCGTCCCGTCTCCTGCGCAGGCGCACTGCTCTGCCCTGGTGAAGGCAGAGCAGAGTACTGCAGTGCGCAGGCGCCGGACCTCTCTGACCTTTCCCAGCGCCTGCGCACTGCAGTACTCTGCTCTGCCCTCACCAGGGCAGAGCAGTGCGCCTGCGCAGAAGCCGCAACGGGAAGCTAAGAAGAGGCCGGCTTCGCTACAAGATGGGAGGCGCCGAACCGGACGGCGGAACGCCCTGGGTGAGTATTTTATAACTCGTTTTTCTTCACTTTCAGGTGACATCGGGGGCTTATCTACAGCATTCTAGAATGCTGTAGATAAGCCCCTGATGGCGGTGGCCGCAGCTTATAGGGCAAAAATGGGGTGACAGATTCCCTTTAAATGATCAATATTTCTGCATTGATGCCAATTTATTTTCTTAACCTAAACCACATTTCGGAGGGTTTTAGCTTTCAAAAGAATAATTTATACAACCAATGGATGAATTTAATGTCAGGTTATAAGCTTTTATTTACATAACATGGATAAGCAACATAACTTCTGTCAGGGAGTGTAGGTGCGTCAAAACTTTAGTCACGGTCTTTGATGAGGGATACAGCGCGGAGCCCACATCTTTGCATGCACATGACAGCTGATCGATAAAGAGACATCAATTAAAGCCCATTGGTGTGATGCGCGGCAGGGAGTATTGCTGAAAACGGTGTACGAGCCCGGTATTGGCCACCCACGATGTACTTACAGTCTCATTTTACATTACGTCTCAAAGTGGATTTTCTCAGAAACTGAAAATCCATCTCCTCCTGCCAGGCTGATCATGACCTTGTGCCTTATTACACTACCATGCAATGTAATTAGGTTGGTAATCCCCTGAAGGAAGAAAGGAAGTGCAAGTGTATGGATGAAAGGTTATGGTCGTTCTTTGCCCCCTACAGCCTCCAGTAACCTATGAGACATAAGTACGTTTCATAACGTTCATTGCTGGGCCATTCAATAAGAGACGTTACAAGACATCCAAATGTGACAATCGATGGGCGCATTTCTACTTCAGTAGGAAGAGGAGAATATAAACATGTAATCATCCTCTGAACCTAACCAGGACATCGGTTAACAGGGTTGTCCCATGAAACATTTATTGCCTTTCCACAGGATACATTTATCACCCATGACCACCAGGACCCCCACTGATTACTAAAATGGAGTCCCACTGCCTCCTCCATCTCAAAGGCTTAGGTGCATGAAGCAACAGTGGTACCTTAATGCTGCCACTCCTATCCATGATGTATCTGAGAATGACTGACATAGCCAAGCAGTGTTACATTTTAGAAAACGATGTGCATGTTTCTCTATTGCGTATAGCCATCCTGTAGCATTTTGTCTTATTAGGGCTGAGTTAAAGGGGTATCACTAACTAGGACATTTATGCACTTTTAAAGGGGTCTCTACATTTCCCAAAAAAATGCATACTCTACTTCCAGAGCTGGTATCAAGCCACAGAATTGGAAATAATCCTTTAGTTATGGTATGAATCTCCATCACACTGGGAGACCCGGAACTGTATCATGCAGATGGGCCGTAGATACATAATTTCTGTAGCAAATGAAACATTCTCATTGTATACAGCATGGTGCGCAGCAGCATCTTCTGGAAACCTAACAAATCTCATCAGCCCTATTAAAGGGATTCTGTCACCCCATTTTTGCCATATCAACTAAAGATATGACTGAATAGTGTGTCCCATAAGCAAGCCATCGGTAGGTATCATATATCCTGATACCCCCGTTTTGATCGCAGAATCACCGGCCATACTGAAAATTCTATGGTACTCAATAGAAGGGAAAAATAGTAAAGGAAAAAAAAGTTGTCAGAAAATTTTTTTTTTTTTCCTGTTTGTTGCATTTTTTTCCCTCTTTTTCTCTGGGGGCTGAGGAGGAATTTTTTCCCCAATGGAGGTCAAGCATTTGTCCGATCGTGCGGAGCAGCTTGCTGCTGAATTTTGGAGTATTGCTATCTATCTTGCTGAGTTGCCTGCTGTGGAACCTAGGATCCCTCTATCGGATCTACCGGTTATTTTAAAATAACTGTAAATTGTTTTTTGCTTTGAAGCCTAAATCCTCAGGGAACACAACGCAGCAGGTTCAAATTGTCATCTCCCTGTTGCGCAGTGACCCACAGGATTGGGCCTTTTCCCTGACACCTGGGGTTCCTGTTTTGAATGATGTTGATGTGTTTTTTCAGGCTCTGAGGTTATTGTATGATGAACCTAAATGTTACTGATGAAGCTGAAAAAACCTTGTTGGCATTGAATCAGAGTCATGAAGCCGCTGAGCTGTATTGTCAGAAATTCAGAAAGTGGGCAGTCCTGACTAAATGGAATGATGATGCTCTGGCAGCTCTTTTTCGGAAGGGTCTGGCAGAGACTGTAAAGGATGTTATGGTGGGATTCCCTGTCCCCTCTGGTCTCAATGACTATGTCATTATCTATTCAAGTTGACAGACGTCTGCGCGAGAGTAGAAATATGCGTGAGATTATGATGCCTTGCAGGCCAGCCCCTGAGCCCATGCAGTGTGATGGAGTGACTTCTGGGGCACAGCGTCATGAATTTCATAAGCGTAATAAGTTGTGCTACTATTGTGGTGATGCTTCTCATGCTATTTCCGTCTGCCCAAGCGGGAAAGACATTTTGCGCGCTCAGTTGTTTTGGGTAGTGTTCAGACTAAATTTCTGTTGACTGTTACCTTGATTTGCTCCATGTCCACATTTTCAGCTCAGGCTTTTGTTGATTCAGGAGCAGCTATAAACCTGATGGATTTTGATTTTGTCAAACATTGTGGTTTTCCTATGATACCCCTGCGGAAGTCTATTCCTTTGCTGGGCATTGATTCTACCCCCTTGGCGGAGAATAAACCCCAGTTTTCTACCCAGGTGACAATGCGGGTTGACACGGACCACCAAGAGAATTGCAAATTTTTGGTGTTACATAATTTACATGACATTGTTGTACTGGGCTTTCCTTGGTTACAGGCTCACAATCCTGTTTTGGATTGGAAGTCTGTCTGTGACCAGTTGGGGTTGTCAATGTGTTCGCACTGACACTCCTGTTTTTTCTGCCCCCCCCCCAGTCTCAGGATGTTCCTGACTATTTGACTGATTTTTCTGATGTGTTTAGTGAGAGTAAGTCTGCAGCCTTACCTACTCATAGGAGTTATGATTGCGCTATTGACTTAGTACCCGGTTGTAAGTTTCCCAAGGTCGGCTCTTTAATTTATCTGTACCTGAGCATGAGGCTATGCGATCTTATATCAAAGAGTCTTTAGAGAAGGGTCATATCAGACCATCCTCTTCACCCTTGGGCGCCGGCTTTTTCTTTGTGGCCAAGAAGGATGGCTCATTGAGGCCGTGTATTGATTATCATCTCCTGAATAAGATCACTGTTAAATATCAATATCCGTTACCCTTGATTTCTGACCTATTTTCCAGAGTGAAGGGAGCTTGTTGGTTTACCAAGCTTGACCCAGGGGGACGTATATTCTTATTAGCATCAAGCACGGAGATGAATGGAAGACGGCGTTTAATACCCCAGAGGGGCATTTTGAGTACCTAGTGATGCCTTTTGTGCTCACTAATGCCCCTTCTGTCTTCCAATCCTTTATGAACGATATTTTCCGGGATTTTGTGGATAAGTTTCTGATTGTTTATTTGGACGATATCTTGATTTTTTTCTAATGACTGCGATTCTCATGTGGAACATGTTCAGACTGTATTCCGGATTTTGAGAGAAGACGCATTGTATATGAAGGGATCAAAATGTCTTTTTGGCGTACAGAAGGTTTCATTTCTGGGATTCATTTGGTTTCCATCTGTTATTGAAATGGACCCGGTCAAAGTTCAGGCCATTTGTGATTGGGTTCAACCCACTACATTGAAGGCTATTCAGAGATTTTTGTGTTTTGCTAATTTTTATCGTAAATTTATAGCTAATTTCACTGGTATTGTGAAGCCACTGACTGATTTGACCAAGAAGAGTTCTGATGTAGTGAATTGGTCTCCTGAGGCAGTTTCTGAGTTTCAGGAGCTTAAGCGGAGATTCACTTCTGCTCCTGTTCCGCGCCAACCTGATGTTTCTCTACCATTTCAGGTGGAGGTTGATGCTTCTGAGATTGGTGCAGGAGCCGTTTTGTCCCAAAGGGATCCGGAGACCTCTAAGATTAACCCTTGTGCCTTTTTCTCTCGAAAATTTTCCCCAACGGAACGTAATTATGATGTGGGTAATCGGGAGTTATTGGCTATGAAGTGGGCTTTTGAGGAGTGGAGACATTGGCTGGAAGGAGCCAAGCATCAGGTGGTGGTCCTCACGGATCATAAGAACCTGGTTTATCTTGAATCAGCCAAGCGACTTAATCCTAGACGGGCCAGGTGGGCCTTGTTTTTCACACATTTTAATTTTGTGGTATCTTTTCTCGCGGGCACTAAGAATGTTAAGGCAGATGCCCTCTCAAGGAGTTTCTTTCTGGATTCTCCTGAGGTAACTGAGCCTGCTTTTATTCTGAAGGAGGGTGTGGTTCTTTCCGCTATTTTGCCCAATTTGAGACTGGCTTTGGAGAAATTTCAGGAGGATAAACGATGCCCTGCTGGGAGATTGTCTGTCCCAGACCAGTGGAGGAAGAATGTGATGTCCGAGATTCATTGCTCCACGTTGGTCGGCCATCCTGGTATTTTTGGTACCAGAGATTTGGCGAGTCGGTCCTTTTGGTGGCCCACTGTCTCGTGACGTCAGGGACTTGGTGCAGTCCTGTGGAACTTGTTCTCGGTCCAAACCTTGCTCCCGCTCTAGTGGTTTGTTAATGCCATTGCCTGTGCCCAAGAGGCCATGGACCCGCATCTCTATGGATTTTATTTCCGACCTCCCTGTCTCTCAGAGAATGACCATTATTTGGGCAATCTGTGATAGGTTTTCCAAGATGATACATCTTGTGCCACTAAGTTGCCATCCTCCTCCGAGTTGGTGCCCTTGTTTTTTCAACAGGTGGTTCGGTTGCACGGCGTTCCAGAGAACATTGTGTCTGACAGAGGAGTCCAGTTTGTTTCCAGATTTTGGAGGACATTTTGTTCCAAACTGGGAGTTCAGCTGTCTTTTTCCTCTGCGTTCCACCCTCAGACCAATGGACAAACTGAGAGAACAAACCAGACCTTGGAGACTTATTTGAGATGTTTTGTGTCTGCTGATCAAGATGACTGGGTCTCTTTTATGCCTTTGGCTGAGTTTGCTTTGAATAATAGGGCTAGTTCTGCCACCTTGATGTCTCCATTTTTCTGCAATTCCGGGTTTCATCCTCGATTTTCTTCAGGGCAGGTGGAGGCTTCTGTCTGTCCTGGTGTTGACTATTGTGGAGAGAATGCAGCTGATTTGGGATCAAGTAGTGGATAAGCTGTCTCTCAGGAGAAGGCCCAGCGGTTTGCCAACCGGCGTAGGACTGATGGTCCTCGATTTAAAGTGGGTGACTTGGTTTGGTTACCCTCAAAAAATATCCCTATGAGGGTCGCATCTTCAAAATTTAAGCCAAGGTTCATTGGACCTTATAAGATCGTGGAGATTATTAATCCCGTTTCCTTCCGTTTGCTTCTTCCAGGAACACTCAAGATTCACAACGTATTTCACAAATCTTTATTTAAGAGATTTGTTGAGCCAGTGGTTCCTATGGCTGCGCCTCCTGATCCTGTTTGGCTGAGGGCAATTTGGAGTATGTGATTGAGAAGATATTGGATTCTCGTTTGGCCAGGCGGAGACTCCAGTACTTGGTGAAGTGGAAAGGCTATGGTCAGGAGGACAATTCCTGGGTGTTTGCTTCTGACATTCATGCTGAAAGACTGGTCAGTGCCTATCACCGAGCTCATCCTGATCGTCCTGGTGGCACAAGTGAGGTTTGGTGACCCCTCCTCAAGGGGGGGGGGTACTGTTGTGAACCTTTCGGTGACGACTTCGGAGCTGAAGCTCCCTCTGGTGGTTGCTGAGGGTGTTGAACCTATGTTGATTACCAAGAGTCCTACACCTGCAGATAACGAGTGGGTGTCAGGTGGTGCTGACTGGCCTGATATAAGTGAGCTGATCTCCCATGATCCTCGCCGGTGATCAATTGTGCTTCCTGGTCTAGTTTGGAATTCAGATTGCTTTCCTGCTGTCTCCTGCTTGCATTCAGTTAAGTCTCTTTCAGTTTTTTTTACTGTGGTTTGAATTCCTTGCTTTTTGCTGCATTGCTTTTTGTCTTCAGCCGGGTCCCCTATGGGGGGCTTTGGCTGGTCTCCGTTCGTTTTTTGTATCTGTTCATTTGCTCAGTTCTTGTGACATTTTACTGCTGGGTAGCTACGTGTCCACACCAGAGTTCTGATATAGGTGGTTGAGACCGTGTGGTCTCAGTGTTTTTGGATTCAGAAGTGTTGGAGTTTTTCCTAGGGTTTTTCTGGGTTGCAGAAAGTATTCTCTCCTGTGCTGTCCTATCTAGACAGTTTTGGGCCCCAGCGTTTGCTCAATCTATTTTCTGTCTGGGTTCGTATTTTCATCTTGTCTAACCGCCGTTATATGTTTGGGGGCTTCCTACTCTTTTGGGGTCTACTCCGGGGCAGTTAGCTTTCCTCTTTCCATCTTCAGGGATAGCCATCTCTCCGGCTGTGCCGAGGAGTCTAGGACCACCGTAGGTACGCTCCACGGCTGCTTCTAGTTGTGCGGTTAGTTTAGGGGTCTGCAACCTATTAGTTTCCAACCTCTCTGGTGTTAGGCTGCCTATGCGGTTTTTTGCTCCTGCCTCCTCAGCTACCATAACATAACAGGAAAGCATACTGTGTTATTACACCCACTGAGAATCCTGGTCTCTTCTCAGCGTTCATTGTGTCAATCACATTGGACAAGCTACTCTGTGGAAAACAAGAGCAGAAAAATTAAGGGACTCTGACAACAGATAAATGTTCATTAAACATCAGATGACTGAAAACTCATCAACTGATAATAGCAGTGTCCCAACTCTCCCTCTACAGCAGATTGAGGGGAAAGAATAGGACGTTTTGAATTCCTGATCTCATGTTTGAGGGAGACAGCAGTAGCGTCTATGGCCTAAGCCCCTCTGGTATTGCAAACACATACTAAAGAGTCCGCCCCATACACTTCAATAAGGACGTGTTGGGCTAACAGTCCAATGTGCATGGGAGCCCCAGAGACTAGATTCTGGGGGGGGGAGGGG
>JARQOD010000002.1:257264906-257328802 GCA_033576555.1 Oophaga sylvatica
CAAGAAAGAAGACCAGTCCTCCTGGTTCTCTGAGACAAAACACCGAAGATAAGTCTCTAGGCTTTGATTCAGACGCTCTGTCTGACCATTGGTCTGCGGATGAAAAGCCGAGGAAAATGACAATTGCATCCCCCGACGTAAACAAATGCCCTCCAAAACTTGGACACAAACTGAGACCCCTATCTGACACCACATCAGAAGGCAACCATGAAGTCTCACAATCTCCCCAATGAACACCTGCGCCAGAGTTTTAGCATTAGGGAGGGCAGGAAGAGCAATGAAATGTGCCATCTTACTGAACCTGTCAACAACCACCAGTATGACAGTCTTCCCTGACGACTGAGGAAGGTCCGTGATGAAGTCCATAGACAAATGAGTCCATGGACGCTCGGAAGTTTCAAGGGTAAGAGGGTCCAGACGGACGGGTATGAGGGGTCTTAGAGCGAGCACAAACCCCACAGGACGCGACAAAAGTTAAAACATCTTTATTAACGTTAGGCCACCAAAACGGCAAGAAAGGAGATCTAAAGTAGCCTTACTCCTGGATGTCCTGCTAAAGCAGAATTATGATGTGCCTCAATAACCTTTTGTCTCAACTGATTTGGGACAAACAGTCTCCCTGGAGGTCCTGCAGGGGCGTCCCCTGAGCCTCTAACACCTCCTCCTCAAGCTCAGAACATACAGCCGACACTACCACCCCTCCTGAAGGATAGGAATCGGGTCATCCATTTTCCCGGCCCCTGGGAAACTGCGAGACAAGGCATCCGCCTTAACATTCTTAGATCCAGGGCGATAAGTGACAACAAAATTAAACCTGGTAAAAAACAACGACCATCGAGCTTGTCTGGAATTCAGACGCTTAGCAGATTCCAAATACAGCAGGTTCTTGTGATCAGTAATGACGGTGACGGGTGGACTGCCCCTCCAAAAAGTGACGCCATTCTTCAAAAGCCAACTTAATGGCCAAAAGTTCCTATTGCCGATATCATAATTCCTTTCGGCGGACGACAATTTTTTAGAAAAGAAAGCGCACGGATGCCATTTACCAGGGGACGGACCCTGGGACAATATTGCACCCACCCTACGTCAGACGCGTCCACCTCCACAACGAACGGCTGTGATGCATCTGGTTGGATGAGAACGGGTGCCGAAGCAAAACATTTTTTCAAAGAGGAAAAAGCTTGGCAGCTTTGTCCGACCATTTAGAAAAATCCGTCCCTTTTCTTGTCATGTCAGTGAGAGGTTTGACAACAGATGAGAAATTACAAATAAATTTCCGGTAGTAGTTAGCAAACCCAGAAAACGCTGCAGAGCCTTAAGATCCTCTGGCTGATCCCATTCAAGCACTGCTCTCACCTTTTCAGGGTCCATACGGAAACGGAGGCTGACACCAAGAAACCCCAAAAACTGAAGTTCCTGTACGGCGAATACACACTTTTCCAGTTTGGCGTATAGTTTATTGTCTCGCAAGATCTGCAACACCTGTCTCACATGCTCCTGGTGAGACACAAGATCTGGTGAGTAAATTAAAATGTCATCCAATATACGACCACAAACAGCCCCACCAGATGACGAAAAATGTCATTAACAAAATGTTGGAATACTGCTGGTGCAGTAGTCAGACCAAAAGGCATGACAAGGTTCTCATAATGTCCCTCCGGCGTGTTAAACGCCGTTTTCCACTCATCCCCTCTTTTATCCTAATCAGATTATACGCCCCCCTGAGATCCAATTTAGAGAACCCTTTGGCGCCAACAATTTGATTGAAGAGATCAGGAATCAGAGGGAGTGGATACGGATCTCGAACAGTAATCCGATTAAGTTCGCGGAAATCCAAGCAAGGGCGTAGGCCTCCATCTTTTTTCTTCACAAAGAAGAACCCGCGGCCACTGGGGAAGATGAAGGTCTAATATGCCCTTTGGCCAGACTTTCCGAAATATAATCTTCATAGCCTGCCTCTCAGGACCAGAAAGGTTATATAACCTAGCTTTAGGTAACTTAGCATCAGGAAGTAAATTAATAGAGCAGTCATACACGCGATGAGGAGGCAACTCCTGACACCCCTCCTCAGAGAACACATCCCCAAAGTCCTCCAAAAAAGGAGGCAAAGTACTAGGCATGACCGCACTGATGACTGTGTTCATGCAGTTACTTTTGCAAAACTCACCCCATTGGCTTATATCTCTGGACTGCAATTAATCACAGGGTTATGTTTAACCAACCAAGGAAGTCCCCAACACAATAGGAGTAGGTAGACCCTCCAACACATAACAAGATAATAGTTCCCTATGTATTGCCCCTATCCGAAGGTCAATGTTATGAACCTCATGAACAAAGCTACTTGGCCGAGAGGCTGGCGTCAATGGAGAATATAGGGATCGGTTTGACCAATACACTCAGATGCATACCTTGAGCCTGAGCAAACTGAGCGTCAACCAGATTAGCCCCGGACCCACTATCAAGAAGAACAGAAAATCTCTCCACTCTCGTACCAACCACCACCTCCACTGGTACAAGGAACTGAGAAGAACTAGCGGACGAAATACATACTCCCAGGTTGTCGTCCACCACACAACCTGGGATTAACAGTTTTCCGGCGACTTTTTGCTCAACAAGGCACGGGATGGACATCCCCCAACAAAATGTCCCTCTTTCCTGCAGAAGAAACACCTTCTAGTCCTGCGGCGTACCGCCAATCCCCTCCTACGAAATGATGTCCCTCCCAACTGCATAGGCTCCTCGAACAGACAAGGGGAACCTCAACATAAGGGACTTTAGTAGTAGGTGGAGTAACAACGGGGGCGGAGTTACCTCGCACCTCTCCCGGAGCCGTCTATCAGTACGGATAGCTAGGGCCATAGCAGCCTCCAGTGATGGAGGAGAATCATACTGAGCCAAAACGTCCTTTAATTTGTCAGAAAGCCCATGACAAAACTGGCTTCTAAGAGCTGGGTCATTCCACTGAGTATCTGTGGCCCATCTACGGAACTCAGAAGCAAATTCCTCCGCCGGACGATCTCCTGCTGTATCTTACGTAATTTTGTCTCAGCAAGAGAGACCCGATCTGGGTCATCATATACCAAACCCAGGGCAGTAAAAAATCGATCTACTGACTGTAGAGCCGGGGATCCCGGAGGAAGGGAGAAGGCCAGGATTGAGGGTCCCTTGTAGGAGCGAGATAACAATTCCCACTCTCTGCTCTTCACTCCCTGATGATCGAGGCCGAAGCCGAAAATACAATTTACATGCTTCCCTGAAGGTAAAAAATTTGTCTCGCCCACCAGTGAACCTGTCCGGGAGAGCTACTTTAGGTTCAAATCTGGTTTGCTCCGAGGGAGACAAAACTTTGGACTTAATGTCCGTCAGCTCCATGGATAATCCCTGCAACTGCAGAGCCAGCTGGGCTACTGGATCCATGGCAACTGGGAATAATTTTATGGGCCACTGAAAATGTCACGAGGTCTTATGATATGTGTACGATGTCAGTAAACTATTCTTAAAAGAACAACACTCTATACAACATATAGATTAGCAACATCAGCATGTAAATATAGAATAGATTTACCTGACACGATATCCGTTGAACTCAGGGTTAATCTTGAGGACTTGATACACTGTCACAGGAAAGAGGAGGACCGGGGGTCTAACCTGACCCTAAACTGGGGTCCTAACTAATCCCTCACCTTGGAGGTACTGATAATGGTTCAGAGGTCCAAGTCTCCAGCCTAACCCTGTCTCCTATCAGTCCCTGAACCCTGTAATCAGTCCTAAGAAGGATTCTGATTACCACCAAAGGGATATGGGCTGATCTCTGTTAAATACACAGATTAGACATATAAGACAGACTGGAGAAAACACAGACTTGCATACACACTCAAACACAGAAGGAACATAAATGATCTGGGATATTAAACTCTAAGCAAGGTGAGCTTAAAACAACTAAGGAGCTCTTTAACTTAAGTCTATACAGATACAATCCTATCTGTGGTCTGCATGAAGAATTTCACTGGAAACTCCCAACACAGACAACCAGAGATTTAAAGGAAACCAATCAACAATAATAATTGCAGCCGGGAGAGACTGCACCCAGTCCCAGAACTGAGCACAGACAGAATTAACTCCCTAACTGCCAAACACAAAGAAACAGCAACTCAGCTGTGAGAAGTCAGAATGTGCAACCGCGACGATCTTCGTGGCGATGCACACATGACACCCCCCCCATTGAAAGTACAAAACTGGGGATGGAAACCATATGCCCCAAAAAACGGGGACTTACCAGTGGACTCGCTCCGCCTGTTGTTAAGAGCGAACTCTGCCAGAGGCAAGAAAGAAGACCAGTCCTCTTGGTTCTCTGAGACAAAACACCGGAGATATGTCTCTAAGCTCTGATTCAGACGCTCTGTCTGACCATTGGTCTGCGGATGAAAAGCCGAGGAAAATGACAATTGCATCCCCCGACGTAAACAAAATGCCTGTAAGGTTCTATGTATATATTCCTGAAACTCAGTTTGTTCGTCAGCCATTTTACTTTCTGTCTTGCTGCAGCTATCTTGCCCTCAGTCAAAATGGAGTTTCCAGCTTGCATGTTCCCGCCCTGATTCTCTCCTTTGCTTCTTAAGCAGCCACAGCTGAGCAATCAGTGCTTCAGAATCTAGCCTGCAGTGAACCTGTGACTTGACTCCTGTAAGCCTTGGACCTTGTACTCCAGCTATTCCTACTGAGGAACTCTGAAGCACTTGTGGACTCTGAACCCTGCTCTTTGAAAGACCCACGTTTGCATGGACTTACGGTAACAGAGAAGAAGATCCTGAATCTGTATTGGAGAGTGATTGCTGAGCTTGGATTACTCTGGCCTGCTGTGTCTCCCGTTTCTGTGTCTGCAAACTGTGTGACTATTTCTGCCAACTTGTATGAAGTAATACAGGACTTTTCTATATCAAACCTGTGACTCCTGTGTTTTCATCGCACCCAAGCACAAGACGCTATATGAACTGTACTACATACATTACAAGATTCTGAAGCCAAAACGTTAGTGTCTGCTGGGTCTGGAAGGCTGTGTCTGCTGTACTGTGGATATCAGACGTCCGGTTGTACTTTCTGTGATGACAGTGGTTGTGACTTCTCACAACCATTCCAGGTGAGCAATTCCCTTAAGTTTTTTCTTTTTGCAGTGTTACCACAGGTAAACACTATTGTTTTTTTTTTTTTTCCTTTCTTTTCTCTTTTTTGTCTGCTGTAACTCTGGATATCAGATGTCTGGTTGAAACTTTCTGTGATGATAGTGGTTGTGACTTCTCACAACCATTCCAGGTGAGCAGTTCCCTTAATTTTTTTTTTCTCTCTGCAGTGTTGCCACAGGTGAACACTATTGTTTTTTTTCTCTCCTCTTCTTCCAGTAATCCTGTCTTAAAAGATCTGGAAAATGGAGGCCCGCATAAAGGAACTTTGCGGAGTGACTGATAATATCCTTGCAGATTTGCAGAATATAAAGACCCGTTTTACAAATCTACAGGACCTCAATAATCACAATTTGCAAGTGGTTGGACAGACTACCCAGGATTTGCGAGCCAGGATTGAGGTTCTAGAGGGGCGAGTCCAGGCTCCTGCCGTAGCCCCGAGTGCTGGGATTCCCAAGTTGCCCCCTTTTCGTTTTGGCGGTGAACGTGAGAAATTCAGGGGATTTATTAATCAATGCAATCTTTTTTTTTCTGCACATGCTTCACAATTTCCCACTGAACGATCTAAGGTGCTTACTATAATTATGTTGCTTACCAACAAGGCTTTAATGTGGGCAAACCCTCTGATTGAGACTGAGGATGATTGTTTGAATCACCTTGATGATTTTATTTCAGCCATGGGGCAGGTGTTTGATGACCCCAATCGAGGTGCAACAGCTGAAGCAGCCATGTTAGCTTTGCGCCAAGGTAAGCACTCGGTAGCTGAATATGCCTTGGATTTCAGGGATGGGCCCTTGATACCACCTGGGACAGTTCCGCCAAAAAATCTATTTTTCGAAAGGGGTTATCTCCACTGATTAAGGATGAACTTGCTCGTGCCGACCCTCCCACTGCGTTAGGTGACTTTATTAACTACTGCATCCGTATTGATACTCGTCTGACTGAACGCAGGCAAGAGAGATGGTTCGAAAGCAATCGTACTAACCTTTTCCTACCTTCCTCTCCAGCTAAGGAACCTTTGAGTAGGATTACACGGGAACCTGAACCTGAACCCATGCAGGTAGACTCTTTACAACGACGGGTTAGTGATGCACGCAAGGAACATCGTTTTAAGGAGAATCTATGTTTCTATTGTGGTAAGTCAGGGCACTTCATTATAAACTGCCCCAGCCGTTCTCGTAAGACTACTGCAGCACTCATTCATTGTGAGTGTTGCGAGAGGGGATCTGTCAGGTCCGAGCCTCAGGCTCCAGAGAGATCTGCAGCAACAGATCTTGATTTCTCGGACTTAAACTCCGTTACCTCTGAGGACGTTGACTGTGTAAACGCTGACATTTTTCAAGTTTCCTCAGCGGTGTCCCAGCTGAGTTGTAAGAAAAACAATTCTCATTGCTTTCTTTCCATCAAACTCTGGGTTGACTCAGCTTGGGTGTCTAGCTCTGCTATGATCGACTCAGGGGCAAGTGGAAATTTTATGGATGTCTCCTTTGCTCTGAAACAGGGAATACGTTCAGTGAAGAAGGCTACTCCAGTACAGATGGAAACTGTGGATGGCTCCCTGCTGACCTCTGGACCAGTGGATCAGGAAACAGAGCCTTTGAGGGTTCTTATGGGTAAAGATCATCAAGAGAAACTGTCCTTTATGCTTATCTCTTCTCCCCACTTTCCCATTATTCTAGGGCTACCATGGCTGCAGGCTCAGAATCCTACCATTAACTGGGAGACCAAGGAATTACACTTTCCAGAGAAACAGATGAGTCCAAAAGTTTCAGCTTGCTCTGTTCCTAAAGGAATCATGTCAGTCCCTGAACTACCAGCTGTATACCAGGACTATGTGGATTTATGTGACAAGAAGAACGCTGACCAGCTTCCTCCTCACCGTCCATATGATTGTCCAATTGAATTATTGCCTGGAGCAGAGATACCTTTTGGTAAGATCTACCCCCTGGCGGGGCCCGAGCTAAAGGCTTTAAAGGATTACATAGATGAAAATCTAGCCAAGGGCTTCATACGCCCTCTTCATCTCCTGCAGGTGCACCCATCTTCTTTGTAAAGAAGAAAGATGGATCTCTGAGACCATGCGTAGACTATAGGGAACTCAATAAGGTTACTATTAGAAACCGTTATCCATTGCCTTTAATCCCTGAGTTATTGGAGAGAGTGCGACATGCCAAAATTTTTTCTAAACTAGATCTTCGTGGGGCCTATAACTTAGTCCGTATTAGACCTGGGGATGAATGGAAGACTGCATTCAGGTCACGCTATGGACACTTTGAATATCTAGTTATGCCTTTTGGTCTGAGTACCGCCCCAGCCACTTTCCAACACTTGGTGAATGACATCTTCAGGGATCTCCTAGATACATTCGTGGTAATTTATTTGGATGATATTCTAATTTTTTCTAACTCCACAGAGGAACATCATGGACATGTGAGAATGGTCTTGGAACGTCTAAGACAAAATCATCTTTACATCAAACTTGAAAAGTGTGAATTCCATAGGACCGAAATTCAATTTCGGGGTATGTACTGTCTACACAAGGAATTAGTATGGATGGAAGCAAAACCCAAGCCATCAAGGATTGGCCAAGTCCTAGAAATGTGAAGGAGGTACAGCGCTTCATCGGGTTTGCCAACTTCTATAGACGTTTCATTAGAAATTTCTCTGAGGTAGTGTCACCTATCACTCAACTTACCCGGAAAGAGTCTAGGTTTTCCTGGACTCCCCAAGCCCAGGAAGCATTTTCCCGTCTAAAAGATAAATTTACCACTGCACCTATCCTAGTACATCCCAACCCCGAGCTTGCCTTCATAATAGAGGTGGATGCTTCAGACTGTGCCGTTGGAGCTATACTCTCTCAGAGAACAGGTGAGAAGAATGTCTTGCATCCCTGTGCCTTCTTTTCCCAGCAGTTGTCTTCGGCTGAGAGGAACTACGATGTGGGCAATAGAGAGTTGTTGGCCATTATTGCCGCCTTCAAAGAATGGAGACACCTTCTTCAGGGAGCTGCACAGCAAATAGTCGTCCTGACAGACCATCGTAACCTTGAGTTTATCAGGTCGGCTAAGTGCCTGGCTCCTCGCCAGGCTCGCTGGAATCTTTTCTTAAACCAATTTAATTTTATCATCTCTTATAGACCAGGATCGCGCAATGGAAAGGCTGATGCACTCTCTAGGATTTACTCAGCAGAGACACGTCCAATTACTCCTCCTAAGACTATTCTTCCTGACTCTAGATTCCTAGGAGTAATTCATAATCAAGACCTACTTAAGGACATCAAGGAAGCATACCATGCGGATTCCTTTTTGGCACAACCCCCAAGGGACGTAAGTCTTGTCTTTAAGAATGGTGTGTGGATTCAGGGACAACGTCTGTATATTCCTGAAACAGTCAGATTAAGAGTATTGCAACTCATTCACGATTCCAAGATAGCTGGGCATAGAGGAATTCTAAAGACACAGGAATTTCTTTCTCGTTTCTTTTGGTGGCCCACTTGCAGGAAGGATGTTTTGAATTATGTCACTTCATGTGAGGTCTGTGCAAGATGCAAAACACCTCGCTCCTCACCAACTGGTCTGTTACAGCCTCTTCCCACCCCGTCCCGCCCGTGGGGATCCATTTCTATGGACTTCATTGTGGAGTTACCAACCTCTCAGGGGAAGAACACCATTCTAGTGGTGGTTGACCGTCTAACAAAGGCAGCTCATTTTATCCCTTGTGTCGGCTTACCCACTGCAAAACAGACATCAGATTTGATGATTAAAGATGTGTTTCGCTTACATGGAGTACCGGATGAGGTTATTTCGGATCGAGGGGTGCAATTCACTTCTAGGTTTTGGCAAAATTTCTGTGCAGCATTGGACATTAAAGTAAACCTTTCTTCTGCTTTTCATCCCCAGACTAATGGACAGACCGAACGAACCAATCAAACCCTGGAGCAGTATCTCCGCTGCTTTATCTGCCACCTACAGGATGATTGGGTGGATCTACTTCCATTAGCTAAATTCTCGTATAACAACTCTCAGAGTGCCTCCACTAAACAGTCTCCTTTTTACTCTAATCTAGGTTATCATCCTAACATTCTACCACGATTTCCCATAGAAACGCCTTTACCAGCAGTGGCTGAAAGAATCACGTCTTTACAGAAGAATATGGATCTTCTAAAGGAAAATCTGGAATCGGCTCAAGAAAGGTACAAGAAAGCAGCAGATAAATTTCGTAAACCTGCACCAGCTTTCAAGGTAGGAGACTTGGTCTGGCTGTCAACCAGAAATCTTAAGTTAAGGATTCCATCGTCTAAGTTGGGACATAAGTACATTGGACCCTATAAAATCAGTAAAATTATAAGTGCCGTTGCTTGTCGTCTTCAACTGCCCAGAACTATGAGAATCCACCTGTCTTTCATGTATCCCTACTAAAGGCTGCGACACCCAATACGTTTCCTGGACGTTCCTCTCCTTGCCCTGACCCAGTGCTAGTCGATGGTCAGGAAGAATTTGTGGTGGAAAGGATTTTAGATTCCAGGTTGTATAGAAATCAGTTACAATATCTGATTAAATGGCAGGGCTACCCAGTCCAGGACAACTCATGGGAACCGGTCAATAACGTTAATGCTCCTCGCTTGCTCCGTCAGTTTCATCAGAGGTACCCACACAAGCCTGGTCTGAGGTCATCCGGAGGTTGTCCTTAAGGGGGAGTAATGTAAGGTTCTATGTATATATTCCTGAAACTCAGTTTGTTCGTCAGCCATTTTACTTTCTGTCTTGCTGCAGCTATCTTGCCCTCAGTCAAAATGGAGTTTCCAGCTTGCATGTTCCCGCCCTGATTCTCTCCTTTGCTTCTTAAGCAGCCACAGCTGAGCAATCAGTGCTTCAGAATCTAGCCTGCAGTGAACCTGTGACTTGACTCCTGTAAGCCTTGGACCTTGTACTCCAGCTATTCCTACTGAGGAACTCTGAAGCACTTGTGGACTCTAAACCCTGCTCTTTGAAAGACCCACGTTTGCATGGACTTACGGTAACAGAGAAGAAGATCCTGAATCTGTATTGGAGAGTGATTGCTGAGCTTGGATTACTCTGGCCTGCTGTGTCTCCTGTTTCTGTGTCTGCAAACTGTGTGACTATTTCTGCCAACTTGTATGAAGTAATACAGGACTTTTCTATATCAAACCTGTGACTCTGTGTTTTCATCGCACCCAAGCACAAGACGCTATATGAACTGTACTACATACATTACAATGCCCTCCAAAATTTGGACACAAACTGAGACCCCCTATCTGACACCACATCAGAAGGCAACCCATGAAGTCTAACGATCTCCCTAATGAACACCTGCGCCAGAGTTTTAGCATTAGGGAGTGCAGGAAGAGCAACGAAATGTGCCATCTTACTGAATCTGTCAACAACCACCAGTATGACAGTATTCCCTGACGACGGAGGAAGGTCCGTAATGAAGTCCATAGATAAATGAGTCCATGGACGCTCCGGAAGTTTCAAGGGTAAAAGGGTCCCAGATGGACGGGTATGAGGGGTTTTAGAGCGAGCACACACCCCACATGACGCGACAAAAGTTATAACATCTTTATTAGCATTAGGCCACCAAAACCGGCGAGAAAGGAGATCTAAAGTAGCCTTACTCCCTGGATGTCCTGCTAGAGCAGAATTATGATGTGCCTCAATAACCTTTTGTCTCAACAGATTTGGGACAAACAGTCTCCCTGGAGGTCCTGCAGGGGCGTCCCCCTGAGCCTCTAACACCTCCTCCTCAAGCTCAGAAAATACAGCCGACACTACCACCCCCTCCTGAAGGATAGGACTCGGGTCATCCGTTTTCCCGGCCCCTGGGAAACTGCGAGACAAGGCATCAGCCTTTACATTCTTAGACCCCGGGCGATAAGTGACGACAAAATTAAACCTGGTAAAAAACAACGACCATCGAGCTTGTCTGGAATTCAGACGCTTAGCGGATTCCAAATACAACAGGTTCTTGTGATCAGTAATAACGGTAACCGGGTGGACTGCCCCTCCAAAAAGTGACGTCATTCTTCAAAAGCTAACTTAATGGCCAAAAGTTCCCTATTGCCGATATCATAATTCCTTTCGGCGGACGACAATTTCTTAGAAAAGAAAGCGCACGGATGCCATTTACCAGGGGACGGACCCTGGGACAATATAGCACCCACCCCTACGTCAGACGCATCCACCTCCACAATGAACGGCTGAGATGCATCTGGTTGGATGAGAACGGGTGCCGAAGCAAAACATTTCTTCAAAGAGGAAAAGGCTTGGCAAGCTTTGTCCGACCATTTAGAAAAATCCGTCCCTTTTCTTGTCATGTCAGTGAGAGGTTTGACGACAGATGAGAAATTACAAATAAATTTCCGGTAGTAGTTAGCAAACCCCAAAAAACGCTGCAGAGCCTTAAGATCCCCTGGCTGATCCCATTCAAGCACTGCTCTCACCTTTTCAGGGTCCATACGGAAACCGGAGGCTGACACCAAAAAACCCAAAAACTGAAGTTCCTGTACGGCAAATACACACTTCTCCAGTTTGGCGTATAGTCTTATTGTCTCGCAAGATCTGCAACACCTGTCTCACATGCTCCTGATGAGACACAAGATCTGGTGAGTAAATTAAAATGTCATCCAAATATACAAGCACAAACAGCCCCACAAGGTGACGAAAAATGTCATTAACAAAATGTTGGAATACTGCTGGTGCAGTAGTCAGACCAAAAGGCATGACTAGGTTCTCATAATGTCCCTCCGAACTGCATAGGCTCATCCGAACAGACAAGGGGAACCTCAACATAAGGGACTTTAGTGGTAGGTGGAGAAACAACAGGGAGTGGGGTTACCTCACCCCTCTCCCGAAGCCGTCTATCAGTACGGATAGCTAAGGCCATAGCAGCCTCCAGAGAAGGAGGAGACTCATACTGAGCCAAAACGTCTTTTAATTTATCAGAAAGCCCATGACAAAACTGGCTCCTAAGAGCTGGGTCATTCCACTGAGTATCTGTGGCCCATCTACGAAACTCAGAAGTAAATTCCTCTGCCGGACGATCTCCCTGCTGTATCTTACGTAATTTTGTCTCAGCAAGAGAGACCCGATCTGGGTCATCATATACCAATCCCAGGGCAGTAAAAACTTGATCTACAGACTGTAGAGCCGGGGATCCCGGAGGAAGGGAAAATGCCCAGGATTGAGGGTCCCCTTGAAGAAGTGAGATAACAATTCCCACTCTCTGCTCATCACTCCCTGATGATCGCGGCCGAAGCCGAAAATACAATTTACATGCCTCCCGGAAGGTAAAAAATTTGTCTCGCCCACCAGTGAACCTATCTGGAAGAGCTACTTTAGGTTCAACTCTGGTTTGCTCCAGGGGAGACAAAACTTTGGACTTAATGTCCGTCAGCTCCATGGATAATCCCTGCAACTGCAGAGCCAGCTGAGCTACTGGATCCATGGTAACTAGAGATAATTTTTTAGGGCCAGTGAAAATGTCACGCTGTCTAATGATATGAATACAATGTCAGTAAACTATTTATACAGGAACCACACTCTATACAACATATAGTTTAGCAACATCAGAATGTAAGTATAAAATAGATTTACCTGACACAATCTCTGCAGAACTTAGGGTTAATCTTGAGGACTTGATGTGCAGAAACGATATAGTTGAACTCAGGGTTAATCTTGAGGACTTGATGAGCTGTAACAGGAAAGAGGAGGACCGGGGTCTAACCTGACCCTACACTGGGGTCCTAACTAATCCCTTACCTTGGAGGTACTGATAATGGTTCAGAGGTCCAAGTCTCCAGCCTAACCCTGTCTCCTGTCAGACCCTGAACCCTGTAATCAGTCCTAAGAAGGATCCTGATTACCACCAAAGGGATATGGGCTGATCTCAGCTAAATACACAGATTAGATGTAACGGGTCTGGTGGGTGGAACTACTGACGAGACAGGTCAGGTTGGTGGAACCACAAAGCTTTATTATACAAGAGAGATTACTTGTAAGAGAGCGGGTGGCACCCGGGAAAAGGACAGGGAATCACGGCAGGGGATATAGGTAGTCTCTGGACAAGCAGGTTTGTCACAGCAAGTGACCAAGGAAGTCTCTGGGCAGGCAGGTTGTAATGGTAAGTGACCGAGGCAGTCTCTGGGACAGGCAGGTTGTCACGGCAAGTGACCAAGGCAGTCTCTGGGACAGGCAGGTTGTCACGGCAAGTGACCAGGCAGTATCTGGACAGGCAGGTTGTCACAGCAAGTGACCAAGGCAGTCTCTGGGACAGGCAGGTTGTCACAGCAAGTGACCAAGGCAGTCTCTGGGACAGGCAGATTGTCACAGCAAGTGACCAAGGCAGTCTCTGGGACAGGCAGGTTGTCACGGCAAGTGACCAAGGCAGTCTCTGGGACAGGCAGGTTGTCACGGCAAGTGACCAGGCAGTCTCTGGACAGGCAGGTTTTCACGGCAAGTGACCAGGCAGTCTCTGGACAGGCAGGTTGTCACGGCAAGTGACCAGGCAGTCTCTAGACAGGCAGGTTGTCACGGCAAGTGACCAGGCAGTCTCTAGAACAGGGCAGGCATATACGACCTGATATGGTGGAGCCTCCAGGTAGGCTGCAGTCGGATGGCAGATGATCGCTCCCAGGTGAGCAGGCAAGAGCCGTGAATCTCTGCAGATGATGTCCGAACTTCCGGATGGAGCTGCAGTCGGATGGCAGATGATCGCTCCTAGATGAGCAGGCAAGAGCCGGGGATCTCTGCAGATGACGTCCGAACCTCTGGATGGAACCGCAGACGGATGGCAGACAGGCAAGCCGACAGGTAACAGGCAGGTAACTGGAATCAGGAGCTGATGGCTGAAACAGAGTTAGACTGCACAGGAACAACATTGCTCGGGCACCTACATTAAGGAGGAAGCCCTTAATATAGGGTGGAGTCCTCCAGCATTGGCTGGAGACTGATTTGGAAAATGCGCGCGGCTCCTTTAAGAGCGGGGGAGGGTGCGGGCGCGCGCCCTAAGGCCAGTAGCAGGGAAGGAGCGCGCGGGACCAGCAGGGCGGAAGGAGGACGCCGAGGATGCCAGAGGCGTAGAGGAGGCTGGAAGCACTGAAGACGCTGAGCGCAGGTGAGGAGAGCGAGTCCCTGTCTGGCAGCAGGCAGGGACGTGGGCGCTACAGTACCCCCCCCTCTAGGCCCCCCCTTCTTTAGGCCAGAAAGAAATTTAGCTAGGATGAGAGGGGCATGGATGTTCTCCCGAGGCTCCCAGGTTCTCTCCTCAGGACCAAACCCCTTCCAATCCACCAAAAAATAAGTCTTTCTTCCTACCCTTTTTGTGGCCAGAATGTTCTCTACCTCAAATTCATCATCAGCAGACACTGGAGCAGGAGGTGTACCTGTAGACTTAAAAAAAGAGTTAAGAACCACAGGTTTGAGGAGAGATACATGAAAAGAATTAGGAATTCTCAAATTGGCGGGGAGTTTCAATTTATAGGACACCGGATTGATCTGACTGATGATCTCAAAAGGACCGATGAACCGAGGACCTAACTTGTAGGACGGAATTTTGAGTCGAACATATTTGGACGAAAGCCAGACTTTGTCCCAGGACGGAATTGAGGAGGATCCAGACGTTTTTTGTCAGCATGTCTTTTCATGCGCTCGGATGACTGAATGAGTGCGGACCGGGTACTCTCCCAGATGGAGGAGAATTCACTAACCAGAGATTCCGCAGCTGGATTGTCCACAGAGATGGAAACAGGGACAGGGATCCGAGGGTGCTGACCGAAGACTACAAAAAACGGAGACTTGGTGGAAGATTCGCTCTCATGATTATTGTAGGAGAATTCGGCCAAGGCAGGAGCTCCACCCAGTCAGAATGGTGGGCATTAACGAAGTGTCGAAGATAACTGGTCAAATTCTGATTTATTCGTTCAACTTGTCCATTGGACTGTGGGTGGTAAGCGGAGGAAAAATCCAGGGTGACGTCTAGCAACTTACAAGTGGCTCTCCAGAAACGTGAGGTGAACTGAACCCACGATCCGACACAATGTGACGAGGCAGACCATGAAGACGGAAGATGTGGCGGATAAAGTCTTTAGCCAACTCGGGTGCAGACGGAAGACCTGGCAGAGGAATGAAGTGAGCCATCTTGGAAAAGCGGTCAGTGACCACCCAAATGACTGTACAACCAGCAGAGACGGGAAGATCAGTAATGAAGTCCATGGCTATATGCTGCCAGGGGGCAGCGGGTACAGGAAGCGGAAGAAGACGGCCGGTAGGCAGGTGTCTCGGAACTTTGTTGCGGGCACAGGAAACACAGGCAGAAACAAAGTCTATTACGTCTTTGTGCAGGGTAGGCCACCAATAATGCCGGGTAATGAGTTGGAGGGTCTTTTTTTGACCAGCGTGGCCAGCGAGTTTAGACGAGTGACCCCAATGTAGGATTCTCTTCCGATCGGTTTCTGATACGAACGTCTTACCAGGAGGGAGACGATTTAGACTCACGGGAGCCACCTGCATCACTCTGGCGGGATCGATGATATGTTTAGGCTCATCTTCGAGATCCGACACCAGGAAAGACCGAGACAAGGCATCCGCCTTGACGTTTTTGTCAGCTGGGCGAAAATGCAAAAGAAAATCGAAGCGGGCAAAAAACAAGGACCACCGGGCTTGGCGAGGATTAAGTCTCTGTGCCTGCTGGAGGTATGCCAGATTTTTGTGGTCCGTGTAGATGATTACCGGATGAAGAGCCCCTTCGAGTAGGTAACGCCACTCCTCCAATGCCAACTTAATGGCCAATAACTCTCGATCTCCTATGGAGTAGTTGCGCTCGGAGGAGGAGAAGAGTTTGGAGAAGAAACCGCAGGATACCATCCTCCCGGATGACGATTTTTGGGTAAGAACCGCTCCGGCTCCAGCAGAGGAAGCGTCCACCTCCAGGAAGAACTGCTTGTTGCCATCCGGGCGATGCAGCACTGGAGCGGAAGAGAAGGCCTGTTTAAGAGAAAGGAAGGCCTCCTCTGCTTCGGTCGTCCACTGTTTGGGGTTAGCATCCTTGCGAGTGAGCGCTGAGATTGGAGCAGTCCTGGAAGAGAAGTGCGGTATGAAGAGACGGTAATAGTTGGCGAATCCCAGAAACCGCTGAATGGCCTTCAACCCCTCTGGTCGGGGCCATTTCTCGATGGCAGACAGTTTCTCTGGATCCATTCGTAGGCCTGTCTGAGAAATAATGTAGCCCAGAAACGGAAGCGAAGTCTGCTCAAAGAGGCACTTCTCATATTTGGCGAAGAGGTGATTCTGCCTGAGCCTGAGCAGAACCTGACGAACATCCCTCCGGTGAGACTGAAGATCCGGAGAGAAGACCAAGATGTCGTCAAGGTACACCACAACACAGGAGTAGAGGAGGTCCCGGAAGATGTCATTGACCAACTCTTGAAAGACTGCTGGAGCATTACAGAGACCAAAGGGCATCACCAGGTACTCGTAGTGGCCGTCCCGGGTGTTGAATGCCGTCTTCCATTCATCTCCTCGACGGATACGAACCAGGTTGTATGCTCCACGAAGATCTAGTTTGGTGAAGACTCTAGCCCCTCTAAGACGATCAAACAGTTCTGGAATGAGCGGAAGAGGGTACTTATTCTTCACCGTGATCGAATTTAGGCCTCTGTAGTCAATACAGGGACGGAGAGATCCGTCTTTCTTTTTAACGAAGAAGAAACCTGCTCCCGCTGGGGAGGTAGATTTCCGGATGAATCCCTTTGCTAAGTTCTCCTCGATATATTCGGACATCGACCTGGTCTCAGCAGCAGACAACGGGTAAATACGCCCACGGGGAGGCGTAGTACCGGGCAACAGGTCAATCGGGCAATCATATGGTCTATGCGGGGGTAATGTCTCTGCTTCCTTTTTATTGAAGACATCAGCAAATGACCAATATGGAATCGGGAGTCCAGGTAGATTAGCAGGTGTAGGAGAAGAATAGATAGGATGAACAGGCACCAGACACGTTTTATGACAGTCCTGTCCCCAGCGAAGAACCTCTCCACTCTGCCAATCGAGCACAGGTGCATGTTTTTGGAGCCAAGGCAGACCTAGTAAGAAAGCATGAGAGAGTCCGGGTAAAACATGAAACGAGATGCTCTCAGAATGCAACATTCCCACCTGCAGGGTTATGACTTCGGTGATAAGTCGGATGGGATGAGGTAGGAGGCCCCCATCCACAGCAGCAACAGATACAGGTTCAACAAGAGGTTTGGTGGGAATGTGATACTTCTCTACTAGAGCCTGTGACACGAGATTCCCAGCTGCTCCAGAATCAAGTTGGGCCATTTCGAAGTGGCGGTTCTTACCGAGCAGAATTGAAACCGACAGCAGCAGGGATGAAGAGGATTTATTTTTGTCTAGATTGACCTCTCCGAGCGAACCTAGACACAGGCGTTTCCCGACTTCTCTGGACAGGTTTGGATCCAGTGCTCCTTACTGCCGCAGTAGAAGCAACTTCTCTCGGCACGGCGTGAGTCCTGACGGGCTTTGACCATCTTGGTCTGGTCGACCTGCATAGGCTCAACAGTGTGCACCTGAGGAGAAACGGAAGAGGTTATGGATCTCTGACACGAGGGTGCAAGATGGGAAAATTTTTTTTTACGGGTGATCTCTTTGGCTCGTTCCTGGAACCGTAGATCAATTCGATTGGCAAGATTTATTAAATCATCTAGAGAGGTTGGAATGTCCCGACCGGCAAGTTCGTCTTTAATACGGCCAGACAGACCCTCCCAGAAGACCGAAATTAGAGCTTCATTGTCCCAAGCTAGTTCTGAGGCTAAAGTCCGGAACCGTATGGCATATTGACCAACGGTGAGGCTCTCCTGACGGAGACGCAGCAGAGATGATGCAGAGGAAGTCTTCCGTCCAGGTTCGTCGAATACCTTCCGGAAGGCCGAGAGAAAAGCAGGCAGGTCAGATACCAGAGGATCCTCTCTCTCCCAGAGAGGATTAAGCCAGGCCAGGGCCTCTCCGGTGAGATGGGACATGATGAAGGCAATTTTGGCCCGATCAGAGTTAAACTGGTGTGCCAGGAGTTCAAAATGCAGGGTGCACAGATTAATGAAACCCCGAGCCAGAGCAGGATCGCCTCCAAACCTAGGAGGAGCTGACAGTCGGGGTCCGGGAATGGAAACCACGGAATTGGGAATCAGCGGGACTGACGGATTATGAGTCATGGCTCCAGCGATGGTTGCTGGTGATGAATTCAGAGTGTCCAGACGGGAATTGACGTTCCGCAGGTGACCCAGGATGGCCTCCTGTTGAGACCTCTGGCGAGACAGCTCATGACACAGTTCCGGGAGTGAAGGGGTTTGGGTGCCACCGGGTTCCATGGCCCGAGCAAACTGTAACGGGTCTGGTGGGTGGAACTACTGATGAGACAGGTCAGGTTGGTGGAACCACAAAGCTTTATTATACAAGAGAGATTACTTGTAAGAGAGCGGGTGGCACCCGGGAAAAGGGCAGGGAATCACGGCAGGGGATATAGGTAGTCTCTGGACAAGCAGGTTTGTCACAGCAAGTGACCAAGGAAGTCTCTGGGCAGGCAGGTTGTAATGGTAAGTGACCGAGGCAGTCTCTGGGACAGGCAGGTTGTCACGGCAAGTGACCAAGGCAGTCTCTGGGACAGGCAGGTTGTCACGGCAAGTGACCAGGCAGTATCTGGACAGGCAGGTTGTCACAGCAAGTGACCAAGGCAGTCTCTGGGACAGGCAGGTTGTCACAGCAAGTGACCAAGGCAGTCTCTGGGACAGGCAGGTTGTCACAGCAAGTGACCAAGGCAGTCTCTGGGACAGGCAGGTTGTCACGGCAAGTGACCAAGGCAGTCTCTGGGACAGGCAGGTTGTCACGGCAAGTGACCAGGCAGTCTCTGGACAGGCAGGTTTTCACGGCAAGTGACCAGGCAGTCTCTGGACAGGCAGGTTGTCACGGCAAGTGACCAGGCAGTCTCTAGACAGGCAGGTTGTCACGGCAAGTGACCAGGCAGTCTCTAGAACAGGGCAGGCATATACGACCTGATATGGTGGAGCCTCCAGGTAGGCTGCAGTCGGATGGCAGATGATCGCTCCCAGGTGAGCAGGCAAGAGCCGTGGATCTCTGCAGATGATGTCCGAACTTCCGGATGGAGCTGCAGTCGGATGGCAGATGATCGCTCCTAGATGAGCAGGCAAGAGCCGGGGATCTCTGCAGATGACGTCCGAACCTCTGGATGGAACCGCAGACGGATGGCAGACAGGCAAGCCGACAGGTAACAGGCAGGTAACTGGAATCAGGAGCTGATGGCTGAAACAGAGTTAGACTGCACAGGAACAACATTGCTCGGGCACCTACATTAAGGAGGAAGCCCTTAATATAGGGTGGAGTCCTCCAGCATTGGCTGGAGACTGATTTGGAAAATGCGCGCGGCTCCTTTAAGAGCGGGGGAGGGTACGGGCGCGCGCCCTAAGGCCAGTAGCAGGGAAGGAGCGCGCGGGACCAGCAGGGCGGAAGGAGGACGCCGAGGATGCCAGAGGCGTAGAGGAGGCGGGAAGCACTGAGGACGCTGAGCGCAGGTGAGGAGAGCGACGTCCCTGTCTGGCAGCAGGCAGGGACGCGGGCGCTACATTAGACATATAAGACAGACAGGATAGCACTCACTTGCATACACACTCAAACACCGAAGGAACATAAATGGTCTGGGAAATAAACTCTAAGTAAGTTGAGCTTAAAACAGCTAAGGAGCTCTCAACTTAAGTCTATACAGATTCATTCCTATCTGTGGTCTGCATGAAGGATTTCACTGGCAACTCCCAAAGCAGACAACCAGGAATTTAAAGGAAACCAATCAACAAATAATCAATTGCAGCCGGGAGAAACTGCACCCAGTCCCAGCACCGAGCACAGACAGAATTAACTCCCTAGCTGCCAAACACAAAGAAACAGCAACTCAGCTGTGAGAAGTCAAAATGTGCAACCGCGACGATCTTCGTGGCAATGCACACATGACACTTAGGAAGCAATGCTGGTGAGCAGTGGCGTACCGTCAATTGTAGCAGACCACGCAGCTGCTATGGGGCCCGGACAGGTGAGGGGGCCCGCGACGGCTGCTGCGGTTTGGCAGCTGTGCTGACACAGTACTACCAGGGCAGGGGTTGGCGGGGGAGGCGGAGTGCAGCTGTGTGCTATATACTCACCTCCTCCTGGCGCGGTCTCTGCAGCCCCTGCTCTTCTCCCACGGTCTCCGGCGCCTGTGTTCAGCGGTCAGGTGGTACCCCTTATTAAAGTCATGAATATGCACATATTCATGACTTTAATGAGCGGTACCACGTGACGTGACCGCTGAACACAGGCGCCGGAAACCGCAGGAGAAGAGCAGGGGCTGCAGAGACCGTGCCGGTGGGAGGGTGAGTATAAGGGATATTTACCTGTCCCGTTCCACCGCTGCTCTGCTGTGTCCTCGCGTCCTCTCTAGCTGTGAATGTTCAGGTCAGAGGGCGCGATGACGTAGTTTGTGCTCGCCGCGCCCTCTGCCTGAGCATTCACTGCGGAGGACCCAGAAGACAGCGGCAGTCAGCGGTGCACCGGGTGACAGGTAAATATCACAGGTGCCGGGAGGTGAGTATGTCTTTTTTTTTTTTGGTTTCAGCAGCTGCGGCAGTATAAGGGACCTATACTATGGGGCATCTATAGGGGCATTATCTATGGAGCATCTATAGGGGCATTATCTATGGAGCATCTATGGGGCATAATCTATGGAGCATCTATGGGGCACAATCTATGGAACATCTATGGGGTCACAATATATGGAGCATCTATGGGGGCATAATATATGGAGCATCTTTGGGGGCATAATATATGGAGCATCTATGGGGGCATTGTCTATGGAGCATCTATGGGGGCATTGTCTATGGAGCATCTATGGGGCATTATCTATGGAGCATCTATGGGGGCACAATCTATGGGGCATCTATGGGGGCATAATCTATGGAGCATCTATGGGGCATTATCTATGGAGCATCTATGGGGGCACAATCTATGGAGCATCTATGGGGGCATAATCTATGGAGCATCTATGGGGCAGCATCTATGGGGGCACAATCTATGGAGCATCTATGGGGCATAATACTTTTTTTTGTTAAATGTGTCCCCTCACTGTGCTGGCACTTTACATTTACAATGGCTCTGGCTTTTTTTTTGGGGGGTGGGGGGCCCCATTCAGACTTTTGCTATGGGGCCCCATGATTTCTATGTACGCCCCTGCTGGTGAGCTTGAGCCAGCGGAATGAACGGTCTTGAAAACCGTGGTGACACTGACCGGGGTCAGAGTGAAGTGAGAAGTGTGGATTGGATACCTCTGAGATTGAGGGATCCGGGAACCTGCGTGGCCAACAGGTGAGATGACCAGGGTCATGAAGACTGTGTTCAAGTCGTGAGAAGTATTGGTAAGAAAGAGACTTTGATGTTTGCTGGATACCTCTGAGGACATGAGGTCTCCAGGAACCTGTGTGGCCGATGCCAACAGGTAACGGTCTTGAAAACCGTGTTATGCTGATAGGGATCAGAGAGAAGTATTTTTGAGTGAAAGACTGTATTTTTGTGTTAAGTTTGCTGTAATAAACTAAATGGACTATTGTTTTAACCTGAGTGTGCCAATGTTTACCTCTAAAGGGTATGCCACACTAAGCGAGATCGCTAGTGAGATCACTACTGCGTCACCATTTATGACGCAGTAGCGATCTCGTTAGCGACTTAGCTGTGTGTGACATGTAGCAGCGATGTGGCCCCTGCTGAGATGTCGCTGATCGCTTATGAACGTTCTGAGCCGTTTTTTGGTCGTTGGTGTCCCGCTGGTGAGCCTGAATCGCTGAGTGTGACACCCTTTATAAACGACTTCACCAGCGTCGCAGGTGGGACTAGGTTTTCCAACGACCGCAGAGGTCGTTATACAGATCGCTGATGAGTTGTGTTTGGAATCACAGATCGCTGATGAGTTGTGTTTGGAATCTAACTAGCGATCACATAGCGATCGCACTAGCGATCTCGCCAGGTCGTGTCGTTGTCGTGATCGCTAGTGCGATCGCTAAGTGTGGCAGTGCCTTAAGACCAGCAAAGCGAGTGATCCCCGTCCACACACAGAGTGGAACGTCACAGGTGCTTCTACTCAATACGGAGCAAAGGGTCTGAATACTTATGACCATGTGACATTTCAGGTTTTTTTTTTATAAATTTGCAAAAATTTCTACATTTCTGTTTTTTTCAGTCAAGATGGGGTGCAGAGTGTACATTAATGAGAAAAAAATGAACTTTTTTGAATTTACCAAATGGCTGCAATGAAACAAAGAGTGAAAAATTTAAAGGGGTCTGAATACTTTCTGTACGTAGTGTTTAACCCCTCTCTGACATCTGACGTACTATCCCGTCCATAAAACCCGTGACAATCTGACCACGGACGGGATAGTACGTCATAGCGATCAGCTGCGCTCCTAGTGGGAGCGCAGCTGATCGCCGCCGGGTGTCAGCTGATTATCACAGCTGACACCCGGGAGTGTGTGCCAGGAGCGGTCACGGACCGCTCCCGGCACATTAACCCTTTGCACACAGCGATCAAACATGATCGCGGTGTACTGGGGGCACAGGGGAGCATCGCGCAGGGAGAGGGCTCCCTGCGCGCCCCCCTGAGACCCTCAGAACAGCGCGATATGATCGCGCTGTTCTGAGGGCTTCCTCCCTCCCAGGACCCGGATCCAAGATGGCGCCGGGGTCCTCGAGGGAGGCGGCTTCCTCAGTGCCTGCCGAGAGCAGGCACTGAGAAGCCTGCAGCGCTGCCTGTGAGATCGCTGGTCTCACAGAGTGCTGTGCACACTGTGAGACCAGCGATCTGACATTTTACAGTGATGTCCCACCCAAAAATTCCAAAATAAATTAAAAAAAAAATATATATATTCCCCAATAAATTCATTTCTTCCTGTAAATAAAAAAAATAAAACAATAAAAGTACACATATTTGGTATTGCCGCGTCCGTAACGACTCCCCCTATAAAACTGTCCCACTAGTTAACCCCTTTTTTGAACCCCTTAAAAAAAAAAATAAAAACAAAGCAAAAAATCAGTGCTTTATCATCATACCGCTGAACAAAAAGTGGAATAACACGCGATCAAAAAGACCGATATAAATAATCATAGTACTGCTGAAAACGTCATCTTGTCCCGCAAAAAACGAGCCATCACACAGCATCATCAGCGAAAAAATAAAAAAGTTATAGCTCGCAGAATAAAGCGATGCAAAAATAATTATTTTTTATATAAAATTGTTTTTATTCTATAAAAGCGCCAAAACATAAAAAGATGATATAAATGAGGTATCGCCGTAATCGTACTGACCCGAAGAATAAAACTGCTTTATCAATTTTACCACACGCGGAACGGTATAAACGCCTCCCCCAAAAGAAATTCATGAATTGCTGATTTTTGTTCATTCTAACCTCCCAAAAATCGAAATAAAAAGCGATCAAAAAATGTCACATGCTCAAAAATAGTACCAATAAAAACGTCAACTCGTACCGCAAAAAATAAGACCTCACATGACTCTGTGGGCCAAAATATGCAAAAATTATAGCTCTCAAAATGTGGTGATGCAAAAACTATTTTTTGCAATAAAAAGCGTCTTTTAGCGTGACAGCTGCCAATCATAAAAACCCGCTATAAATAGTAAATCAAACCCCCCTTTATCACCCCCTTAGTTAGGGAAAAATAATAAAATTCCAAAAATGTATTTATTTCCATTTTCCCATTAGGGTTATGGTTAAGGTTAGGGTTGCGGCTAAAGTTAGGGTTAGGGTTGGCGCTAAAGTTAGTATTAGGGTTATGGTTGGGATTAGGGATAGGGGTGTGTTAGGGTTAGGTTTGTGGTTAGGGTTGGGACTAGGGTTAGGGGTGTGTTGGGGTTAGAGTTGGAGTTAGAATTGGGGGGTTTCCGCTGTTTAGGCACATCAGGGGCTCTCCAAATGTGACATGGCGTCTGATCTCAATTCCAGCCAATTCTGCGTTGAAAAAGTCAAACGGTGCTCCTTCCCTTCTGACCTCTGCCATGCGCCCAAACAGTAGTTTACTCCCACATGGGGTATCAGCGTACTCTGGACCCTAAGAGTTATTGTGCAATTTGTCCTATTTCTTCTGTTACCCTTGGGAAACTAAAAAACTGGGGGCAAAAATATAATTTTTAAAAAAAAAATGATTTTTTTTGTTTTTACGGCTGTACGTTATAAACTTGTGTGAAGCACTTGGGGCTTCATAGCGCTCACCACACATCTAGATAAGTTCCTTGTGGGGTCTATTTTCCAAAATGGGGTCACTTGTGGGGGGTTTCCACTGTTTAGGCGCATCAGGGGCTCTCCAAATGCGACATGACGCCCCCAGACCATTCCATCAAAGTCTACAATCCAAAACGTCACTACTTCCCTTCCGAGCCCCAACGTGTACCCATACAGTAGTTTTCTCCCACATATTGGGTATCCGCGTACTCAGGACAAATTGGACAACAACTTTTGGGGTCCAATTTCTCCTGTTACCCTTGTGAAAATAAAATATTGGGGGCGAAAAAAATAATTTTTGTAAAAAAAAATATTTTTTGTTTTTACGGCTGTACGTTATAAACTTCTGTGAAGCACTTGGGGCTTCATAGCGCTCACCACACATCTAGATAAGTTCCTTGTGGGGTCTATTTTCCAAAATGGGGTCACTTGTGGGGGGTTTCCACTGTTTAGGCGCATCAGGGGCTCTCCAAATGCAACATGACGCCCCCAGACCATTCCATCAAAGTCTACAGTCCAAAACGTCACTACTTCCCTTCCGAGCCCCAACGTGTACCCATACAGTAGTTTTCTCCCACATATTGGGTATCAGCGTACTCAGGACAAATTGGGCAACAACTTTTGGGGTCCAATTTCTCCTGTTACCCTTGTGAAAATAAAATATTGGGGACGAAAAAATCATTTTTGTAAAAAAAAAAAAAAATTTTTATTTTACGGCTGTACGTTATAAACTTCTGTGAAGCACTTGGGGGTTCAAAGTGCTCACCACACATCTAGATAAGTTCCTTGAGGGGTCTAGTTTCCAAAATGGTGTCATTTGTGGGGGGTTTCCACTGTTTAGGCAGATCAGGAGCTCTCCAAACACGACATGGCATCCAGCCAATTCTGCGTTGAAAAAGTCAAACGGCACTCCTTCCCTTCCAAACTCTGCCATGCACCCAAACAGTGGTTTACCCCCACACATGGGGTATCAGCGTACTCAGGACAAATTGGACAATAACTTTTGGAGTCTTGTTACCCTTGGGAAAATAAAAATTGGGGTGAAAAGATCATTTTTGTGGAAAAAAATATGATTTTTTAATTTTACGGCTCTACGTTATAAACTTGTGTGAGGCACTTGGGGGTTCAAATTGCTCACCAAAGATCTAGATAAGTTCCTTAGGGGGTCTAGTTTCCCAAATGGGGTCACTTGTGGGTGTTTCCACTGTTTAGGCACATCAGGGGCTCTCCAAATGCAACATGGCATCCAATCTCAATTCCAGCCAATTTTGGTTGGAAAAAGTCAAATTGTGCTCCTTCCATTCCGAGCTCTGCCGTGCGCCCAAACAGTGGTTCCCCCCCACATATTGGGTATCTGCGTACTCAGGACAAATTGGACAACAACTTTTGTGGTCCAATTTCTCCTGTTACCCTTGGGAAAATAAAAAATTAGTGACTAAAAATAATTTTGTGGGAAAAAAAATAGGATTTTTTATTTTCATGCCCGGGCATTATAAACTTGGTGTGAAGCACTTGGGGGTTCAAAGTGCTCACCAAAGTTATAGACAAGTTCCTTAGGGGGTCTAGTTTCCAAAATGTGGTCACTTGTGGGGGGTTTCTACTGTTTAGGCTCATCTGGGGCACTGCAAACGGAACATGACCCCCATCAACGTCTGCATTCCAAAACGTTACTACTTCCTTTCCAAGCCCTGCCGTGCGCCCAAACAGTTTCCCCCCCACATATTGGGTATCAGCGTACTCAGGACAAATTGGCCAACAACTTTTGGGGTCCAATTTCCTTGGGAAAAATCAAAAATTTGGGACTAAAAAATCATTTTTGTGGAAAATTGTTTCTTTTTTTTTTTCACACCCAGGCATTATAAACTTTTGTGAAACACTTGGGGATTCAAAGTGCTCACAACAGATCTAGATAAGTTCCTTAGGGGGTCTAGTTTCCAAAATGGTGTCACTTGTGGGGGGTTTCCACTGTTTAGGCGCATCAGGGGCTCTCCAAACGCGACATGGCGTCCGATCTCAATTTCAGCCAATTTTAGTTTGAAAAAGTCAAACGGCGCTCCTTCCCTTATGAGCTCTGCTGTGCACACAGATAGTGGTTTTCCCCCACTTATGGGGTATTGGCGTACTCAGGAGAAATTGCACAACAACTTTATCTGTCCATTTTCTTCTTTTACCCTTGTGAAAATAAAAAAAAAAGTTTGTAAAAGATCATTTTTGTGGCTAAAAAGTTAAATATTCATTTTTTCCTTCCACGTTGCTTCAGCTCCTGTGAAGCACCTGAAGGGTTAATAAACTTTTTGAATGTGGTTTTGAGTACCTTGAGGGGTGCAGTTTTTAGAATAGTGTCACTTTTGGGTATTTTCTGCTATATAGACCCCTCAAAGTGACTTCAAATATGAGGTGGTCCCTAAAAAAAATGGCTTTGTAAATTTTGTTGTAAAAATGAGAAATCGCTGGTCAACTTTTAACCCTTATAATTTCCTAAGAAAAAAAAATTTTGATTCCAAAATTGTGCTGATGTAAAGTAGACATGTGGGAAATGTTATTTATTAACTATTTTGTGTGATATATTTCTCTGTTTTAAGGGAATAAAAATTCAAAGTTTGAAAATTGCAAAATTTTCTAAATTTTCGCCATATTTGCATTTTTTTCAAAAATAAACGCAAGTTATATCGAAGAAATTTTACCAATAACGTGAAGTACAGTATGTCACGAGAAAACAATCTCAGAATCGCGCAGATCCGTTGAAGCGTTCCAGAGTTATAACCTCATAAAGAGACAGTGGTCAGAATTGTAAAAATTGGCCCGGTCATTAACGTGCAAACCACCCTTGGTGGTGAAGGGGTTAAAAGTTGAAAAAATATAAAGTTTTTAAATCTTACTTATTTTATACCAGTAATAACCTTTTTTTTAACAATTTAAAATATAAAATTGTATAAACTTTTTTTTAGTTCATACATTATCTTTTAAGTTCACACAAAACAGGATCATTTTTCAATTGGAAATATTTATTAAAAAATGCTGTCTGTAGCTATGCTGATCTGCTAGTTATGTCTACCTCCCCCTGTCTTCTTTTAATTCCCTTTGAGAAAGTCCACTGAAAGAAGTTTTCCGAATTTCAGGAAACTGCTGTTCCCTGGCAGTATTTTTTATTTTTTAAATAAAAAGTAGACTTTAGTTGCCCCTTCCTTTGTCCAACACTGGGTCTTCTCCGCGCCTACCATCGTATATTATTGCCTTCAGTTCTGATGTCATGTAAACAGTGCGGCAGCCAATCAGTGAGGACAGCGATTTGTGCTGTCAACTCAGGCAGAGCTGCTTATCTCCATTATTGGCTGCAAGGGTTTTGACATGACATCAGAGCTGCAGACAATACCCGGCATCCTGAGCAGAGCTGGAGACGGACCCAGGAAGGGTGAGTAAAGGACAGTTTGTTTTTTTAAAGCAACTTGCATCCGGGGGATAGAGGTTTCCCCTAAATCTAAAAAACTTTATTTAAAGTGCTGATGAAAGTGGCTTCTAGTGCACCGATTCATATTGTCAGGCAGGCACAGTAGCCACATCACTCATCTGCTAGCCCCCAGGATCTGGACAGGGATTTAGCTGCTGAGCACAGCATGATTGATCTTTTCCCAGGGAAATAAATTGTGGCAGAGATTTTTCAGGCGGCTGCTTTTCCCACTGTCCTTATTGAAATAAACACAATACAAGCCCAAATGTAGGATTGGCAAACTTTTTAATTTTGACTTTTTTTTTATAGGGCATGCAGACATGAATGCGAGATCTCCCACTCTCTGTCACTCTGGAGTCACAGCAAGAAGCAGTCTTCCCTCCAGAGATTCTTATATTTCAGTTGGAGGTTCCCCATTATTGCAGTTTGTGAAGGAACCTCAATAATCTAATATTTATTCCCATTTTTAGTTTATAGGGGGTAAATTCCTCTAGTGGGAATAGCCATTGAGTATGTTTTGTATTGTTCTTTCAACAAGCATTATAAAGATTATGTTAGCAATGCTGGAAATCATTTACCTAACCCCCTGAGACTGATGAATCAGGGTGCATTAGTTCATTATTTATCTCTGTGTTGGAGTTCCTGGTTACACGTGGAATACGATAGATTGGAAACATTTCTACAACCATTATGCTTTTCATGCATCTCATTTAAACTACGTATTCTCAAGGTCACCGGTTCTGTAAGGTCATATGCGCAATTAAATGCTAATTAGCCTGCTAGTATAATGAAAAAAACTCTCTCAAATGCCACTTAGGAGATGTGACTACTGTATAACTCATTGTCAGACCCTTTCGCGACATGATCAGAGATGAACGCCGAGCCAGAAACTCCTGTACAGACTTGTTTCTGGGTGTTTGCCCCTCATCAGTGCAGAGCAGAATCTGGCTGGCTGAGTGTAATACCCTTGACGCTGTATGGGGAAGTGAGTATTGGGTCTTAAATGTGATGCTTCATGGAGAAAAGCAGCAAAATGAAAACTGAACCATCTCACAAGTCCTTTTCTCCCATGGAGCACTACCTGTAAAATGTTTGCTTGATTGAAGTACTTGGTTGAATGCACTCAGACGGATGTCAGACTCTTTTTTTATTTTAACTGTAAACCCCCCATTCACCATAGATAATAACATACTCCGCAGCGCTTTACATTATAGAGGGGACTTGTACAAACAATAGACATTACAGCATAACAATAAACACAGATCAAAGTAGATACCAAGAGGAATGAGGGCCCTGCTCGCAAGCTTACAATCTATGAGGAAGAAGGGGAGACACGAAGGTAGATAGTAACAATTGCTTTCATAGTTCGGACCAGCCATAGTGTAAGAATCAGGTGTTCATGTAATGCTGCATGAACCAGTTAACAGCCAAAGTATGTAACAGTACAGACACAGAGGGCTATTAAATGCATTAAGTATGTGAGAACATAAGACGAGGTACCTGATTATGGTAAAATTTTTTGAATGGGCAACACAGCGATATTTAGGTTAATGCGTTAAGGCGATAGGCCAGTCTGAACAAATGCGTTTTTAGGGCACGCTTAAAACTGTGGGTATTGGGGATTAATCGTATTAACCTGGGTAGTGCATTCCAAAGAATTGGCGCAGCATGTGAAAAGTCTTGGAGACGGGAGTGAGAGGTTCTGATTATTGAAGATGTTAACCTCGGGTCATTAGCAGAACGGAGGGCACGGGTAGGATGGTACGCTGAGACAAGGGAGGAGATGTAGGGTGGTGCTGAGCCATGGAGTGCTTTGTGGGTGAGGGTAATAAATTTATACTGGATTCTGGAGTGGATGGATAACCAGTGTAATGACTGGCACAAGGTAGAGGCATCTGTATAACGATTGGTGAGGAATATGATCCCTAGCTGCAGCATTCAGGATGGATTGGAGAGGGGAGAGTTTGGTAAGAGGGAGACCGATTAGTAGAGTTACAACAGTCCAGACGAGAATGAATAAGAGAAACAGTAAGGGTATGTTTCCACGGTCAGGAAACCTGGCGTTTTGGACGGAGCTGAAACACCGCTCCGCCCAAAGCCTCGCCCCCTTCTGAACACGCGGTGAATCCGGATGTGTTCTTTGAACACATCCGGAATCGCCGCAGAGCTACATAGGACTGTGCTACTTACCTTGCCTGCGTCGCCGCAAGGTAAATAGACATGCTGCGGTCTAAAAAGACGCCCCGCATGTCCGGTTTCGCGGGTTTCACCCGCGTAATCGGACGCATAGTGGAGACGGGATTTCATAAAATCCCCTCCACTATGCAGGAACATCTGGCCGCTGCGGATTAAACGCTGCGGTAGGACGCAGCGTTCAATCCGCAGCTAATCCGGTATGTTTCTGCTACGTGGAAACATACCCAAGAGTTTTTGCAGTCGAAAGTAAGAAAGGGATAGTTGTCGGCTAAGGCCTCTTTCACACATCCGTTGTGCGCCCTCCGGCGCCCTCCGGCATTTTTTTGTCCAACCGCATCCGGCAAAATGTAATGCCGGATGCGTTTTTTTGCATTGACTTTCATTAGCGCCGGATGGCGCCGCATGTTAGTGCGTTGTATGCGTTTTTGTCCGGATCCAGCGGGAATGTACATTCCGGCGGCCGGACACAACGCAGCATGTAACGTTTTTTTCTTTTGCCACAGCTGCCTGATGTGCCTGAAGCGGCGCATCAGGTAGCCGCAAACAATAGAATTCAATGGAACCGGATCAGACTTTTGTGCAATCCGGCAAAAGTCTGATCCGGATTCTGGAAATCGAGGTCTACTACTACTACTACTACTACTACTACTACTCCTACTACTACTACTACATTTTCCATTGTCTCCGGGCATCAGAAACCCTCTTTTTCTGGGTTCAAAAGTTCAGGTCGGATCCAGCAAAAAAACGGATCCGTTGCATCAGTTTGTTTGTTTCAGCGCCGGATCCGTCTCTTCAGGCATAGGACGGATCATGCCTGATACAAAAAGACGGATGTGTGAAAGAGGCCTAAGCGATCGTTAGACCAGCAGCTATCTCAACCATCTGTCCCATACTTAGGAGCCATTTTAGTATATTATTGGAGAACCCCTTTAAGAATGTATACATATATTTCTCCTATATTGTTTCCAGTTTTGTTCACTTGAACACAAGTATCCCTTTATCCATCATGCATTTATACTTGATGTTTCTTCCATTATGCTGTCCTCCATAACCACAGTGGCACATTTGAAATTGACACCATTTTGTTACATTTGATATAAATATAGAATTTGTTTTATTTAGATATCCTTGATAAAGGCCGAAACGTTGGGTTGTTTTCTATACGTGTCTTCAGTAAAGCACATTTTTTCACTTTAAGATTATATGATGTGCCAAAAGGTTTTTCTACTATATGAAACCAAATGCTGCTGTCTCGACCACGCACCACAATTGTGGGTTTCCAGGGCAATGGGATACTCAGAGCCGAGCCCGTAGAAGTCTATGGGATTGTCACAGGTAGCGGTGGCTCGGTCTGTGGCCCTGGCGGTCAGGCGTATGTTGGGGGGTATATTTACAGGGGATAGATTTATATACAGTTCGTGACGCCACCTGTAGTCTCTGGTAATTTGTACCAGCGCTGCTGTAGAGCTCTGAGGGGATGGTGAGGCAGCTAGATGTCGGGTCCCCTACAGGTGGGACTTTTCCCTCAGGTCGATAATTATGGTGGGGTTGTGCAGGGATGCAATTGAATAACACAGTCTCACACTGTCAGCGTCTTTCCATACCTTTTACTTGTAAGATGGTAAGGCAGGTCCCAGGGAGGCTGATCCAATGGAGAATGTGTTTTGAGTTAGCAGCTGGACAAGTTAGGGGCCTCCTTTCCATTCAAAATGGTGAGTCCAACCAGCATAAAGCGTAGTTCCCTCTATAAACTCCAGCTTCTCTAAGCTGTACTGCCCGGTCAGTTTTGTGGTCGGAGCCTTCCTGTGAGAGAGCTGAGTTCCTATTCTTGCTGATCAGGCTCAAGGTTCTCACTCCCCCTGACCCCAGTTACGTACCGACACTCCAGGGGCTGCTTGCTGCTACCTAAGGTCCAGTAAGCCTCTGGTTTTTCTACCACTATGCGTGAAGCTATAGTGGTGCTTCGGTCCCCAGTGACCGGTGACAACGTGCAGGACTTCTCCAATCCTATAGCACTCAGAATTCCTACAACTGTGCCTTTCGCCTTGTCCGCGCTTGTAGCATAAGCATTCCTCACTTCAAAGGTTATAAAAGTCAGTCCCTTTCTTAACTTCTTTCTTGAGCTTGTTACCAGAATCTCAGTAATCTTCTAGGCAGGAGCACGTCTCTGAACCTTCACCGTCCTTGGGACAGGAGACTGAAGTATATCTGCAACTCACTTCCCTCTTTCTTAATAGAATGTCTCAGTCTGTCTATCAGTGGGGCACAGCTCTGACCAGGCTGAGGTGAACTGGCTCACCTGTACTGGCCTCCACTTTCTGAACTGCACACAGATTGCACTCAGCTCTGCTGCTGACTGACTAGACCTCTTCCTCCCTCCTCGTCCAGGCTAGACTCACTGACTGAATCACTGAATGACTCCTGAATGCTGCATGTGACTAGACTTTATACCTGTGGGCGTGTCTAAGTGCGTGTTGAAATGAATGTTCATTGAGCATTAAACTGCTATCTCTCCACACATCCTCCAGGGTACTGCGTGTGCCTTCACACCAGGGCTACACATTCCCCATGGTAAAAGACAGCACTCCCGGGCTGTAAAATACAAAGAGACAGAAATTTTGTTTATGCATTAAACATTAACATTAACTCTTCCCATCCGGGAGGTAAGGATTTCTTGAACGTTGCAAACAAAACATTAAATATAGGAAAATACAAAATATTAAATATACATTTTCATATACATATACGACAATATTCTTGTGAAGGACCCGCACCAAACCTTCAACGTGGGTCCTGGGTGGGCTGCAGGACATACGGATGCAGACCTCACTCAGTGCCACACCACACGGGTTTTATTATTCAGAGGTAGTTGTGGTGGTTTTATGTAAAACCAAGATAATGCACAAAGTGCAACTATTTACAAAATCAGTTCTTGGGCTGGCTCAGTCCTCAGCCTCAGAGTCCATTGTAAAACACGATAAGAAAAAGACACAGATATAAATACATTTCTAATATGCATTAAATTTTCAACTTTTTACTTTGGTACCCAGCCGGGCATTCTACTCAATATAGAAAAAACATAGAAATTATCTCTAGCAATAAAGTGCAAAATTGGCAAAAATTCTCAAACTTTTTACAACATTACATATGGTAGACCCCTGTCTGGATCTTACCGGTTTTTCTTTTACTGTTTAATTATTTCAACTACATTTTCCACCCCGGGGGCTGGAACAATGCGATGGTCCCTAGATCCCATGACTAACAAGTCGTGACCTGCTATCAGAGTCTGGGTCGCCACAGTTCTCGTACGAACCTCTAGGGGCGCAACGGGTGCTTTCACTTTATGAGACGCTGTCTGCGTTACGGTTATGGCCACTTGCTCTTGCGATGCAGAAATAGTTGCTGTGCGCGTCGTCGTGTAAACTGCTGCTTGAGATTTGGAATGAATCGCAGGTTGCGATGTAGTAGGATAACAAGTTAGTGAAGAGTATACAGGTGTTGCCTCCATTTGCGAGGAGCCTGCAGGGGCGATGCTGGGGCACGGCCTGGTGCTGTTTGAGCTGGAGACGGGGACGCTGCGGTAGTGGTGACGTTACCTGCGTCGGGGACGGGGTCACGGACGATTGTGACATTAAGGGCATACCATCCCTTCATACCCCAGTGTCGTGTATAGGTGACAATGTCTCCATTAATTAGGTCCCTCCCGGGATGGCCTTGCGGTAGGTGGGATTCTACATCACGTCTGCTGACAAAGACCCCTGGGTAGAGGCCCGGTTCTCTGATGAAGCCCCAGCCCTTCCGGAGCTGGAACTCTGTCACACACCCCTGCCGCCGCGGTTCCCTCAGAGTACCTTTTTCTCTACGGACACTCTCCTTGTCCGCGATCAGCTCTGCATGCTGCCGCTGTCGGTTGCGCTGAGCTTCCCGCTCTTCTTCTTGCTGGCGTCGCTGTTTCTCCTCACGACGCTGCCACTCACGTTCCCACTGGGCGGTGTAGGCGACGTCATCCAGGCGCGCCATCTCGTCCCAGTCCACGTCTGGTAATGACGGACAGGACCCCTCCGGTGTCCCTATCGGGGATCGATCATCTGCTGCGGCCTCCTGGCCGGGCGGGCGTTCCGGAACTGGCGGTACCTCCTCAACCTCCTTCACCTCCACCGCTTCACCGGTGGGATCAGGATCGGTACTTTCGGGGGCAGCCTCCGGTTGCTCCTTTGCCTTGGGCAGCAGAAGTTTTGGTAACTCCAGACGTAGGGGGTCGTCGAGGGGAGAGAAACACCGCGTCCCACAGCCGCCGCTGCTCCTGGGTACGCCGGCGTCTCTCGATCTCTTCAAATCCAGATTGGTGCTGGACCATCTTTTTCAGGCGTGCATTCTCCTCTTTAATTTCCAGCAATGCTTGCTGCAGGTGCAGGACCACGGATGGTTCCGGTGCTGGTGGCAGCTTGGCTGGGGAACGGGGCCTGCCTTCCTCCGCTTCCCTGCTCGGCTGCACACGTCCTGCTTCCATGATGTTCCAGAGCGTTCTCTAATCTTCCTCCAGAGACGTCCGGTCTCTTCCGTGGAGGCGGGGTTTGCGTCTCCTCCTCTTTGCAGGAAAGGTGAAGAGGAGGCGGACCTCCTTTGCTGTAGGGCAGGATTGCATATTGTAATAGCACTTTGAGAGGGCAGGCATTTTCTTCGCGCCACAGGGGGGTACACGCCCACGAAGGTACGCCCACCTTCTTCTCCAGCGCCTGAGGGCGCGAATATGGCGACAAAGATGGCGATTTTTGGCGCCAAAAGTGCAAACAGTTCTTTTTCACAAAAACAATTCCATAGGCACACAGGGCTCGCAATTTTGCGAGTTTCGCATCCTGTTCGTGACGCCAAGTTGTCTCGACCACGCACCACAATTGTGGGTTTCCAGGGCAATGGGATACTCAGAGCCGAGCCCGTAGAAGTCTATGGGATTGTCACAGGTAGCGGTGGCTCGGTCTGTGGCCCTGGCGGTCAGGCGTATGTTGGGGGTATATTTACAGGGGATAGATTTATATACAGTTCGTGACGCCACCTGTAGTCTCTGGTAATTTGTACCAGCGCTGCTGTAGAGCTCTGAGGGGATGGTGAGGCAGCTAGATGTCGGGTCCCCTACAGGTGGGACTTTTCCCTCAGGTCGATAATTATGGTGGGGTTGTGCAGGGATGCAATTGAATAACACAGTCTCACACCGTCAGCGTCTTTCCATACCTTTTACTTGTAAGATGGTAAGGCAGGTCCCAGGGAGGCTGATCCAATGGAGAATGTGTTTTGAGTTAGCAGCTGGACAAGTTAGGGGCCTCCTTTCCATTCAAAATGGTGAGTCCAACCAGCATAAAGCGTAGTTCCCTCTATAAACTCCAGCTTCTCTAAGCTGTACTGCCCGGTCAGTTTTGTGGTCGGAGCCTTCCTGTGAGAGAGCTGAGTTCCTATTCTTGCTGATCAGGCTCAAGGTTCTCACTCCCCCTGACCCCAGTTACGTACCGACACTCCAGGGGCTGCTTGCTGCTACCTAAGGTCCAGTAAGCCTCTGGTTTTTCTACCACTATGCGTGAAGCTATAGTGGTGCTTCGGTCCCCAGTGACCGGTGACAACGTGCAGGACTTCTCCAATCCTATAGCACTCAGAATTCCTACCACTGTGCCTTTCGCCTTGTCCGCGCTTGTAGCATAAGCATTCCTCACTTCAAAGGTTATAAAAGTCAGTCCCTTTCTTAACTTCTTTCTTGAGCTTGTTGCCAGAATCTCAGTAATCTTCTAGGCAGGAGCACGTCTCTGAACCTTCACTGTCCCTGGGACAGGAGACTGAAGTATATCTGCAACTCACTTCCCTCTTCTTAATAGAATGTCTCAGTCTGTCTATCAGTGGGGCACAGCTCTGACCAGGCTGAGGTGAACTGGCTCACCTGTACTGGCCTCCACTTTCTGAACTGCACACAGATTGCACTCAGCTCTGCTGCTGACTGACTAGACCTCTTCCTCCCTCCTCGTCCAGGCTAGACTCACTAACTGAATCACTGAATGACTCCTGAATGCTGCATGTGACTAGACTTTATACCTGTGGGCGTGTCTAAGTGCGTGTTGAAATGAATGTTCATTGAGCATTAAACTGCTATCTCTCCACACATCCTCCAGGGTACTGCGTGTGCCTTCACACCAGGGCTACACACTGCCAGGGGGAATAAAGTTAATTATCTCCCCGCAGCGTTCGGCACCTGCTGGTTAGAAACGCTATTAACCTGCAGATTAACCACATATCGTTTTTTCTGGTGACAAGTTCACTTTAAAGATGTGCAAAGATAATGATGCATAGAGAGATAGATAATAGATATCCGGTGGATATATACTGTAACTTCACAATCACACAAAACAAAACAGGACACCTGGCACGTGACGCTTATTGTCCAACTTTGTATTATCCAAGTAAATAGAAAAAACGACATGGGGTCCCTCTTATTTTTAATAACCAGTCCAGGTAGAGAGCTATGCGCTGATTAAATAACACAAAATCCCAATAGCAGAATATATACAAATGGCAGTCAAAGGAAAATATCTAGACCGCCCAAAAGCATTAGCCATAGGAAAACTCCAACAACTAAGAAACAAATATGAAAAAAAGGAGTCTATATCCAAAAGAAATATTTTCATAAAATCCCATCATTATTTATTAGTACATACGTCACATACAAAACAGTAGACAAAAGTATATATAGCATTTAATATGGCAGAGTGTCAACAGTAAGACCTAGGTGCAACACTAGTGCAGCACAAATGACAGCAGGGAGTCATAAAACATATATAATATATCTATATTATATTCAAGGGCCCCAAAGGCACATACTAGCAGAGGCAAACAAATCCCCTAGTGAGGTATAGTATCCATCAAAATTCCCTCGCCAGTCTGTGGGTCATAACCCCATAGTTAGTTCTTACCCATAGCTGTCAGGAGAGCCGCACACTGTGCCCCGACGCGCGTTTCGCGTGGGCTTCTTCCGGGGGCTGTTGCGGTCAACACTCTGCCATATTAAATGCTGTATATACTTTTGTCTACTGTTTTGTATGTGATGTATGTACTAATAAAATAATGATGGGATTTAAAAAAAATATTTCTTTTGGATATAGACTTCATTTTTTCATATTTGCTTAATATGGGCTCATATTATTAGACTGAGAAGGTCCTTGGTTATTGGATCCTTCCCAGCCTATAACTACCAGCCCGCAGCCACCCCAGAAGTGGTGGATCACATTAGATGCGCCAATTCTGGCCCTTTGCCTAGCTCTCCCCGATTGCCACAGTGCGGTGGCAATCAGGGTAATGATTTTTGGGGTTGGTGTTAGCTGTGTAATGTCAGCTGGCATCAAGCCCTGGTGTTAGACACCTCTCCACAGGGGCGGACATATCATTGGTTCAACCTGTGTGGCCGCACAAGGGCCCAAGTGGTAAGGGGGACCATTTCTATCTCCAAAGCAGGTGCAATTTTGCATTTTTAAGAGCTCTTAGGCTGCAAAGGGCCCATATATTGTTCTTGCACAAGGGCCCTTTTCTGTCTGTGTCCACCAGTGCCTCTCCACTACTATCAGACACCGCATTACTAACTTGGTAATAAAAAGGAAAAACACACACAAAAATACTTTACTGAAATAAGCACTCCCTTACATTCCCCCGATTACCACTTTATTTAAAAAAAAATAAAAAATCCCAGGCAAGGCAGTTGTAGTCCACCTAATATAACGTACTCTAGCAAATTCGACAAACTAAAGTTTATGGAGCATTGTTATGACACTCCATAGACTTTGCCAACAGCCACTTTCAGGTCACGCTGTGATACGCGAGACTTGGCGACTCTAGACTGAAGGGATGGATGAGGGAGGTATAGACGGATGAGGGAGGGATAGATGGATGAGGGAGGGATGGATGAAGGAGCAAAGGATGGATGAAGAAGCGAAGGATGTAGGAGGGAAGGATGGATGTAGGAGGGAAGGATGGATGTAGGAGGGAAGGATGGATGAAGGAGGGATGGATGAATGAATGAGGCAAGGATGGATATAGGAGGGAAGGATGGATGTAGGAGGGAAGCATGGATGTAGTAGGGAAGGATGGATGTAGGAGCAAAGGATGGATGAAGAAGCGAAGGATGTAGGAGGGAAGGATGGATGTAGGAGGGAAGGATAGATGTAGGAGCGAAGGATGGATGTAGGAGCGAAGGATGGATGTAGGAGCGAAGGATGGATGTAGGAGCGAAGGATGGATGTAGGCGTGAAGGATGGATGTAGGAGGAAAGAAGGGATGGATGCACTCAGCACATTATACTCATCGATGTAGAAGCCTTTTCTTTCCTGGTTACTCCAATTAGCTGAGTCATTCCAGCTGCTGACTCACACTATGTGCTGCAGCAGGAGGGGGAGGGTCTGGCAGAGACTGCGGGTGTGGTGTCTGTTGTGTCTCGGCCACACAAGAAAACTCGAGTGATGGGCAGTACGGCGCTTTTTTTTTGTGATCTGACTCTCCTGGTTCCGCTCACCAAAAAGAGCCGAAACTCCATCCACCCATGGCTGAAACTTTGCGAGTTTACAGTTAGCCAATTAAAGTGATGGGTGGGAGGAGTTTGGTTCCGGTGGGCGGAGTTACACCGCTGAACACCGGAATTTTACATCCGATGAGAGCCATTCAGAGAATTTAGTGGCTCTTACTGGGGTGCCGACTCCAAAAAAGTCACAGCAGGGAGTCGGCTCTTAGTCTCACAAAAATACATGACTAGAAAACTCCAGTCGGGATGTGAGCAGCTCCTCTAGAATCAGGAGAGGGCTGCTCACATGACTACGTGCGATATCTTGGCAACCATGCAGAATGCTGACAGAAAGTATATTACAAACTGTCAGCATTCAGCAGCCTACGTACACACACAAATTATACAGAAAGCCTGGACAACCCCATTAACTGAATAAAAAACAGTCCGGAAAAAAAAAAACTGTATAAGGATGCCCTAAAAAAACTTTGAGAAACGCTACCATCCCCCGTACCCTGCACTACCAGTAGAAAAAAAAATAGAAATTCCATTTTTGTAGGAGTTTAAAGTTTTTGAGGTGCATTCTGAGAGTTTTCCTCTGTTTCTGCTCCAAAAAGATTTTAAGTGCACACTAGGAATGATTCCTGAATCATCTTCCACTTTAAAAACTAAAGTTTTGGCAGCCTTTAAAAGACATTGGGCCGATTATTCAAAGCTTTTGAGCCAGAATTCTAAACTATTACAGGATGGGCCCAGGACAGGGGACATTCTTACTGGAAGGGAGCCATTCTTACCAGACATGGGACATTACTGCAGGATAGGAACCAGGACAATGGACATTATTACAGGATGGGGCCCACAAAGGGGGACATTATTACAAGACAGTAGACTCTACTACTAAAAGGGCAGGATAGGGCCATTATTACAGGATGGGGCCCAGAATGGGGGACATTATTTCAAGACGGGGAACATTATTATCCTGTAGAATGTAAGTCCGAAAGGGCAGGGTCCTCTCCCCTCTGTACCAGTCTGTGATTGTTAGTTTGTTTACTGTAAGTGATATCTGTAATTTGTATGTAACCTGTTGTGAATATGCTGGAGGCGGCTTCTGAGCTGGGGCTCCCTCCGGTGGTTGCTGAGGGTAATGAACTGATTACTGAATGGCCTTCAGCTGGCGCTGAATGATAGGATATAAGTGGCCTGAGTTCCCAGCAGCCTTGCCGGTTATCAATTGTTCCTTCTGGTCTTGCTTGAAGCACTGCTAGTTTCCTGCTCTCCTTCAGATAAGTGTTTGCTTTTTTTTTTCCTCTGTTTTATTTTCTCTGCTGGTTTGCTGCCTGCAGTGGACTGCAGCCTGTCCCCTTTTGGGGGTCTTGTGCTGCAATTGTGCTCCGTTTGTGTCTGGACTTTTGCTTTGCTCTTTTGTTACTTTTTATTTGCTGAATAGTGTTTTGTTACACCAGAGATCTCAATTAGGTGGATGAGATCGTGTGATCTCAGGTTTTTTTTGGCAATCAGAAGTGTTGGTATTTTTTAAGGGTTTTTGTTGGATTGCAGTCAGAATTCTTTCCTGTACTTTTCTGTCTAGACAGATTGGGCCCCAGTGTTTGCTCATTCTATTTTATGTCTGTGTCCGTGCTTTCTTCTTGTCTAACCGCCATTACATGTTTGGGGGCTTCCTATTTTCTTTGGGGATCTGCTCCAGGGCAGATAGCTTTCATTTTTCTGCCTTTAGGTGTAGTTATCTCTCAGGCTGTGACGAGGCGTCTAGGATCACCGTAGGAACGCTCCACGGCTACCTCTAGTTGTGTGGTTAGTTCAGGTTACTGCAATCCAATAGGTTCCAGCCTCTCTGGTGTATTACCGCTTTTGCTATTTTTTGTTATTTCTCCTCAGTTACCGAAACATAACAGTAACCCCTTCTCATGTACAGCACCATGGAATCAATGGTGCTATATAAATAAATAATAATAATTATTACAGGATATTGGACATTATTATCCCATGGAAGGGGAGAGGAAAGGGACATGGGCCAGTAAGGGGGACATTACTACAGAATTGTGCCCAGGACAGGGGATATTACTACAGGTTGGTGAATACATATCAAAAAACTGACCGGCACATCCAAACATAGATCCAGTGTGAACAGGTGCTAAACCCAGAGTCACCAACTCATGCACATACAAGAAAAAAGGGTAGCACACTGCAGCGCTATAGCTTGCAAACACGAAATATGAAAAATGAATTGCATCACTGCCTTAGAAATATGAAAAATTGAGAAGTCTTAGCGCATAAGATGGCCAAATTATGTGTGCCTGATAGCCACGTCAAGGCTCTTCTCGTATATCAGGTCCTAACTAATGCCAATCCTCGCTTAGAAAAGTCTGTCTGCATGGGAACATATGAATCCTCTCTTAAGACTAAAATCTACATCTCTGTGGAGGGGTAATGAACCTGGTGTAATTAAAAAGCCTGTGACCAACAGGTGGAGTGCTCAGGTAGAAGGTAAATGAATACATATCAAAAAACTGACCGGCACATCCAAACATAGATCCAGTGTGAACAGGTGCTAAACCCAGAGTCACCAACTCATGCACATACAAGAAAAAAGGGTAGCACACTGCAGCGCTATAGCTTGCAAACACGAAATATGAAAAATGAATTGCATCACTGCCCTCTTATGCGCTAAGACTTCTCAATTTTTCATATTTCTAAGGCAGTGATGCAATTCATTTTTCATATTTCACATGTATTTGTGGAAATATTCACACCCACATATGATGAAAAACTTAAAAAAAACTAATTTTACCTATTTTTAGGTCAAATTTCTCAAAAAGGGTACCCCTAAAATATATTAATTCTGATATCATTAGAAAGAGCACATTTTTCTCTACAAGGATCATTGTTTTTTTTTTGGAGTCTCTCAGTTTAAGCAAAGAAAAATGCCACTGAACATGGTGTTATTTATGCGCGTAATGCATTGATTTTGTGTTTGATTTTCAGATTCTTATCACATGTTACAGAGTTGTATTGTTGCTAGCAATGTCTATTATAATCAAAAACCTATAAACCTTTTTGGTTATGAAAAGTTATTGACTATTGTTACATTTTAATGCATATATTATTTATTTTTTAGCGATGGAGAATGAAATTGATGAAGAATCGGCCCAGTGCTCTATCGGCCTTGCGAACAATTCGAACAATTCAAAGATGAGTTGAAATTGTTTACAAGCTTTGGATTGGATGAACAGAAATTGCTGCGTCGACGAGTGGGACTAAATTTTGACGAACATTCACAAATCTGTTTACACCATGAAGCTTCATTCTTGACCAAATATGAGCATTTGCAAAAATCGTGTTGCAATCCTTTTGGGAAGAAAGGTCATAACACCAAAAAGAATTTGCGAGCTATCAATTTGTTAGCAGCTGACCAGTTGAACGAATTAACAAAGAATGATGTGAAGCCTGGCCAGAAGATGTCGAAAAGAATTTGCTAACAAGAAAAAATCAACTGATCCAGTTTCCTCTGAATCAGATCCAGATGGAATGGAATGTTCTCCTGAAAGTCTAAATTCAAGCTTAACATCCATTGGCATCTCTCCTCTGAAATATCCACGGGTAAGCCAGCGGGATTCACATGGATATGCAAGGAGAAAGATAAGCCAGGTACAAAATGCATTTTCTAGCAAGATTGCTTCAATTGGAGGGCTTGAGCCGAAAGACATTGAGCAAACAAAAACAGCACGGTGCAAAATGTGTCTGGATTACAATCACCTTTTGGCAGATTTGAAGCAAAAGCTGCAGGTGTCCAGTCGGGCAGAAAAGGTCCAAATCTTGACATAGGCACCTAAAAGTTGGTCCATTAAGGCTATATCAGACGAATTCGGTGTCTCTGAATGAATGGTCAAACAAGCTCGAAAGCTTAAATGTGAACATGGGATCTTAGCCTTACCTAGAATCAAGTGTGGCAAGAAAGTTTCTGAGGAAGTGAAGAAAAAGGTGCAGGCATTTTTTGAGGATGATGAATTCAGTCGAATGTGCCCTGGTAAAAAAGACTATGTATCAGTGCGAATAGCAGGAGAAAAAAAGCAGATGCAAAAGCGACTATTACTGAGCAATATGAGGGAAATGTTTGTTGCCTATCGGGATCGGAATGGCCCTGAAATTGGATTTTCCAAGTTTTGTGAGATCCGGCCAAAGTGGTGCGTAACTGTTGGATCTGCTGGAACACATTCCGTTTGTGTGTGTACCATTCACCAAAATGTCAAACTAATGCTTGCAGCATGCCCAATCAATGATGACAACAAAGAGCTCATATGCAAAATGGTCTGTGGAATTGAATCCAAGGACTGTATGCTTGGCCGTTGTGATAAATGCCCGGGTCCTGAAGTTTTAAAAGAATTTCTAGTCAATGTGTTTGTCAACAGTGACCCTGAAGATATTATTGAGTTCAAACAATGGATTCACACTGATCGAGACACGCTTGATACCAAACAACTGACTATAGAAGATTTCATTGAAGAATTGGTTTTGAAAATTTCTAAACTTTGTAGCCATCAATACATCGCCAAGCATCAAAGTAGCTATTTAAAATCGTTGAAGGAAAATCTGAGACCTGGAGAGCTTGTGATCCTTATGGACTTTGCTGAAAATTACTCATTTATTGTTCCAGATGCCATTCAAGGTTTCCACTGGGAAAATAGTCAAGCTACAGTACACCCATTTGTAATTTACTTTAAGGAGTTAAATGGTGAAGCTGTGCAGAACATCAGCTTGTGCATAATCAGTGATTGCTCACGACATGACACAGTTGCAGTTCACACTTTCTTAACAGTAATTGTGGAGTATCTCAAGACTCTCATCTATGGGATTCGTCATATTGTCATGGGTGTATCGCCACGAAGATCGTCGCGATTACACATTCTGACTTCTCGCAGCTGAGTTGCTGTTTCTTTGTGTTTGGCAGTGAGGGAGTTAATTCTACCTAGCTCTGTGCTAAGACTAGGTCCAGCCTCGCCCGGCTGCAGTTTGATTATGCACTAATTAGCTTCCTTTATATACCTGCCAGTCTGCTTGGGAGATGCCGGTGAAAGCATTCATACAGACCAGCAGATAGGATCGGTTCTGAGAAGACTTAAGCTAAGAGCTCCTTTGTGGTTTCTCCTCTCCTCGCTTATAGTTTATCTCCTAGACCTTTTGTGTTCCCTCTGTGTTTAAGTGTTGTATGCAAGACAGTATTTACTTTATCCCCTGTCTGTCTCGTTTGTCTTTACTGTTTATTAAGCGGTGACCTGCCCATATCCCTGTGGTGGTAATCAAGGTCCTTCTAAGGACTAGATTACAGTGGTCAGGGACTTATAGGAGATAGGGTTACGCTGGCGGCCTGGACCTCTGTACCATTAACAGTACCTCCAGGTAGAGGGACTAGTCAGGACCCCAGTTTAGGGTCAGTATAGACCCCGGTCCACCTCTAGCCTGAGACAGCGTGAAACAGATCCAGTATAGATCCTCAGTACTTCGGATATTATGTCAGGTAATACTATGTTATCAAATACTATATGTTCATGTTGATATAACCTATTTATATGGTATATAGAATGTTGTCCCACTTGATATAGATTACTGACATTATCTATAACTGTTATACAGCGTGATATTTTCAACGGCCCTACTAAAAAGATTCTCCCCAGCTACCATGGATCCAGTAGCCCAGCTTGCCCTGCAGTTGCAGAGTTTGTCCATGGAGCTGACGGACATAAAGTCCAAGGTTTTGTTCCCCCGGAGCAATCCAGATCTGAACCTAAAGTTGCTCTCCCGGACAGGTTCACTGGTGGGTGGACAAATTTTTTACCTTCCGGGAGGCATGTAAGTTATATTTTCGGCTACGGCCTCGGTCATCGGGGAGTGAAGAGCAGAGGGTGGGAATTGTCATCTCGCTCTTACAAGGGGACCCTCAATCCTGGGCGTTCTCTCTTCCTCCGGGCTCCCCGGCTCTTCAGTCAGTAGATCGATTTTTTAATGCCCTGGGTCTGGTATATGATGACCCGGATCGGGTCTCCCTTGCTGAAACGAAGTTACGTAAGATACAGCAGGGAGATCGTCCGGCGGAGGAGTTTTCTTCTGAGTTCCGTAGATGGGCCACAGATACTCAGTGGAATGACCCAGCTCTTAGGAGCCAGTTTTGTCAAGGGTTATCTGACAAATTAAAAGACGTGTTGGCTCAGTATGATTCTCCCCCGTCTCTGGAGGCCGCTATGGCCCTTGCTATTCGCATTGATAGACGGCTTCGGGAGAGGTGCGAGGTAACTCCGCCCCCTGTTATGACTCCACCCACTACTAAAGTCCCTTATATTGAGGTTCCCTGGTCTGTCCTGAGGAACCTATGCAGTTGGGAGGGACATCTTTTCGAGGGAGGGGATTGGCGGTGCGCCGCAAGACAAGAAAGTGTTTCTTCTGCGGGAGAGAGGGGCATTTTGTTGAGGGGTGTCCATCCCGTGCCTCGCTGAGCAAGAAGTCACCGGAAAACTGTTAATCCCAGGTTGTGTGGTGGACGACAACCTGGGAGTATGTATTTCGTCCCCAGGTCCGTCTCAGTTTCTCGTACCAGCGGAGGTGGTGGTAGGTACGAGAGCTGAGAGGATTTCTGTTCTTCTTGATAGTGGGTCCGGGGCTAATCTGGTGGACGCTCGGTTTGCCCAGGTGCAAGGTATACAACTGAGTGTATTGGCCAAATCGATCCCTATTTTCTCTATTGACGCCAGGCCTCTCGGTCAAGGTAGCTTTGTTCAAGCTGTTCATAACATAGACCTTCGAGTAGGGGCATTACATAAAGAACGATTGTCTTGTTATGTGTTGGAAGGTCTTCCTACTCCTATTGTGTTGGGACTTCCTTGGTTGGCTAAACATAACCCAGTGATTAATTGGCAATCCAGAGAGATAAGCCAATGGAGTGAATTTTGCAAGAGTAACTGCATGAACACGGTCATCAGTGCGGTCGTGCCTAGAACTTTGCCTCCTTTTCTGGAGGACTTTGAGGATGTGTTCTCTGAGGAGGTGTGTCAAGAATTACCTCCTCATCGCGCGTATGACTGTTCAATAAAATTGCTTCCTGATGCTAAGTTACCTAAATCTAGGTTATATAACCTTTCTGGTCCTGAGAGGCAGGCTATGAAGGATTATATTTCGGAAAGTCTGGCCAAGGGGCATATTAGACCTTCATCTTCCCCAGTGGCCGCGGGGTTCTTCTTTGTGAAGAAAAAAGATGGAGGCCTACGCCCTTGCTTGGATTTCCGTGAGCTTAATCGGATTACTGTCCGAGATCCGTATCCGCTCCCACTTATTCCTGATCTCTTCAATCAGATTGTGGGCGCCAAATGGTTCTCTAAGTTGGATCTCAGGGGGGCGTATAATCTGATTAGGATAAAGGAGGGGGATGAGTGGAAGACGGCGTTTAACACTCCGGAGGGACATTATGAGAACCTTGTCATGCCTTTTGGTCTGACTACTGCCCCGGCGGTGTTTCAACATTTTGTTAATGACATCTTTCGCCACCTTGTGGGGCAGTTTGTGGTCGTTTATTTAGATGACATCTTAATTTACTCGCCAGATCTTGTGTCTCATCAGGAGCATGTGAGACAGGTGTTGCAGATCTTGCGAGACAATAAACTGTACGCCAAATGGGAAAAGTGTGTATTCGCCGTACAGGAACTTCAGTTTTTGGGTTTCCTGGTGTCAGCTTCCGGTTTCCGTATGGACCCTGGGAAAGTGAGAGCAGTGCTTGAATGGGATCGGCCAGAGGATCTTAAGGCACTGCAGCGTTTTCTGGGGTTTGCTAACTACTACCGGAAATTTATTCGTAATTTCTCATCTGTTGTCAAACCTCTCACTGACATGACAAAAAAAGGGACGGATTTTTCTAGGTGGTCTGACAAAGCTTGTCAAGCATTTTCCTCCTTGAAAAAATGTTTTGCTTCGGCACCCATACTTATTCAACCTGATGCATCACAACCGTTCATTGTGGAGGTAGACGCGTCTGACGTAGGGGTGGGTGCGGTATTATCCCAAGGTCTGTCCCTGGTAAATGGCATCCGTGCGCTTTCTTTTCTAAAAAATTGTCGTCCGCCGAGAGGAATTATGATGTCGGCAATAGGGAACTCTTGGCCATTAAGTTGGCTTTTGAGGAATGGCGTCACTTTTTGGAGGGGGCAGTCCACCCGGTCACCGTCATTACTGATCACAAGAACCTCCTGTATTTAGAATCTGCAAAGCGTCTGAATTCCAGACAAGCTAGATGGTCGTTGTTTTTTACCAGGTTTAATTTTGTCGTCACATATCGTCCTGGGTCAAAAAATGTTAAGGCTGATGCCTTATCTCGTAGTTTCCCAGGGGCCGGGAAGACGGATTACCCGGTTCCTATCCTTCAGGAGGGAGTTGTGGTGTCGGCTGTATGCTCTGAGCTTGAGGAGGAGGTATTGGAGGCTCAGGGGGACGCCCCTGTAGGACCTCCAGGGAAACTGTTTGTTCCAGATCAGTTAAGACAAAAAGTTATCGAGGCACATCATATGTAAGGTTCTATGTATATATTCCTGAAACTCAGTTTGTTCGTCAGCCATTTTACTTTCTGTCTTGCTGCAGCTATCTTGCCCTCAGTCAAAATGGAGTTTCCAGCTTGCATGTTCCCGCCCTGATTCTCTCCTTTGCTTCTTAAGCAGCCACAGCTGAGCAATCAGTGCTTCAGAATCTAGCCTGCAGTGAACCTGTGACTTGACTCCTGTAAGCCTTGGACCTTGTACTCCAGCTATTCCTACTGAGGAACTCTGAAGCACTTGTGGACTCTGAACCCTGCTCTTTGAAAGACCCACGTTTGCATGGACTTACGGTAACAGAGAAGAAGATCCTGAATCTGTATTGGAGAGTGATTGCTGAGCTTGGATTACTCTGGCCTGCTGTGTCTCCTGTTTCTGTGTCTGCAAACTGTGTGACTATTTCTGCCAACTTGTATGAAGTAATACAGGACTTTTCTATATCAAACCTGTGACTCCTGTGTTTTCATCGCACCCAAGACAAGACGCTATATGAACTGTACTACATACATTACAAGATTCTGAAGCCAAAACGTTAGTGTCTACTGGGTCTGGAAGGCTGTGTCTGCTGTACTGTGGATATCAGACGTCCGGTTGTACTTTCTGTGATGACAGTGGTTGTGACTTCTCACAACCATTCCAGGTGAGCAATTCCTTAAGTTTTTTCTTTTTGCAGTGTTACCACAGGTAAACACTATTGTTTTTTTTTTTCCTTTCTTTTCTCTTTTTTGTCTGCTGTAACTCTGGATATCAGATGTCTGGTTGAAACTTTCTGTGATGATAGTGGTTGTGACTTCTCACAACCATTCCAGGTGAGCAGTTCCCTTAATTTTTTTTTCTCTCTGCTGTGTTGCCACAGGTGAACACTATTGTTTTTTTTTCTCTCCTCTTGTTCCAGTAATCCTGTCTTAAAAGATCTGGAAAATGGAGGCCCGCATAAAGGAACTTTGCGGAGTGACTGATAATATCCTTGCAGATTTGCAGAATATAAAGACCCGTTTTACAAATCTACAGGACCTCAATAATCACAATTTGCAAGTGGTTGGACAGACTACCCAGGATTTGCGAGCCAGGATTGAGGTTCTAGAGGGGCGAGTCCAGGCTCCTGCCGTAGCCCCGAGTGCTGGGATTCCCAAGTTGCCCCCTTTTCGTTTTGGCGGTGAACGTGAGAAATTCAGGGGATTTATTAATCAATGCAATCTTTTTTTTTCTGCACATGCTTCACAATTTCCCACTGAACGATCTAAGGTGCTTACTATAATTATGTTGCTTACCAACAAGGCTTTAATGTGGGCAAACCCTCTGATTGAGACTGAGGATGATTGTTTGAATCACCTTGATGATTTTATTTCAGCCATGGGGCAGGTGTTTGATGACCCCAATCGAGGTGCAACAGCTGAAGCAGCCATGTTAGCTTTGCGCCAAGGTAAGCACTCGGTAGCTGAATATGCCTTGGATTTCAGGAGATGGGCCCTTGATACCACCTGGGACAGTTCCGCCAAAAAATCTATTTTTCGAAAGGGGTTATCTCCACTGATTAAGGATGAACTTGCTCGTGCCGACCCTCCCACTGCGTTAGGTGACTTTATTAACTACTGCATCCGTATTGATACTCGTCTGACTGAACGCAGGCAAGAGAGATGGTTCGAAAGCAATCGTACTAACCTTTTCCTACCTTCCTTTCCAGCTAAGGAACCTTTGAGTAGGATTACACGGGAACCTGAACCCATGCAGGTAGACTCTTTACAACGACGGGTTAGTGATGCACGCAAGGAACATCGTTTTAAGGAGAATCTATGTTTCTATTGTGGTAAGTCAGGGCACTTCATTATAAACTGCCCCAGCCGTTCTCGTAAGACTACTGCAGCACTCATTCATTGTGAGTGTTGCGAGAGGGGATCTGTCAGGTCCGAGCCTCAGGCTCCAGAGAGATCTGCAGCAACAGATCTTGATTTCTCGGACTTAAACTCCGTTACCTCTGAGGACGTTGACTGTGTAAACGCTGCCATTTTTCAAGTTTCCTCAGCGGTGTCCCAGCTGAGTTGTAAGAAAAACAATTCTCATTGCTGTCTTTCCATCAAACTCTGGGTTGACTCAGCTTGGGTGTCTAGCTCTGCTATGATCGACTCAGGGGCAAGTGGAAATTTTATGGATGTCTCCTTTGCTCTGAAACAGGGAATACGTTCAGTGAAGAAGGCTACTCCAGTACAGATGGAAACTGTGGATGGCTCCCTGCTGACCTCTGGACCAGTGGATCAGGAAACAGAGCCTTTGAGGGTTCTTATGGGTAAAGATCATCAAGAGAAACTGTCCTTTATGCTTATCTCTTCTCCCCACTTTCCCATTATTCTAGGGCTACCATGGCTGCAGGCTCAGAATCCTACCATTAACTGGGAGACCAAGGAATTACACTTTCCAGAGAAACAGATGAGTCCAAAAGTTTCAGCTTGCTCTGTTCCTAAAGGAATCATGTCAGTCCCTGAACTACCAGCTGTATACCAGGACTATGTGGATTTATGTGACAAGAAGAACGCTGACCAGCTTCCTCCCACCGTCCATATGATTGTCCAATTGAATTATTGCCTGGAGCAGAGATACCTTTTGGTAAGATCTACCCCTGGCAGGGCCCGAGCTAAAGGCTTTAAAGGATTACATAGATGAAAATCTAGCCAAGGGCCCCTTATACCCCCCTTTCATCCCCTGAGGTCACCCTTTTTTTTTTAAAAAAAGAAAGATGGATCTTGAACCTGGTTAACTTTGGGGAACCAATAAGGTTCTTTTTGAAACCGTACCATTCCTTTTCCCTGAGTTTTTGGAGAGAGTGGACATCCAAAATTTTTTTAAATGATTTTTGGGGGGCCTATAATTTAGTCCGTTTTAAAAACCCGGGGGAAAATTTGGGGGCGCTGTCACGTATGGACATTTGAATTCTATTATTTTTTTTTGGGGTTTGGAACCCCCCCCCCCCCAGCCCCCTTCCCAAATTTTTGGGAATGAAAACTTCGGGGTTCCCCCCAGATACTTCGGGAATTTTTTGGAAAAAATTTAATTTTTTCAAAATCCCAGGGGGAAAAAAAGGACATGTGAAATTCTTAACTTGCTATCTTTAAAAATTTTTAAAAAATTTTCCCCAAATTTTTGGGGGTTTAAAAAAGGGGGAAAAAAACCCCCCCAAGGATTCCGCCAAAATTTTAAAGGGGAAAATTTAGGGTTTTTAATTTTTAAAACTTTCTTAAATTTTTGGGGTTAACCAAAAATTAAAAATTATTTTCCCCCCCACCCAAAGGGGTTTTTTCCCCGAAAAAAACCCCACCATCCAGTTCCCCCCGGGTTGCCTTCAAAAAAGGGTTTTCCCCGGGTTATTTCGAGGGGGGTGTTTTCCCCTTTTTCCCCGGGTTTCCTTCCTGGGGAAAAGTGGGCTAAAGGGGAAAAAGGCCCAAGAATAACATTCTTCAATCCCCTTTTGTCCTCAAAAAAATTAAAAGGGGGGAATGCCCCCCCCCCCGGGCTAATTTTTTTTTAAACCAATTAATTTTTTTTTTCCGTCCCTAAAGGGGATTTTAAATTTCCCCGGGAAGCCTTCCCTTTCCAAGATTTTTTGCCCAAATTTCCCTGGGGAAAATTCAAGACCTCTTGGGGAAGCCCCCATTTTTTGGCCCCCCCCGGGAGAAATTTGTCTTTAAGAAGGGTTGGGGTTTTCAGGGAAACGTCTGTATATTCCTGAAACAGCCCCGTTTAGAGTATTGCAACAATTCACGCCCCAAAATAGTGGGGATAGGGAATTCTAAAACACAGGAATTTTTTTTCGTTTTTTTTTGGGGCCCCCTTGCGGGGAAGGAAAGTTTTGAATTAGTCACTTCAGTGGGTTTTTTTTTGCAAAAATGCAAAACACCCCCGCCCCTACCAACTGGTCTGTTAAAAGCCTTTCCCAAAACCCCCTCCCGCCCTGGGATCCTTTTTTTATGGCTTCATTGTGGATTACCAACCTCCCCAGGGGAAAAAACCCCTTTTTAGGGGGGTTGACCGTCTAACAAAGGGAGCTAAATTTTTCCCTTGGTTTGGGTTTCCCACTGCAAAACAGACATCAATTTAAAAGATTAAAGATTTTTTCGCTTACAGGAGTCCGGGGGTGGGGTTTTTTTCGGATCGGGTGCTAACTTTGGTTTGGAAAAATTCTGTGCGGGGTTGACATTAAAGTAAACCTTTCTTCTTTTTTCCCTCCCCAGATAATGGCGCCGAAAAAACCAATCAAACCCTGGAAAGTATCTCCGCTGCTTTATCTCCCCCCACAGGATGTTGGGGGGGATCTACTTCCATTGGGGGGTTTCCCCCGTATAAAACTCTCAGAGTGCCCCATAAACATCCCCTTTTTAAAATCTAATCTAGGTTTTCATTAACATTTACCGTTTCCCTAGAAAGCCTTTAACCCCCCATGGCTGAAAAATCCTCTTTACAGAAGAATTGGATCTTCTAAAAAAAATCTGGGTGTTTAAGAAAGGGACAAGAAAGCAGCAGATTTTAAAATTTCGTAAACCGCACCGCTTTCAAGGGGAGGGGACTGGGCTGGCTGTAACCAGAAAACTTAATTTTTGGATTCCCCCGTCAAGTTTGGGCATAATACATTGGGCCCTAAAAAATAGTAAAATTATAAGTGCCGTTGGTTGTCGCTTCAACAGCCCAGAACTTTAGAAAACCCCCGTCTTTTATGTAAACCCCACTAAAGCTGGCGACCCAATTCGCTTCCTGGGCGTTCCTTTTCCTTGCCCTGGGCCCAAATGCTATCGATGGTCAAAGGGAAAAATTTGTGGGGAAAGGATTTTAAAATTCCATTTTTAATTTAAATCAGTTACAATAACTGATTAAATGGCAGGGGTACCCATGGAGGACAAACCCTGGGGGAAACCCGGGCAATAACGTTAATGTCCTCGCTTGCCCGTCAGTTTCATCAAGTACCCACACAAGCCTTTTCTGAGGTCATCTGGGGGTTTGGCCCTTGGGGGGGGGTATGTAAGGTTTATGTAATATTCCTGAAAAAGTTTTTTTCGTTTAAACCAATTTTTTCTTTTTGCCTTTCTGAGCTTTCTTTCCCTCAGGGCAAAATGGGGTTTCCCGCTTGGGTTTTTCCCCCCCTGTTCTCTCCTTTTTCTTCTTTAAACAGCCACAGCTGAGCAATCAGTGCTTCCCGAATCTGCCGCAGGAACCCGTGACTTGACTCCTGTAACCATTTGGGCCTTGTTCCCCCCAGCTATTCCTAATGAGGAACTCTGAAAAAAAAACACCCTTTGGGGGATCCCGAACCCCGCTCTTTGAAAAAAACCCCCGTTTTCATGGGGCTTTCGGGTTTAAAAGAAAGAAGATCCTGAAACTGTTTTGGGGGAGTTATTGCTGGCCTTTGGGTTACTCTGGCCTGCGTGTCTCCTGTTTCTGTGTCTGCAAAACCCGTTTTGAAATTTTTTTGGAAATTTGTATGAAGTAATACAGGACTTTTTCCCATATCAAACCTGGGACTCCTGTGTTTTTATCGCACCCAAGCCAAGACGCTATTTGAAAATTACTACATTCTTTTTCATCATAATTCTGCTTTGGCAGGAAAAACCAAAGGGGGTAAAGCAACGTGGACTCCTTTCCCCGCCCCGGGTTTTTGGGGCCTAACTTAAAAAAGAGGTAATTTTCTTTTTTCGCGTCCGTGGGGTTTGGGCCCCGCTCTAATCCCACAACCCGTCCGTCTGGGACCCCTTTTTCCTTTTTAAATTTCCCCGGGGGGGGGGGGGGGTCCGGGGGGGCTCATCGTTTTGGACTTATTTTTTGGACCCCCTCCGTCGTCAGGGAAAACTGCCCCATAATTTTTTAGTTGACGTTTATATTTTCCCCCCCCCGGTTTCCGGGGGGGGGTTTTTTGGGGGAAGGGGGGCCCCAAAATTTCCCCCTTTTTTTCCCCCCAAACCTTTTTAAAAAAATTTTTTGGGCCAAAAGGCCAGTTTTTTTCCCCCCCAAAAAAATTTTCCCCCCCCCCAAAAAAATTTTTTGGGTTTTTCCCCTTGAACCCCCCCCCCCCCGGGGCCGGAAAAGGGGCCCCCAGGAATTTTGGGTTTTTTGGGGGGGTTTTTTTCCCCCCCGGGGGGGGGGGGGTAAAAAGGGAATTTTAAAAAAATTTTTTGAAATTATCTTTTTTTCCCGGGGTTTTTTTTGGGGGGGGGCCGGAAAGGGGGAAAAAGGGGTTTTCCCCCAAAATTTTTTTGGGGGGTTTTTTGGGGGGACCCAAAAAACCCTTTCCCCCGTTTTTTTTTAATTTTTTGGAACCCCCGGGGGGGAAAAAATTTTTTTTTTTTTTTGGAGGAAATTAAAAAATTTTTTTTTTTTCCCCCCCCCAAACCCCCCCCCCCGGGGCCTTTTAACCTTTTTTTTTTTTCCCCCGGGTTTTTGGGGGGCCCCCCGGGGGGAAAACCCTTTTTTTTTTGGGTTTTAAAATTTTTTTTCCCCCCCGGAAAAAAAAATTTTTTCCTTTTTTTTGGGGGGGTTTGGGGGCCCCCCAATTTTTTAAAAACCCCCCTTTTGGAAAAAACCCTTTTTTTCCCGGGGGGGGGGGTTTTTAATTTTCCCCCCCAAAAAAAAAAAATTTTCTTTTTTTTTTTTTTAAAAAAACCTTTTTTTTTTTTCCCTTTTAAAATTTGGGCCCCCCCAAAAAAATTTTCCCTTCCCCCCCGGGGGGGGTTTTAAGCCCCCTTTTTTTGGGGAAATTTTTCCACCCTTTTTACTTTCCCCCCCCCTTTTAAAAAATAAACCCGGGCACTTTTGGGGGAAAAAAATTTTCCTGGGAAAAAAGGTTTATAAAAAAAGGGGGGGCCGGTTGGGAAAAAAGGGGGGTTGCCCCTTTTTTTTTTTTTCCCCAAAAGGGCCCCCCCCCCAAGGGGGGGGAAAAAAAAGGGCCCCGGGGGGAAAAAATTTTCCCCCCTTGGTTTTTTTTTTTTGGGGGGGAAAAAATTTTTTTTTTTTTAAAAGGGAAAAAATTTTTTAAAAAAAATTTTAAAAATTTTTTTTTTTTAAAAAAAAAAAGGGGGAAAAGGGGGGGTTTTTTTTTTTTTTTAAAAAAAAAACCCCCCCTTTTTCCCGGGGGGGCCCCCCCCAAAAAAAAAAAGGGGGGGAAAAAAAAAAAAAAAAAATTTTTTGGGGGGGGGGGGGGGGAAAAAAGGGAAAAAAAAAAAAAAAAAATTTTTCCCCCCCTTTAAAAAAAAAATTTTTTTTTTTTCCCTCCCCTTTTCCCAAAAAATTTAAAAAAAAAAAAGGGGCCCTTTTAAAAAAATTAAAGGGCCCCCCCCCCCAAAAAAAAAAAATTTTTTTTTTTTTTTTTCCCCCCTTTTTTTTGGGGAAAAAAATTTTTTTTTTCCCCTTCTTCCCCCATTTCAATTGCACAAATTGAAAGCTTGTGCTGACTAAACTGACCTCTTCCTCCCCGTCAGGCTAGACTCACTGACTGAATCACTAAATGATCTGAATGCTGCATGTGACTGACTTTATACCTGTGGGCGTTCTAGTGGTGTTGAAATGATGTCATTGAGTTTAAAAATGCTATCTCTCCACTTCTCAGGGTACTGCGTGGGGCCTTAAACCAGGGCTACACCTCCCAGGGGGAAAAGTTAATTATTCCCCGCAGCGTTCGGCACCTGTGGTTAGAACGCTTTTAAACCTGCAGTTTAACCACATATCGTTTTTTTCTGGTGACAAGTTCACTTTAAAGTGTGCAAAGATAATGATGCATAGAGAGATAGAATAGATATCCGGGGATATTCTGTAACTTCACAATCACACAAAACAAAACAGGACACTGGCACTTTGACGCTTATTGCCCCAAACTTTGTATTATCCAAGTAAATAGAAAAAAGACATGGGGTCCCTTTATTTTAATACCAGTCAGGTAGAGAGCTATGCGCGATTAAAAACACAAAATCCAAATTTAGCGAATTATACAAATGGCAGTCAAAGAAAATATCTAGACCGCCCAAAGCATTGCATAGGAAACTCAACAAACTAGAAACAAATATGAAAAAAGGGGGTTATATCAAAAAAAATATTTCATAAAATCCCATATATTTATAGTAACTTTAGTACATACAAAACAGTAGACAAAGTATATAAGCATTTAAATTTATGACCCGAGTGTAAAAGGGTAAGACCTAGGTGCAACTGTGCAGACAAATGACGCAGGGAGTCATTATTAAATTAATATATCATATTATATTCAAGGGCCCAAAGGCATACTAGCAGAGGCAAAAAACCCCTAGTGAGGTATAGTATCATCAAAATTCCTGGGCAGGATGGATGTTAGGAGCGAAGGATGGATGTAGGCGTGAAGGAGGGGTGTAGGAGGAAAGAAGGGTGGATGCACTCGCACATTTTTCTCATCGATGTAGAAGCTTTTTTTTCCCTGGTTACTCCAATTAGCTGAGTCATTCCAGCTGCTGACTCACACTATGTGCTGCAGCAGGGGGGGGAGGGTCTGGCAGAGACTGGGGGGTGTGGTGTTGTTGGTCTCGGCCACACAAAAAAAACTCGAGTGATGGGCAGTACGGCGCTTTTTTTTTGTGATCTGACTCTCTGGTTCCGCCTCACCAAAAGAGCCGAACCATCCACCATGGCTGAAACTTTGCGAGTTTCAGTTTAGCAATTAAAGTGATGGTGGGAGGAGTTTGTTCGGTGGGCGGAGTTTACCCCGCTAAACACCGGATTTTTACATCCGATGGAGCCATTCAGAGAATTTAGTGGCTCTTACTGGGGTTGCGACTCCAAAAAAGTCACGCAGGGAGTCGGCTCTTAGTCTCACAAAAGATACATGATAGAAACTCCAGTCGGGATGTGAGCAGCTCCTCTAGAATCAGGAGGGGGGTTTCTCACATGATACGTGCGATTTTCTTGGCAACCATGCGAATGCTGACAGAAAGTTATTACAAACTGTCAGCATTTCAGCAGCCTAGTACACACCCCAAATTATACAGAAAGCCTGGACAACCCCATTAACTGAAAATTTAAAAAAAAAGTCCCGGGAAAAAAAAAAAAAATGTATAAGGATGCCCTTAAAAAACTTTGAGAAACGCTTTCCATCCCCGTTACCCCGCACTCCAGTAGAAAAAAAAAAAGAAATTCCATTTTTGTAGGAGTTTAAAGTTTTTGAGGTGCATTCTGGAGTTTTCCTCTGTTTCTGCTCCAAAAGATTTTAAGTGACACTAGGATGATTCCTGAATCATCTTCCACTTTAAAACTAAAGTTTTGGGAGCCTTTAAAAAACATTGGGCCCATTATTCAAAGCTTTTGAGCCAGAATTCTAAACTATTACAGGATGGGCCCAGGGCCCGGGGACATTCTTACTGGAAGGGAGCCATTCTTACCAGACATGGGACATTATGCAGGATAGGAACCCGGGGCAATGGACATTATTACAGGATGGGGCCCACAAAGGGGGACATTATTACAAGACAGTAGACTTACTACTAAAAGGGCAGGATAGGGCCCTTTATTTCAGGATGGGGCCCAGAATGGGGGACATTATTTCAAAACGGGGAAAAATTATTATCTGTGAAGTAAGTCCGAAAGGGCAGGGTCCCCTCCCTCTGTACCGCTGTGATTGTTAGTTTGTTACTGTAAGTGATATCTGTAATTTGTATGTAACCTGTTGTGAATATGCTGGAAAGGGGGCTTCTGAGCTGGGGTCCCCCGGTGGTTGCTGAGGGTAATGAACTGATTACTGAATGGCTTCAGCTGGCGCTGAATGATAGGATATAAGTGGCCTGAGTTCCAGCAGCCTTGCCCGGGTTTTCAATTGTTTCCTTCTGGGCTTGTTGAAGCATGCTAGTTTCCTGCTCTCCTTCAGATAAGTGTTTGTTTTTTTTTTCCTCGTTTTATTTTCTTGCTGGTTTGCTGCCTGCAGTGGACTGCAGCCTGTCCCCTTTTGGGGGTCTTGTGCTGCAATTGGTGCTGTTTGTGTCTGGACTTTTGCTTTGCTCTTTTGTTACTTTTTATTTGTGAATAGTGTTTTGTTACACCAGAGTTTCTAATTTGGTGGATGAGGATCGTGTGATCTCAGGTTTTTTTTGGAATCAGAAGTGTTGGTATTTTTTAAGGGTTTTTGTTGGATTGCAGTCAGAATTTTTTTCCTGTACTTTTCTGTCTAGACAGATTGGGCCCCAGTGTTTGCTCATTCTATTTTATGTCTGTGTCCGTGCTTTCTTCTTGTCAAACCCGCCATTACATGTTTGGGGGCTTCCTATTTTCTTTGGGGATCTGCTCCAGGGCAGATAGCTTTCATTTTTCTGCCTTTAGGTGTAGTTATCTCTCAGGCGTGGGCGAGGCGTCTGGATCACCGTAGGAACGCTCCCCGGCTACCTCTAGTTGTGTGGTTAGTTCAGGTTACTGCAATCCAATAGGTTCCAGCCTCTCTGGTGTATTACCCCTTTTGCTATTTTTTTTTATTTCTCCTCAGTTACCGAAAAATAACAGTAACCCTTCTCATGTACAGCACCCTGGAAACAATGGTGCTATATAAATAAATAATAATAATTATTACAGGTATTGGACATTATTTTTTCCCATGGAAGGGGAGAGGAAAGGGACATGGGCCAGTAAGGGGGACATACTACAGAATTGTGCCCAGGACAGGGGATTTAATACAGGTTGGTGAATACATATAAAAAAAACTGACCGGCAAATCAAACATAGATCCAGTGTGAACAGGTGCTAAACCCAGAGTCCCCAAAATTTCATGCATACAAGAAAAAAGGTAGCACACTGCAGCGCTATAGCTTGCAACACAAAATATGAAAAATGAATTGCATCACTGCCTTAGAAATATGAAAAATTGAGAAGTCTTAGCGCATAAGATGGCCAAATTTATGTGTCCCTGATAGCCACGTCAAGGCTCTTCTCGTATATCAGGTCTAATAATGCCAATCCTCGCTTAGAAAAGTCTGTCTGCATGGGAAAATATAAATCCTCTCTTAAGACTAAAATCTACATCTCTGTGGAGGGGTAATGAACCTGGTGTAATTAAAAAGCTGTGCCAACAGGTGGAGTGCTCAGGTAGAAGGTAAATGAATACATATCAAAAAACGGGACCGGCAATCCAAACATAGGATCCAGTGTGAACAGGTGCAAAACCCCAGAGTCACCAACTCATGCACATAAAAGAAAAAAGGTAGCACCCCTGCAGCGCTATAGCTTGCAAACACGAAATATGAAAAATGAATTGCATCACTGCCCTCTTATGCGTTTAAGACTTCTCAATTTTTCATATTTCTAAGGCAGTGATGCAATTCATTTTTCATATTTCCATGTATTTGTGGAAATATTCACACCCACATTGATGAAAAACTTAAAAAACTAATTTTACCTATTTTTAGGTCAAATTTCTCAAAAAGGGTTTCCCCTAAAATTATTAATTTGATATCATTAGAAAGAGCACATTTTTCTCTACAAGGATCATTGTTTTTTTTTTTGGAGTCTCTCAGTTTAAGCAAAGAAAAATGCCACTGAAACATGGTGTTTTTTATGCGCGTTTAAAGCATTGATTTTGTGTTTGATTTTCAGTTCTTATCACATGTTACAGAGTTGTATTGTTGCTAGCAATGTCTATTTTAATCAAAACCTATAAACCTTTTTGGTTTTGAAAAGTTATTGACTATTGTTAATTTTAATGATATATTATTTATTTTTTAGCGTTTGGGGAATGGGAAATTGATGAAGAATCGGCCCAGTGCTCTATCGGCTTGCGAACAATTCGAACAATTCAAGATGAGTTGAAATTGTTTACAAGCTTTGGATTGGATGAACAGAAATTGCTGCGTCGACGAGTGGGACAAAATTTTGACAAACATTCACAAATCTGTTTACACATGAAGCTTCATTCTTGACCAAATATGAGCATTTGCAAAATCGTGTTGCAATCTTTTGGGAAGAAAGGTCATAACACCAAAAAGAATTTGCGAGCTATCAATTTGTTAGCAGCTGACAGTTGAACAAAATTAACAAAGAATGATGTGAAGCCTGGCCAGAAAGATGTCGAAAAGAATTTGCTAACAAGAAAAATCAACTGATCCAGTTTCCTCTGAATCAGATCCAGATGGAATGGAATGTTCTCCTGAAAGTTCAAAATTTCAAGCTTAACATCCATTGGCATCTTCTCTCTGAAATATCCCGGGAAAGCCAGCGGGATTCACATGGATATGCAGGGGGAAATGTTTAAGCCAGGTAAAAAATGCATTTTCTAGCAAGATTGCTTCAATTGGAGGGCTTGAGCCGAAAGACATTGAGCAACAAAAACAGCACGGTGCAAAATGTGTCTGGATTACAATCACCTTTTGGCAGATTTGAAGAAAAAGCTGCAGGGTGCCCAGTCGGGCAGAAAAGGTCCAAATCTTGACATAGGCACCTAAAAGTTGGTCCCTTAAAGGGTATATAGCGAATTCGGTGTCTCTGAATGAATGGTCAAACAAACTCGAAAGCTTAAATGTGAACATGGGATTTTTAGCCTTACCTAGAATCAAGTGTTTGGCAAGAAAGTTTCTGAGGAAGTGAAGAAAAAGGTGCAGGCATTTTTTGAGGATGATGAATTCAGTCGATTGTGCCCTGGTAAAAAGACTATGTATCAGTGCGATAGCAGGAGAAAAAAAGAGATGCAAAAGCGACTATTACTGAGCAATATGGGGAAAATGTTTGTTGCCTATCGGGATCGGAAGGGCCCCCTGAAATTGGATTTTCCAATTTTTGTGAGATCCGGCCAAAAGTGGTGCGAAAATGTTGGATCTGCTGGAACACATTCGTTTGTGTGTGTACATTCACCAAAATGTCAAACTAATGCTTGCAGCATCCCCAAATAAATGATGACAACAAAGAGCTCATATGCAAAATGGTCTGTGGAATTGAATCCAAGGACTGTATGCTTGGCCGTTGTGATAAATGCCCGGGTCCTGAAGTTTTAAAAGAATTTTAGTCAATGTGTTTGTCAACAGTGCCCCTGAAGATATTATTGAGTTCAAACAATGGATTCACATGATCGAGACACGCTTGATCCCAAACAACTGACTATAGAAGAATTTCATTGAAGAATTTGGGTTTTTGAAAATTTCTAAACTTTGTAGCCATAATACATCGCCAAGCATCAAAGTAGCTTTTTAAAAATCGTTGAAGGAAAATCTGGCCCTGGAGAGCTTGTGATCCTTATGGACTTTGCTGAAAATTACTCATTTATTTTTCCCAGATGCCATTCAAGGTTTCCATGGGAAAATAGTCAACTACAGTACACCATTTGTAATTTACTTTAAGGAGTTAAATGGTGGAAGCTGTGCAGAACATCAGCTTGTGCATAATCAGTGATTGCTCACGACAGACACATTTGCAGTTCACACTTTTTAACAGTAATTGTGGAGTTCCAAGGACTCTCATCTATGGGATTCGTCATATTGTCATGGGTGTATCGCCGAAGATCGTCGCGATTACACATTCTGACTTCGCAGCTGAGTTGCTGTTTCTTTGTGTTTGGCGTGAGGGAGTTAATTCTACCTAGCTCTGTGCTAAGACTAGGTCCAGCCTCGCCCGGCTGCAGTTTGATTATGCACTAATTAGCTTCCTTTATATACTGCCAGTCTGCTTGGGAGATGCCGGTGAAAGCATTTACAGACCAGCAGATAGGATGGGTTCTGAGAAGACTTAAAAGCAAAGAGCTTTTTGGGGTTTTCTCCCCTGCTTATAGTTTATCTCTAGCCTTTTTGTTTTCCCCTCTGTGTTTAGTGTTGTTGCAAGACAGTATTTACTTTTCCCTTCTTTCTTTTGCTTTATGTTTTTTAAAGCGGTGCCCTCCCCATTCCTGTGTGGAAATAAGGCCCTTCTAAGGACTAGATTAAGTGGTCGGGGAAATTATAGGAGTTTTGGGTTACGCTGGCGGCCTGGACCTCTTCCATTAAAAAGTCCCTCCAGGTGGGGACTGTCGGACCCCAGTTTGGGGTCGTTAGACCCGGTCCACTCTAGCCTAAACCCCGGTGAAACGCCCCAGTATAGACCCTCGTACTTGGTATTATGTAAGGTAATCTATGTTATCAAAATTATGTTCAGTTGTTTAACTATTTTTATGGTATTTTGAATGTTGTCCCCTTGAAAAATTTTTTTACTTTAAAATAATAATTTTCAAACCCCCAAAAAAAACCCCCCCCCCCCCCCCCCCCCCCCCAAACCCCCCCCCCCGGGCATTTTCCTGGCTTCCTTCCCGGGTTCCCCGGCTCCCGTCTGACCAAAATTTTTTTAATGGTGGGCGGAAAAATTTTTTTCCCGGGGGGTCCGGGGGTTCCTCCCTTGTTTAAAATCAAGGGGGGTTTTAGTAATGATTTTTTTTTCCCCAAAGCAGGGGGGGAAAAAAATTCGTGTCGGGGGAACCCGGGGGGTTTTCTTCTGAGTTCCGTAGATGGGCACAGATACTCAGTGGGGGAAAACCCCCTCTTAGGAGCCGTTTTGTCAAGGGTTATTGCAAAAATTTTTAAAAAAAGTGTTGGGTCAGTAGTTTTTCCCCCCTCTTGGAGGCCCCTATGGCCCTTTCTTTGCATTTTTAGAGGGGCTTCGGGAGAGGTGCGAGGTAACTCCCCCCCCCTGTTTGACTCCCCCCACTACTAAAGTCCTTTTTTGGGGTTTCCCTGGTCGTCCTGGGGAAACCTTGCAGTTGGGGGGGACATCTTTTGGGGAGGGGTTGGCGGTGGCGCAAGAAAAAAAGTGTTTTTCTGGGGGGAGGGGGGGCATTTTGTTGGGGGTGCCCATCCCGTGCCTCCTGAGCAAGAAGTCCCGGAAAATGTAACCAGGTTGTGTGGTGGACGACCCCCTGGGAGTTGTATTTCGCCCCCGGCCCCTCTCGTTTTCGTACCAGCGGAGGTGGTGGTGGGGCGAGAGCTGAGAGGTTTCTGTTTTTCTTGATAGGGGCCCGGGGCAAATTGGGGACGCTCGGTTTCCCCCGGGCAAGGTATAAAAATGAGTGTTTTGGGCCAAATGTTTTCCATTTTCTTTTTGAGCAGGCCCCTCTCGGTCGGGTTTAGCTTTGTTCAAGTGTTCATAACTTTAGACCTTCGAGTGGGGCCTTTCATAAAGAACGATTGTTTGTTATGTGTTGGAAGGTCTTCCTACTCCCATTGTGTTGGGACTTCCCTTTGGGGGTAAAATAACCCGTGATTAATTTGGGAATCAGAGAGATAAGCCAATGGAGTGAATTTTGCAGAGTAACTGCTGAACACGGTCTCGTGCGGGTGCCTGAACTTTGCCTTTTTGGGGACTTTGAGGATGTGTTCTTGAGGGAGGGTGTCAAGAAAAATTTCCTCCTCTGGCGTTTTGATGTTCAAAAAAATTGCTTCGTGCTAAGTTACCAAAAACTTTGGTTTTATAACCCTTTTGGTCCGAGGGCGGTTGAAGGGTTTATTTCGGAAATCTGGCCAAGGGGGAATTGACCTTCTTTCCCAGTGGGCGGGGTTTTCTTTGTGAAAAAAAAGATGGGGGGCCCACGCCCTTTTTGGTTTCCGGAGCTTATCGGATTACTGTCCCAGTCCCTATCCGCCCACTTATTCCTGATCTTTCAATCAGATTTGGGCGCCCAATTGGTTTTTAAGTTGGATCTCGGGGGGGTTAACTGATTAGGTAAAGGAGGGGGATGGGGGGAAGGGCGGCGTTTAAAACTCCGGAGGGACTTATGAGAACCTTGTCATGCCTTTTTGGGTTTACTACTGCCCGGGGTGTTTCCATTTTGTTAATGACTCTTTGCCCCCTTGGGGGCAGTTTGTGGTGTTTTTTTAGATGAATCTTTAATTTTTCGCCCGATTTGTGTCTCATCGGAGCGTGAACAGGTGTTGCGATCTTGCGGACAAAAAACGTACCCCAAAGGGAAAAAGGGGTATTCGCCGTACAGGAACTTCGTTTTTGGGGTTTTCCCGGTGTGCTTCGGGGTTTCCCTATGGACCCCGGGGGAAATAGAGCGTGCTTGAATGGGTCGGGGCCCGGGATCTTAAGGGATGCAGCGTTTTTTGGGGTTTGCTAACTTACCGGAAAAATTTTTTGTAATTTTCATTGTTTTAAACCTTCACTGCATGACAAAAAAAGGGGGCGGATTTTTTTTGGTGGTTGACAAAGTTGTCAAGATTTTTTTCCTTGAAAAAAATGTTTTTTTCGGCACCCCTACTTTAAACTGATGCTCCCAAAGTTCCCTTGTGGAGGTAGACGCGTCTGGTTTGGGGGGGGTGCGGTATTATCCCCAAAGGGCTGTCCCTGGTAAAGGCATCCCTGCGTTTTTTTCTAAAAAATTGTGTCCGCCCAGAGGAATTTTGATGCGGCAATAGGGGAATCTTGGCCTTAAGTTGGTTTTGAGGAAAGGCGTCATTTTGGGGGGGGGCAGTCCACCCGGTCACCCTCCTTATACACAAAACCTTGTTTTGAATTTCAAAGCGCTGAATTTCCCAAAAACTAATGCGTTTTTTTTTCCATTTAATTTTTCGTCACATATCGTTGGGTCAAAAAATGTTAAGGTATGCCCTTTTTCCCTGTTTCCCCGGGGGGGGGAAAACGGATTACCCGGTTCCATCCTTCGGGGGGGGAGTTTTGGTGTTTTGGGTTTTCTTTAAGGGGT